>JAYESA010000009.1:158315772-158915772 GCA_036927795.1 Iris macrosiphon
GTGAAGGGGTATCATATCATGTTATGAATGGGACATATTCCATTGATTGTTGGCTCACGCATCTCATGTTATAGCACTGGTTTTGTTTCTTCATTTCGTGCTTCCTTTGTGGTACTTGCTATTTGGGGTCTAACTCCACTGGTTTTGTATGAACATGTCTAGAGCCAGCACCTGAGGATCAAGCTTACTTCTCCCTCACTATTAGCACGCACCCGAATGATGGTTGCTGAGGGTCACGAGTGGGTTTCTTGTTTCACTGCTCGTCTTTTGTCTATATTCTTTTGGACGTTTAGCCAAATGGCACATGTTAGCCGGAGAATCTGGATACTAGTTCCCTATATGACTGTATTATAATCAGACTGCAGCTGAGTCACTGTCATGTATACTTTTTGACTGTGTATCTGGCATATCATTCTGTATCGCTGGATCTCTAGAACATTCTGATACGACATTTTGGAACACTCTGAAATGTTATATGTTATTGATATTTGTTTGAATGATTGAGACAATATAAGTTCTTGACCCTAGGATTGTAGTATGCATCCCCATGTCTCTAAATAACCTTAACACATTGCGTCTTGCTTCGGTATTCCGCAAGGTGTGGTTGGCTGAGTCATTCTCCCGCTCTCCAGTATTATGGTTCTGGGGCATGACAATATCACGTGCTATAGAAGAAAGGATATGAAACGATTTTTCGTGTCTCTTCCACCATTCTAAAATTTAAAAATAAGATGAAGAGTCATCTTCATCTTCTTCATAAGAATTTAGATATAAGGACAATTCTTGAGTAGGAAGAAAAAAGTTAGAAAAAGTCCAAAAAGAATTTGAATTTATTATTATTATTATTATTATATATATATATATATATATATATATATATATATATATATATATATATAAAGAACTTCATTAAGGATTAACAAAGCTACACTTGGTTCTTATCCCTTCGTGTGTGCTGAAATACAACTAGGAGTCTTCGTAAAGATTCAAAGAATCTGATTGACAAATGGAGTTTGAACTCTCAAAGTAACGTATCTGACGTTGTAACGGTCGTATCTATCGTCACACTGCCAACGGCTACTTTGCTGGACCTTTAAAAGCCTTTAATCTCCTTCCATTTACAGTCTTTGGTCAAGGACTTAAACCACATGGTTGGGCCCACACGATGACCATTATATGGGACAATAATGCTAAGTTTACTACCAAGTGCTTACAACCTTCTTACAACCCTCTCTTCCTCCTGCTATATGGGTCACATCTGTTCTTACCTATTTCTCCTATGAACGTCTGCCACGTGACGTTCCTGCCACGTAATGGTCATTCGGACAGCCACAGGGTCCTACCTCTCCCTCCTCCTCCAATGGACAGCCGCCACGTGGCCGTCACGTGACGGTTGTAAGAGGGTTGTAGGTATTTTGTTGTAGTCATAGCATAGCCTGGGGACACATTTTTATTGACATACTTTATAGTTACACTTATGTGAACAATGATATGGCATGTCTATGTCAGCCTTAAAAAGAGAAATTAATTAAAGGTAAATAATTATCAATTTTTTTGCATGTATATGGATAGTTTTGACATTTAATTATCAGTTTTTGGTATCGTAGATAGATAGTTTTGACATGTATATATAGACATTAATTAAGATCCAATATTTAATTTAGGTAACCTGAACTTGTTGAGTAGGACTCAGAAAACAAACAGCTCACTAGTATGTCTTAGGCTTTTGATTAGAAAACATGATGCTTTATTGCTGCAATATTTTGAAGCGTTGAAAGTTCAATTCCTTAAGCATTTGTTGTTTTAATTAGAGGAGATGGTTATTTTGAAGCATTTGTTGTTTGTAATTAGTGGCCCTCTGTGATCATCGAGAATAGGTATAGAATTATTCACATTTAATTTGATGGTCAGAGTCGAATTAAAAACTAAAATTTTGACTGGGTGGCAGAAGATCAGTGGATCGAGCTACATTGACATATTATTCCTTCCATTTATAAATGGTGGAAGTTGGGAGGCAGTGGGCCCAAAAGACGTACAATGCAGCGTGCTCAAAAGTTTCGAACCTACGGAAATCATAACAAATGTATGTTCCAGTGGGTGTGGTCAAGTGTTATGACTACAGGACATTATCAAGGCAGGCAGGGGTCGAACCTTGGCGTGGGTTGAGAGAAAGTTTCGGGTAAATAGTAAAAGAAAAGAAAAAAAAAGAACGAAAAAAAAAAAAGTATATGTCCCTAGCGAAGTGATATATTTAATCAAAATTGTGTTGTTGGAGCCTAATAATGAAGTTGACGAAAACGTAATGGAAAAATGGCGCACATAATTGGTTCAATGGAAGTTCATCTATTTGTTTGTATATGGTAGCAGTTGAGATGTCACACGGTGAAATTTGTTTTCTTGTTGTTTTTTGTTTGTGGGATGCTACCATTTTGGCAAGTGATTAAAGGAATAGGAAATCATACATGCCAAATTTGTTGATCTAAATTCAAGTTGTGTATTGGGACGGTCCGGTCCGGTCCGGCCCGAAATTCAGTTTGACCGAGTTTTACCGGGTTCGGATCGGTCCGGGTCCAATTCGGTGGAGAGAGCGGATTGGGTCTGCCCGGCCCGGTCGGATTGGCACTCGTCCCAGTCCGGAACTGTGACCCGGTCCGTGGTAGACCGGGCAGAACTGGTCAAAGTTCGGACAGGTTCACGGTCGGGCCGGGCAGGCCCAATAATTTTTATTTTTTTATTTTTTACGTTTTTTTTTATATATTTTTATATATAATCTATATGATATAACTTATATGTTAATAAATTCAAGTTAAAATTTATAGGTTTTTTATTACTAAGTTAATTTTGTATAATTTAAAATTTATTTGTTAGAAAGTTTTTTTTATAATTTATGTAAAAATTTATTTGAACATTAAGTAAGAAAATTTTATTTGATTTCTTTATATCAATATTTATATAACTTTAAGTATAAATTAAAATATAAATATTTAAAAGTTGAAAAAAAAATTTCAAATTTTTTTTTGAATAACTTATGAAAAAAATGTATACTTTTTTTTTTTGAATTTAAATATAAATTAATAACTTGAAATTTAAAGAAGTTATTTATATAGACACTAAGAACATTATGTAAGAATAAACTGAATTTCTTTTATTAATGGAAATAAAATTATAAATGTATTATAACATTAAGTAAAAAAAAAAAGAAACTTGTAAATAATATTTTATTTGCATATAGTTTGTAAAAAATGTACAAGTCTTTTAAAACAGATTGAAAGTCCAGCTTTAAGATATCGACACTTTCATCTCTTGATTCTTTAGTTTTTTTTTTCAACACGGGTCCAATCTTGAACGCAGGCACAAGCTTCCAAAATATCTAGCAGTCACCGACTACTCTTCTTGCTTAGAATCCTTGAACCTGTATTAAAACAAGATTCTGATGCTACCGTAGACACCGGGACTATTAGAATATCACGTGCTATAGAAGAAAGTACATGATAAGTTTTTTCGTGTCTTTTTCACTATTCTAAAATTGAATAATAAGATGAAGAGTCATCTTCATCTTCTTCATAAAAATTTAGATATAAGGACAATTCTTGAGTGGGTTGTGAACATTTTTTTCTTTCTTTCTTTGTAGTACGCTTTTAGCATATGATAATTTAGACATAAAACCAGAGCTACTACCTTGAACGGTTGTACCGGGTCGGCTGGATATAACTCTTTCTTCATATAAAGCAATTAAACTATCTAAAACATCCTTAATCTCTACTTTCAAGCTACCTACGTCAACTCTCATATTTTCTTCAAATACGTCTAATAAAATATATACACCATCTAATTTAATCTTGGGATCAAAAAATCGAAGACAAACAATATAGAAGAGGTATATTACCCCAATATTTTTAAATTTGGCTTCCATTTTGGAAACCACAAAATCAAAGCCAGGGACATTTCTATATCTATAAAATAAATGAGTCATGTTAAGAATTTCTGTTAAAGTTAAAGGAGAAGTTGGATAATAAACTCTAGATATAATGGTTGTAGCATTGTAAACAATTCAAAAAATAAAAAAATAGAAGTAGCAAGTAATCAATCATTCTCAGTTACTTGATAATCAAAACTAGGATTAGCATTACAATAATGTTTAATAACCTCTTTAAACTTCATGGAAGATTTTAATATTAAATAAGTATAATTCCATCTATATGGTGCATCCTTAACAAGTCGTCTAAAAGTAACACTATATTGTGTACATAAAGTTTTAAAAGCTTGTTGTTTACTTGCAGAAGTGTTTAAACTCTGTAAACATAATCTAACATTTTCTAAATTTATTTGATAGAATTCAAGACATTCTTGTACAATCAAATTAATAATATGACAAGCACATTTAACTTGAAAAAGTCTGCCTTCTAACATACACTACCAAAATTTGATGAAATAGCGACGTTTTTAGCGATGTTCCTCAGTGACGTCGCTATAATTTGTGAATTTAGCGATGCCAGAAAGTAACGTCGCATAACGTTGCTGTTAGCGACTGTCCGCGAGCCTTAGCGACTACAAAAAATATTACTGAAGCACATGTCGCCAAATGTCATAAAATTCTGCTATTATTTTTATTATAGCGACTTTTAGCAACATGATTTTCTATACGTCGCTAAATATTATGAAATCAATGACGTTTAGCGACATATTTAGTCGCTAAAGTTTTTAATATAGGGTTTGAGTTTTCATTTCCCCTTAGTCGTTTTATTCCCCCCAAATCCCCCGAGACCCTTCTTGCCCCCGAGACCCCCCTCACCTTCCCGCCCCGGCGTCGCCCTCACCGACAGCGCCCTAGCTCCCCTCGCCGACCATCGCTCCTCCTCTCCACCGGGGCTCCTCCTCCCCTCCGGTGGTCGCGGTCTCCCCACCGATGCTCCTCCTCCCCACCACCGGTCATCCCCCCCTCCGGTCGACCCCTCTTCGGTCAACCCCTAGCCATCTTGATAAACCCTAACCCTAACCCCCTCTCTCTCTCTCTCTCTCTCTCTCTCTCTCTCTTTCTCACTCTCTCTCTCGTAGTACAGACATGTCACAACACACACACTGATACGACACTGACACTGACACAAACACTAACACTGACCCTGACACGACACACACACGCACACACTTTCACAGACACATACATGACACAAACACACACACACACACACACTAACACGGACATGTTTAAGTTAGACACGGACACGAACACTGATACACACACTGACATACACACACAGACACACACATAAGCCCTATTTTAATTATATATATATTCCTTTAAAAATTCCTAATATAGTGTGATTTAACTTCCTAGAATTATATGTTCATTTGTAAAAGAAACATAGAGATAGGAAATTCATATATGTAAAGAAACTTTTATAGTATAGTATGATTTAACCCATATTTTTTATGCCATAATGTTGAGATTATGTTGATAATCATGCGACTACAATTTATCTTTTAGCATTTGCATCAAAGGTCAAATATAGTTGGTTTGGAATTATAACACGTATTTAGCGACTGTAGGAGATATATATAAAATTGGCGGGGTTGTGAAAATATAGTAGATATATATATATATATATATATATATATATATATATATGAAATGTGAGTGTCAGGGGTCTTGGTAGAAGAATACTAATAGAGTATTAGTGTGTGTCCCCATATCAAAAATAACCAAAGACAATATTATAGTATACACAGACACGGGAATGACTCTTCAAAGTCTAGACGCAACACGGTATTGGCTTCTTCTAGAACTCGTATCCAACTTAGGTTAGAGCAGTGTCAAACCTATCCTTGACACAAGAGTTCATGTTCGGGTAGTTGTGGCACGGCATTGGTATATGTATCGCGTAACAAGATTTTTGTTACAAGCTAGATAAATATAAATTAAGTTGTAAATAGTTTAACATAGATAATACTTATTGTAAAAGTAGAATAACTAGGATCCTGAGGAAGATAATGAACACGTGATGACACCTATTTAATAGGATTTGAAATTAGAGTTGTCCACATGTCTACTAGTTTTTGGATAGACATGAATTATAAAATGGTTACTCATGAACCATAATATGGATACCCACATATCATAATTCGAATACTCACGCATCACTAGGAGTTGTTAATTACTTTGATGAACATGTGTATCCATCTTTGCATCCATTTGGATAATATACTTGAACGATGTCTATTCATCTTTTCAGAAGTATCTAGAAATGGATCTGAATTACTACCTGCGTCATCATTTGTGGATGTACAACCGTCATCCTGATGACATGTGCGGTGTACAAAATAAATTTATACAGGGGATGGAATAGTTCCTACAGTTCGCCAAGGCATTCCCTTAGTACATGGACAACAAAATTATGTGTCCGTGTGTGAGATATCACAACTTAAAATATCACTCAAAAGTGGATGTGACATATCATTTATACTCGAGGGATTTTACGTCGAATTACTATCAGTGGACCTCATTCGG
This sequence comes from Iris macrosiphon, assembly GCA_036927795.1. Classification (NCBI taxonomy): domain Eukaryota; kingdom Viridiplantae; phylum Streptophyta; class Magnoliopsida; order Asparagales; family Iridaceae; genus Iris; species Iris macrosiphon. The sequence continues at coordinate 158,322,278 of JAYESA010000009.1, forward strand.
AGAACTTGTGTCTTTAGCATCGGAGCCGGAGCCTTATGTGGAGCCATATATGGATGTCCATGACTACACTGATTACGACGACAGGTGCGTAAACATAGTTTTCGATGCTGCCGGGCCTAGTTTTGATCCAGATAATTATGATGCAGCTGAGGAGGCACCGAATGCTGATGTTGAAAAGTTTATGAAGTTATTAGAGAATGCAAGGACTATATTATATCCTGGTTGTGAGGATCATTCACTGTTGGAGGTGGTTATAAGACTGTTAAGAATCAAGTTTGATTTTAACATGTCACAAGAATGTTACAACCGACTGATGGAGTGGATTATAGAGATCTTACCGGCGGGTGCTAAGTTACCTAAAGACTTCTACCGGTCTAAGAGGATGGTGAGTTGCTCTGGATGGGATACGAAAAAATTAATGCATGTCACAACGGGTGATTATTGTACTACAAAGACGACAAGTATGAAGACGTGTGCCAATTTTGTGGTGTTGATCGCTACAAGAAAACTGGTACAGGAAGGCCTGCTGGTATAAGGAAGCCGACCGATTCAATGCACTACTTGCCTTTGACGCCGCGGTTGTAAAGGTTATTTATGGTGAAGGAGACTGTCAAAAATATGACTTGGCACATGCGAGAATAGATTGAAGGAGTGTTGGATCACCCATCCGATGGAGAAGCATGGAAGCACTTCGATCGAGAGTAACCCGATTTTTCTTTGGATCTGCATAATGTATGATTGAGACTCTCGTCCGACGGTTTTACCCCATTCGGATTTTTGGGCTCCCAGTATTCATGTTAGCTTATGATCGTCACCACGTACAAACTACCGCCTTGGATGTGCATGAAGACTCCGGTTATGTTCTTAACTGTCATTATTTCGGGTCCGAACAATCTGAAGAGAAACATCGATGTGTACTTGCAACCGTTGATAGATGAGTTGAATCAGCTGTGGAAAGTAGGCGCCAACACGTACGATATTTCAAAAAAGTATAATTTTCAGATGATGGCAGCACTTATGTGGACCATCAACGACTTTATGGCTTATGGCATGCTATCTGGATGGAGCACTCATGGTCGTCTCTCATGTCCCTATTGCATGGACCGCAATAAGGCTTTCTGTTTGAAACATGGAGAAAAAGCTTACTTCTTCGATTGTCATCGATAATTTCTGCCGTCGGATCATCTGTTCCGGAGGAACATGAATGCATTTTATGCCGGCGTTACAGAGATGGCAAATTGGTACCTCCTACTGTTGGGCAAGCACTAGCTTAGAGGGGAAGTTCCAGTCACCCAGCACCTATAGCGGAGATTGATCACCTAGACGTTGCTTATGCGAAGTATCTGAGGGACTGGGTTCTGTCCCAGCGTATTGGATTTCCTTGAGAGATTAAGAAATTGTATAAGACTTATGGTGTGACTGTGGTACTTTTATATTATGCTTATTGTATGACTGTGATACTTTTATACTATGTTTATTGTGTGACTGTGATACTTTTATATTGTGTTTATTGTGTGAATGCAATATTTTATATTCTTTTATGATATTTCGTACCTAAGAAATTTAATGGAGGGTTGCTCTGGTCTGTCTATTTTTATGAACTTTTATAAGTCTGTGTATTTGTTTTATTATCATATGTTATTATCAGGTATGGTCAGAAAATGCGGATTGTTCGGAGTCGATCCTCTAGATGGAGTGCTCCTCCAGTATAGGCAAATGGTTTCGAATCCTCCTCGGAGAGTACCCCAGTGTACCGATCTTTAGCATCTTCGACTCCGTCGACGATACGACGTAGTAGTACTCATGGGTCGAGTAGTTCTAGGCCAGAGACTACTCCCTCTTTCAACGTTCCTCCAGTTGACGGCACAATGGAGGCAGAGGATCCGATGGAGGAGGTCGAGCCGACGCCGTCTGCACATGTTCAAAGCAATCCTCCATGTGCGCCTCCGGACGAGACGATGATGGAGATTTGGACCGACAGACATCAAATATAAGTTAATTAGTTAACATTTTGGACCGACGGGCCAAATGATTATATCTTTATATTCATGAATTTAATTATCATTGTATAGATATCATCCGACATTGTTACAAAGAGCACCAGGGGTGTTTCTGAGGTAGAACTATGGTGGACCTTGGATCAACTACTCAGATGTTCCTGAAGATAGGAAGGCATTCTGGTTTGCCCAATTTAAGGTAAAAATATATTTACTTTTAATATCAATAATTATTTATGCATATTATATAACTCTCTATCTTACTTTTTATAGAAAATATATTTCTATCCACCACACCAGGCTGAGAAGATCGAGAAGCAGTTTCCTTCCGTCGCTGCCAAGCTGATCCATGGTGCGATCAACGATCAAAAAGCTCGTGATCGCGACGAAGACCTGATCCACAGTTGGATTACGTCTGAGAAGTGGGCTGTGAAGGCGAGATTCAGCGAACTCAGGTACATGGAGAGGTCAAAGAGGGCAAAGCGGATAGGTCGAAGGCAGAAAAGTGATATGGTGGCTCGATTCCTATGACAAAATATTTTTGTCGTCTGGTATGTATTGTATTGAATATATATTATTTTAATGAAAGAAGGATAAGATATTTAATTTTAATAAAAAATAATATAATGTTTAACTGGTACAAAGAGGTGAGGATGCCAATATGGTGACTGTCTTTCTGGCCACCCATCGGAAGGACGGAAAGCTCATCAATGAGAAGGCCACGCAGACCTATGTACGTTACTTTATCTTGTGTTAGTTTTAACATAACTTTAAAAATATGCAAATAGATATCTATATAGTTAGTAATAAGTACCTTAGAAACTATTTTTCTAGGATGAGTATCTTAGACTACGTGAGCGGACGACCGCTAGTGCACCTGTAGAGGGAGGAGCTGGTACTTACTCGCAGCCCTTTACAGCTCCGTCGGCGGACGAGCTCTTGATGACCGCCGTTGGTGGTCTTCAGAGGGATACGTACTACGGTACGGGATCCTACGGTGCCTTTTTGTGACGCAGTCATCCAAGACCCCCTCTGGCAGTGTGCATTCTCACAACCTTCGTTGGTGTCAGCACGAACCCAGGAGAGCATTAACCGTCAGATTTCTGACCTGCGTGACGAGTTGATACGAAGGATTATGGAGCAGCCCAATCTTAGCAGCAGACCGACGATGCGACGATCACTGCACATTTGGATGCGCTCGAGCGTAGCCTATTGGAGATTAGGACTCTGAGCCAGATGATGGAGCACAACCTTATAAAGCTTAGGACTATGAGCCAGATGACATAGCGCAGCTTGGCGACTCTGGCCGCGTCTACGGAGTGCAGACATGCAGAGCTGGAGGGGTCGCATATGGCCATGAGCGACTAACTTGCGAGGATACATGCGACGCAGGATTTTTTTATTGGATGGTAGAGACCAACACTTCGAGGATGGTATCTACAATGGATTCATACAATGCTTGACTGTCATGCCCCAGTCCCAAAATACGTAGGACTAGGAATACGTAACACGCCAGCCGTATGTATACGAACTCCAATATATGGAAACCATACACACACGTACGCTGTACATGAATATCAAATCCACAAGTGGTAATATACTGTCAATAAGTAACACGCAATCTATATCTCATACACAGCACAAATAAATAAATAAATGGGAATAAATAACTGAATATCAATATGAAGTCTCAAAGTGTGATAGTCGGATGGAAACAAATCCACTACAAATCGACTATACTAAAACTACCAAATGAGAGAAGAGATCAAACTCTAATATAAGATAGATGTCTATAAAAGAAATAGCAACTAGAATATCCATCAACTGCGATGAATCAAAGATACTCTGAAAGTAAGACCTCCTCAGTCAAGTATGAAGCGTCAGGTCCAGGTCCATACTCCCGTGGATACTCCTGCCCATCTATATCTGTAAAGGTACCAGGTCCTCAGAGGAACGTAACAAGATACATATAAACATACCAATAATGTACTAAAAATAAACATTCAACGGGTCGCCTAACCATCTATGTGAATGCAGTTTGAGAACAACTTTCCAACAAGTGGGCTATCTGGCTAAAATGGGATAGGCATGATTCTCTTGGAGATTCAGGGGCCTACAAAGCATGTCATCTTTTGTACGGCAGAGGCCGCCTGATAATATATAATATACAGCGGTTATCATGACCGCGCATCTCCGGCGGAGCATACGGGTTACACAAGGAAAGTGCAAAGGAGCCCAAATGCCTTACTTGTTGTTCTCCTCACCCCATGCTCTAAACATGTCATATACATGACACGATAATACCTCTAATAACTACCAGGTCTTCTAGCATGCAAAGTTTCTATCGGCAGTTATCCTTATTCGTCACACGACCTATACGTACCAGTGGCCAGCCGAGTTCGCAAGTTTGTGTCCTATATGTGACTCACACTCGTGTAAGAACAGTGTCATGGACAATGAAATATAAGAATGCCTCATGATAATGGGGTGGTCTCATAAAGTAGGTCCAGATGCATATACATAATAAAAATAGAATACGACGTCACCATCGTTGCACCCAAGTTATTCTTGGACGCGCAGTTTATATAATAGTTAAAATATATGAACTAAATAAGCAGAAATAAGATGCATGCAATATATGGAATATAAATTACAGTACAATGGCAAGGTATACTTGCCTGGCAAGCAATCTGTATAGTGTAAGCGTCCAAATATCAGGTACACAAGATCAGAAACTAAGGCCACCGAATAAACGTCTCCGAATGCTGAAATAAATATCACCAACATTTCCAGAATTAGCGAGATAGCTAAAAAATACTACCCTTTTGTCCAATTTGGACACATGGGCAAAACGGTAATTTTGGGTCAAAGCGGGGTCCACTAGTGGCCCACTTTGCACCAAAAAGCGTGCCCGAGGTAAATGTCTCTAAATGAGATAAATTATAGGTTAAAAAAATTCTAAACGTCAATACGAACTCAAATTTATGTCCAATTTTGGATTCCGGTGAGCCGAACACAATTTTGTCCAAAAAGTCAATTGTGGGGCCCGCAAATAGGCGGCTTGGTCAACTGTCTCAGAATTACGTGAAACTTGGATCGCAGGACCAGTGTGATACCACGAATCCAATGGCATAATTTTTGTCACATTCTGACGAGCGTACACTAAATGGTGCGGTGTTTTATAAAAGTTGTGATACAGGGATTTTTTGCGGATACTGGTTGATTTCGACGTGCACACGCGTCCAAATCAGTTTCCGCGAAGTCCATACGTCAAGATATACCATACACGCCTTTCGATGGACTTGGTAGGCGATGGGGCGGTCCTGTTTGGCGGGGCGCGCTCCGTATCACAAAATCTAGAGTTTCAAAAACAAGTTTTTTCGTAATATTCAACCCAATTTAGTTTTGCATTTATCACAAATTAAAATAATGTAATTAATAGGAAGTAATCTCGGTTATGTGGTATTCATATAGCAAAAAGAAAATCTAAGTTTGGATCTCTGTGGTGGGAGATACGAGTCCGTAAACATGGGTGGTTACAACAGTTTTTCTGAAATTAAAGTTGTGGTTTTTCTCCAACTTGGTCTCGGTTTTCGCCTAGGGTTACGCGCTGATCGGAGGAAACTAATACACAGAGTTGGAAGAGGGATAGGTTGTAAACTTACCGGTGAAGACGGGGTCAAATTTGGTCGAGCGATAGAGCAGAAATCTACGTGTGAACAGGGGTTCGTTGCTGTGAATTCTGCGGTCGCGGGTGCTCGCGGGTGACGCGAACGGCGATGCTGGGCTCCGGCGGCGACGGCGGTCTCTCCGGTGGTCGACGGCAGTGTCGTGGAGGTCGGCAGATGGTAAGTTTAGGGTTAGGGTTTTGAAATAAAGGTTATAAATATATATATATAGAGTGAGGATGAGAGCGGAAGAGAAAGGGGGGCTTCCGCGCGAGTCTGCAGCGGGTCGCTCATAGGGGGGTCGGGTGTAGCTGCTGCTGTGGGCTTTAGGATGGGGTTAGGGGTTTTGGTACTGTGGTTTTGATTTTTTTTCTTTTTCTTTTGTAAAACCCCCTTCTTAGAAAATCGTATATACCTTTTTCTTATTAATTATTAATTAAATTATATTAATTAGGTCTAAATAGGAGAAATAGATTTTTATTAATTTTTATTTTAGGTGTTCGGGCACTTAGAGGACTTATGGGACCATCAGGAATTTTTCGGAATTTATTCCATGTAGGAGACCCCTTAAGCAGTTGCTAGCCTAATGTTGTGCATTATTCTAATCTAGAATTTTCTATGAGTATATATATTATATATATATACAAATATATATATATATATGCATAGGAAAAGAAAAGATTAAGAAAAAAAATTAATTAAATAAGGATCTAATGATAATAATAATAATAATAATAATAATAATAATAATAATAATAATAATAACAAAAACAATACTATTACTCCTCCCTACTTCAGCAACTTCAGTAACCATCCTTCTTCCAACGTAGTGACTTGCTAGGACCGAACCCTTCAACCCTTAGCAAATTGCTAACTCATGAGACCCGCCCAATTGCTAGCAAATAGTAGCCAACTAGCAAACAGCAGCCTAATTCTTTCCCCCCTTTTTTTTACACGCGCCCGCTCCTATTCCTATTCTCTCTCTCCCTATTATATCATATATATATATATATATATTAATTCACAAAAACCCTAACCTAATTTCCAGACCTCCTCTTCCCATCTAGAGCCTTCACCACAGCCAGAGAAGCCCCACCAAGCCATCAAACCATCCCGTCGACTCCGACCTCGCGCCCTGCAGATTCCCACTCGAAGCACCTTTGCTCCGGAGTGATTTTCCGTCGACTCGCTCAACCAAATGCTGTTCCGTTTTCATAGGTATGATCACCCCTCAACCCTCTCCAATATTTGTTTTATAGCCAACCTCGGAAAACATGTACCCCTAGGTGAAAAACAGCGTCCAAAGTGGACGGACAGACCCAATTCTGGAATCGCAGAATTCCAGAATGACCACCCATATTGCCGAGTTCGTATCTCCCACCACAGAGATCCAAATTCTGTGATTCATTTTGATACCTGTAGAATACCTGACCTAGTTTATTTTCTGTAAAATAACCCTATGCTATTAGTCGTTGTGGACATAATTATATTCGTCACAAAACTGCGCGCACACACTTTTTCCGGTTTTTCAAAAGTTGGAAAACGGAGCGCGCCCCGCCAAACGGGACCGCCCCGCCGTGTGCCAAGTGTACCGAATGGTGCACGCAGCATAACCGGACACGTAAAAATTCGTGGAGACTGATTCGGACGCGTGTGCGCGCCGGAAGCAGACCGTATCCGCGGACACACACAGTATCGCAACTTTTGTGGAACTCGCACGCATTTTGTGCACGCTTGTCAGATTACGACGAAACTTACGCCGCTGGACTCGTGGTAACGCGCTGGTCCTGTGACCCAATTTTCACGCAATTCTGAGACGGTTGACCAAATCGTCAATTGGCGGGCCCCACAGTTGACTTTTTGGACAAAATTGAGTTCGGCCCATCGGAATCCACATTTGGACATACCGTTGGGTTCGTATTGACATCTAGAGTTGTTTGACCTATAGTTTGTCCCATTTAGAGACTATTACCCTCGGCACGCTTTTCGGTGCAAAGTGAGCCACACGTGGACCCCACTTTTGCCCGAAATTACCGTTTTGCCCCTGTGTCCAAATTGGACGAAAGGGATGTGCTTTTTAGCTATTTTGCTTATTCTGGAAACGTTGGTGATGTTTATTTCAGCATCCGGAGATGTTCATTCTGAGGCCGTAGCTTCTGACTCTTGGCGTTGACATTGGGACACTACATTTTGCAGCTTTCTTGCCAGGCAAGATATCTTGCCAAATTGTTACAGTACCTTTACATGCTATTTATATTTCTTTATATTATTACATTTCTGTTTAGTCTTGCATGTGTAGTTTTTTTTCCAGTCATTACTATATATTAGATATGTTGACACACTCTTGACACTTAGTATCATAGAGGACAATTATTAGGCGTATGGGCTTTTAACCACTCTGGTAACACCGTAGTCACTAGCACGCACTATGGTGGGTCGTGTCCGATGGTCGCTACCCTCGAGGTATGTCTATTGATGGAGTCCGAGGGTCGCTACCCCCGAGGTATGTCGGCTGATGATGTTCATGGACGAGTGCATGAGTTGTGAGGCTTAGATCGAGTAGACTACCCTTGCCCATACGTCGAAAAGTTGTCCTCATTTGCATTCATATAGATTGCCTTGTACAGCGTACTTATTTATTTTCAAATTATATGCATGTTTACTGTATTCAAGTTGGCTCATATTTTCTGTATCTTGTTACGTCCCTCTGAGGACCTGGTCCTCTGCCAGGTGTATCTGCTCTTGAGTATTTGCAGGAGTACGGGCCTGGACCTGACGCATTATTTTCTGTCAAGGAGGTCTTACCTTCTGAGCATCGTTGATTATCTGGCGATGGATTCTTTTAGCTGATGCACTTCTGTCTTCACATTATTTTACATTGGAGACTTTATACTCCTCTCTTATTTTAGTTTTGGATATAGTCTTTGGTAGTGGATTTGTCTCCACCCGACTATTATTTTCTGGATATTTCAGACTCCTTATTCTAGCTTAGTATTTCTTTTCTATGACTTGTTGTGTGGATGAGATTAGCATATCTGTGACTTGTGACATTATATATACCACATGTGAGTTTATATTCATATTACAGCGTACGTATGGGTTATGGTTTCCATATATTGGAGTTGCCATATCCATGCGGCTGGCATGCTTACGCGTTCCTCGTCCTACGTATTTGGGACTGGGGCGTGACATGTTTTTGTGGTGGCCCATGCAGGTCAAGTTAGCCGTTTCGGTTACGTAACTGTACCGAGCGGGCCTGCACCTAGGATTAGAATTTTAGATCTCATCCACACTTGACTATAACTTACCTTCCTTCCAACATGTCCTACTTAAGTTCTTGCATCCTGCTTGATTCATGTACTCTTCTTAATCCTTCGTCCATCTCTTGCAGAGAGATGAATTTGAATAACGGGCATGCCGCCACCGGGACAACACGTCTCCAGGGGACGACGACCAACCACTAGGAGTGACCTCAACACCACCTCTTCTTCCCGGACCGGATGGACCGACTAGCAATCCAATTCCATCAACCCCCTCCACGATACCTAATGGGACATTTCCAGCTCCACTAGCACCGCAGGATGGCCAGACACAGCTGTTCTAATTCTTCCAGATGATAATACTGGAACAAAGGCAGCAGGCAGCCGAGCAGAGGCAGCAAACAGCAGAGCAGAGGCTAGAATTTTTGGCAGCGCTTGAGAGAATGGCTGCACTAGCCCCTGCACCAACCCAGGCCCTAGTTTCAGTACCACAAGCTCGGGTCGGTTCAGTCAAGGACTTTGTGCAGATGGGCCCTAAGCCATATAATGGCAATGAGAGTCCAGAGGAGACCACAAACTGGATTGCCAATACCAAGAAGTTGTTAGAGGCATCACAATTACCTTCTGACCTATGGATGATAGGCATGAGGACTCAGTTAGAAGGCAACGCGCATCACTGGTGGGAATCAATGGAGCGCCAGTTGGGTACGCGTCAGACTTGGGAACAATTCTTGGAATGCTTTGAGAGGAAGTACTTCCCGGATACTGTAAAGGACGCATTGTACGATCAGTTCCTCCATCTAGAGCAAGGGGACAAGACGGTGGATGAGTATGACGCAGAATTTAGCCGTCTCAGTAAGTATGGCACAGTCCTAATACCTAATGACTTGGAGAAGGCTAAAAGATTTCACCGCGGGCTGACTCAGGAGCTCCAGCACTACACTAGCTCCCAGTCCCGGATCTCTTATGCCGAGCTATTTATAGAGGCCAGGATCCAGGAGGCCATCAGCAAGGGAAACGGAATTCAACAGAGAAGTCACCAAGGACCAGTAAGGATACAGCAAGGAGGACCCATTCGACACCCTTTGACACACCAGCAATCAGATAGTGCTGCACCATATCCAACCAAGGAGCTCCGTACTTGTCACTATTGTGGAAGGACAGGTCATATTCTAAGAGACTGTCATCGTCGATTGGGGTTGTGCATGATATGTGGATCAAGTCACCATCAAACCCGAGAATGTCCTAAACAGAACTAGAGACCTATGTCATTAGAATCAGGAACACCGCATACACCCTCAAGTATAGAAGACCAAAGGGACCCACCACTGCTCCTACAGTCTGCACAAATTGAGGGGACTAGACCCCAGTTGATCAATCAAGGACAAGGCCAAGCACTCATTATGACAAGTATGGGAGAGCAGACACAGGAAGCCGTAGATACAGGTACGACCTTTTAGTTATAATTGCCTTTGCATACTCATAACCCCATTGTGACACAAGCTCTTAGATGCACAAATAGATATAGAATTATATATATGGTAGTCTAGCAGTTATGAGGATATATTTCTATTCTATCCAGATGGCATACACGCGATGCTAATGGATGACGGGAGTAGCAGTAGTATTATTCTTCCCCTATCCTTATCTCGCCCTCTTGGGTGACACATCTCCCCTTTTTATATTCATTCCTTACCTTGTGCGTAACTCTTCCTATCATAGTTATATCTTTCGTGCCATTATGAATTGTTTGATTCATATCAACCTCACCCCTATTTTGTTAGTTAAACATAAATGTGTAGTAATGCTTGATAACTAAGGATGAGTTCTTAATATATATATGCACTATAGCAATATCTATATTCTTTATTAGTTTAACCCTTAAGTAGCACCATGTAGCCTAGTAGAAATTGTTAGATCATTTGAGATAGATCATACCCCTAATAGTTAGTCTAGACCTTAAGTGTTCCCTAAAACTTAGACTACGCCTAGAAAAGAGTTGAAGGCACTTGTTACGAACTGATGACTATGACAAATCGCTGGCGAGGTAGCGACAGTTGCCGCCAGACGATTATAGTAGGGTAGTCGAATTACTTGCAGCCATACTGGCCAGGTGGCGAGGCAGTATTAGACTATGATACTTGACGGTTATGGAAAAAAAAAGTCATAGTTATGAGATTCTAGACAGGTATCCCAAGACTCTTGACCCAATAAATATAATTGCCTTACAATCTAGACAATAGCTTCAAAGAAGGTGACCACTAGTAGAATTCTTGTAAGTTGGGTAGTGTAGACAAGTTAGAGGATGATAGAATAGTGTATGGACAATAGATGAGGAAGTGTTAGAATGACAGACCATGAGTTTTAGGAGTCCTACTAGATACCAATGTAGTGTAATAGCTATAGTGATCATTATGAATATGGGTTAGTGTCAATTTCGAGGACAAAATTTTTGTAAGTTGGGTAGAATGTAAAACCCCCTTCCTAAAAAATTGTATATACCTTTTTCTTATTAATTATTAATTAAATTATATTAATTAGGTCTAAATAGGAGAAATAGATTTTTATTAATTTTTATTTTAGGTGTTCGGACACTTAGAGGACTTATGGGACCATCAGGAATTTTTTGAAATTTATTCCATGTAGGAGACCCCTTAAGCAGTTGCTAGCCTAATGTTGTGCATTATTCTAATCTAGAATTTTCTATGAGTATATATATTATATATATATACAAATATATATATATATGCATAGGAAAAGAAAAGATTAAGAAAAGAAATTAATTAAATAAGAATCTAATGATAATAATAATAATAATAATAATAATAATAATAACAAAAACAATACTATTACTCCTCCCTACTTCAGCAACTTCAGTAACCATCCTTCTTCCAACGTAGTGACTTGCTAGGACCGAACCCTTCAACCCTTAGCAAATTGCTAACTCATGAGACCCGCCCAATTGCTAGCAAATAGTAGCCAACTAGCAAACAACAGCCTAATTCTTTCCCCCCTTTTTTTTACACGCGGCCGCTCCTATTCCTATTCTCTCTCTCCCTATTATATCATATATATATATATATATATATATATATTAATTCACAAAAACCCTAACCTAATTTCCAGACCTCCTCTTCCCATCTAGAGCCTTCACCGCAGCCAGAGAAGCCCCACCAAGCCATCCAACCATCCCGTCGACTCCGACCTCGCGTCCTGCAGATTCCCACTTGAAGCACCTTCGCTCCGGAGTGATTTTCATAGGTATGATCACCCCTCAACCCTATCCAATATTTGTTTTATAGCCAACCTCGGAAAACGTGTGCCCCTAGGTGAAAAACAGCGTCTAAAGTGGACGGACAGACCCAATTCTGGAATCGCAGAATTCCAGAATGACCACCCATATTTCTGAGTTCGTATCTCCCACCACAGAGATCCGAATTCCGTGATTCTTTTTGATACCTGTAGAATACCTGACCTAGTTTATTTTCTGTAAAATAACCCTATGCTATTAGTCGTTGTGGACATAATTATATTCGTCACAAAACTGCGCGCACCCACTTTTTCCGATTTTTCAAAAGTTGGAAAACGGAGCGCGCCCCGCCAAACGAGACCGCCCCGCCGTGTGCCAAGTGTACCGAATGGTGCACGCGCGTAACCGGACACGTAAAAATTCGTGGGGACTGATTCGGACGCGTGTGCGCGCCGAAATCAGACCGTATCCGCGGACACACACAGTATCGCAACTTTTGTAGAACTCGTACGTATTTTGTGTACGCTTGTCAGATTGCGACGAAACTTACGCCGCTGGACTCGTGGTAACGCGCTGGTCCTGTGACCCAATTTTCATGCAATTCTGAGACGGTTGACCAAATCGCCAATTGGCGGGCCCCACAGTTGACTTTTTGGACAAAATTGAGTTCGGCCCATCGGAATCCACATTTGGACATACCGTTGGGTTCGTATTGACATCTAGAGTTGTTTGACCTATAGTTTGTCCCATTTAGAGACTGTTACCCTCGACACGCTTTTCGGTACAAAGTGAGCCACACGTGGACCCCACTTTTGCCCAAAATTACCGTTTTGCCCCTGTGTCCAAATTGGACGAAAGGGATGTGCTTTTTAGCTATTTTGCTTATTCTGGGAACGTTGGTGATGTTTATTTCAGCATCCGAAGACGTTCATTCTGAGGTCGTAGCTTCTGACTCTTGGTGTTGACATTGGGACACTACATTTTGCAGCTTTCTTGCCAGGCAAGATACCTTGCCAAATTGTTATAGTACCTTTACATGCTATTTATATTTCTTTATATTATTACATTTCTGTTTAGTCTTGCATGTGTAGTTTTCTTTTCAGTCATTACTATATATTAGATATGTTGACACACTCTTGACACTTAGTATCATAGAGGACAATTATTAGGCGTATGGGCTTTTAACCACTCTGGTAACACCGTAGTCACTAGCACGCACTATGGTGGGTCGTGTCCGATGGTCGCTACCCCCGAGGTATGTCGATTGATGGAGTCCGAGGGTCGCTACCCCCGAGGTATGTCGGCTGATGATGTTCATGGACGAGTGCATGAGTTGTGAGGCTTAGATCGAGTAGACTACCCTTGCCCATACGTCGAAAAGTTGTCCTCATTTGCATTCATATAGATTGCCTTGTACAGCGTACTTATTTATTTTCAAATTATATGCATGTTTATTGTATTCAAGTTGGCTCATATTTTCTGTATCTTGTTACGTCCCTCTGAGGACCTGGTCCTCTGCCAGGTGTATCTGCTCTTGAGTATTTGCAGGAGTACGGGCCTGGATCTGACGCATTATTTTCTGTCGAGGAGGTCTTACCTTCTGAGCTTCGTTGATTATCTGGCGATGGATTCTTTTAGCTGATGCACTTCTGTCTTCACATTATTTTACATTGGAGACTTTATACTCCTCTCTCATTTTAGTTTTGGATATAGTCTTTGGTAGTGGATTTGTCTCCATCCGACTATTATTTTCTGGATATTTCAGACTCCTTATTCTAGCTTAGTATTTCTTTTCTATGACTTGTTGTGTGGATGAGATTAGCATATCTGTGACTTGTGACATTATATATACCACATGTGAGTTTATATTCATATTACAGCGTACGTATGGGTTATGGTTTTCATATATTGGAGTTGCCATATCCATGCAGCTGGCATGCTTACGCGTTCCTAGTCCTACGTATTTGGGACTGGGGCGTGACATCTTTTCTTTTTTTTCCTTTCTATAATCCATTCTTTACTTATATATATATATATATATATATATATATATATATATATATATATATATATATATATATAGATTGTAAAATAAATTCCAAAAAATCAGTAGCATATCTAAAAATCTCTCAGCCTTCTGCAAGACTTCCTAAAATAAATAAAATAAAATAATTATTTTGTTTAGAAATTTTCTAGATGCATATTTACCTAGGTAGTTAATTCAATTAAATTATTTTCTAATTGCTACAAAATAATGCTATTAAACTAAATGGTTTATTTAAATACTTATAATATATTTTAAAATTAGGGATTTTACATTCTACCCAACTTATAAAAATTTCATCCTCGAAATTAAAACTAAGCCAGGGTAGGAACTAAATCAAGGATGGTATAAGGTAGAAATGAACAAAATAAATTCATACCTTGGTCTATGAATAGATACGAAAAATGTTTGCGCATGTCGTCCTCGCGCTCCCAAGTGGATTCTCCCGGCGCGCCATGCTTCCATGCCACACGGACCAAGAGAATAGACTGGTTCCTCAATACATTCTCTCGATAATCCTGGATTCCCACGGGTTACTCTTGATATGACAAGCTCGGCCCAATGGTGATCTCAAAATGGTCGAGAACATGACTGCTATCTGCCACATATCGCCTAAGTTGCGATACGTGAAATACATCATGTATTCCCTCAAGTGAAGATGGTAGTGCAAGTCGATACGCCACTTCTTCCACTCTCTCTAGCACGTCAAATGGTCCAATATACATTGGGCTCAACTTGCCACGCCCTCCGAATCGAATAGTGCCTCTAGTAGGTGATATCCTCAAGAAGACATGATCGCCCTTTTTGAACTCCAAGGGACGTCGATGAAGGTCTACCCACTGCTTCTGCCTGTCTTGCGCTGCTCGCAAGTGCCCTTGTATCTTCTTCACTGTCTCAATGGTGTTGATTACCAACTATGGTCCCAGAATCTGACGCTCTCCTACGTCACTCCAACACACGGGAGACCTACACTTTATTCTATATAACGCTTCAAACGGAGCCATTTAGATACTCGCTTGATAGCTATTGTTGTAAGAAAACTCCACAAGATGTAGGTGGTCCTCCCATGATCCTCCAAAGTCTAACATACAAGCCCTCAACATATCTTCCAGTGTCTGAATAGTACGTTCGGACTGCCCATCTGTCTGCGGGTGGTAAGATGTACTGAACTTCAGACGAGTCCCAAGACTCTCTTGCATGTTTCTCCAAAATTAAGATATGAAACGCGAATCCCTGTCTGACACAATGCTGACCGGAATGCCGTACAATCTCACGATTTGCCTCATGTGTAAGTCAGCCAAAGCTTTTGTAGACTGGCCAACTCTAAAAGGCAAGAAATGAGCTGACTTGGTGAGTCGATCCACTATTACCCATACTGTATCTCTCCCACTTGGACTCTTGGGAAAACCCGTGACAAAGTCCATAGTGATGTGCTCCCACTTCCACTCAGAATCGAAAGTGGTTGCAATAGACCCGCTGTTCTCTGATGCTCCGCCTTTACCTGCTGACATACTAGACATTTGGCTACAAAGCGAGCTATCTCTCTTTTCATCCCATGCCACCAAAAGTTCTGTCGTAAATCATGGTACATCTTGGTGCCTCCAAGATGAATATAATACATCGAACTATGAGCTTCTGCCATCAGCTCCTGTCGAATCTCTCCATTGGGAACATATAGACGATCACCACATCGTAATGTTTCGTCATCATGAATGCGCAATCCCGTCTGCTCTCCGGCCTCTGTCCTTTCTTTCAATCTTCTGAATTTGGCGTCCATAGGCAAAGCTGCCTTGATCCTCTCTACTAGTGATGACTGTACTTGCAAGTTGGCTAATGTCCCATCTACTTCGGATAATATCACTTCTATGCCAAGATCTTGCAAGTCCTCCAATAATTCCCTCTGTGTCGTCAAGAAATAAGCTGCTGGCTTCCGGCTTAATGCGTCTGCTACTACATTAGCCTTGCCTGGGTGATAACGTAGCTCTATCTCGAAATCCTTCATCAACTCAAGCCACCGACGTTGCCTCATATTTAGCTCCCTCTGTGTGAAGACATACTTGAGGCCTTTGTGGTCTGTATAGATCTCCACTCGTTCCCTATATAAGTAATGTCTCTATAACTTTAGAGCAAAAATAATGGCTACAAGCTCCAAGTCATGAGTTGGATAATTCTTCTCATGTACTCTTAACTGCCTAGATGCATATACAATCACCTTGTCATGCTGCATCAATACGCATCCTAAGCCTTTCCCTGATGCGTCACTGTAAATCACATAATCTTCTGATCTTGATGGAATAGTCAATACTGGTGCTGTGGTCAGTCGCTTCTTCAACTCCTCGAAAGCGGATTAACACTCGTCGGTCCATACGAACTCTTGATCCTTGCACGTCAACCGAGTCATAGGTGCTTCTATCCTTGAGAAGTTCTCCACAAACAGTCGGTAATATCCCGCAAGTCCAAGAAAACTTCTCACCTCCGATGCTGATTTAGGAACGGGCCATGTCTCGACTGCCGAGATTTTCTTTGGGTCAACAGAGATACCATCTCCCGTAATGACATGCCCAAGAAACGAAACTCTGTCCAAGAAAAACTTATATTTACTGAGCTTCGCATATAACTGCTCTCTCCTCAAGGTCTCTAGGATGATCCGTAGGTGCTGCTCGTGCTCTTCGTCGCTCTTCGAATAGACAAGTATGTCATTTATAAAGATGACCATGAACTAGTCCAAATACTGATGGAATACTCGATTCATTAAGTCCATAAAGATAGCAGGAGCATTGGTCAATCCAAATGGCATGACCAGAAACTCGTAGTGTCCATATCTTGTCCTGAATGCGGTCTTCGGGATGTCTTGCTTCCGTACCCTCACCTGGTGATATCTCGATCTCAAGTCTATCTTCGAGAATACCTTGGCTCTACTAAGATGATCAAATAAGTCATCAATGCATGACAATGGGTATTTATTCTTCACGGTCACTTCATTTAAGGCTCTGTAGTCAATGCACATATGCACTGACCTATCATTCTTTGGTACAAACAACACTGGTGCTCCCCAGGGTGATGCACTTGGTCGGATGAAACCTTTCTCCTCTAATTCTTTCAACTGTGCCTTCATCTCATCCATCTCCTTCTTTGCCAATCTGTAAACATGCGACGCTATGGGTGCTGTTCCCGATGTCAATTCAATTAAGAATTCTACGTCTCTGTCCGGAGGTAGTCCTGGCAATTCCTCTGGAAAGACGTCTTGAAACTCTAAAATGATGGGGTGATAGATAACATCGTCCATTGCAAGCTGAACACCATCAAGGGCTTCTGTGGATCCTCGTGCAAACTCAATTTTCGGATGGCCTGGTACCTTAAAAAGAATGCTTTCTCCAAAATAATCGAAGAAAGCATGGTACTTGCTTAGCCAGTCTATTACAAGCACAATATCAAAAGTTGGCATAGGAAGGACTAAGAGTCGAGCATTTATCTCTCTGCCACGAATTACTACAGGACACGATCTACAAATCTGACTAACATGTACAACTCCTCCTTCGGTAAGAATTCTAACACACTTAGGTAAAGGTATAGTAGCAATATTGTGTTTGACAATAAAACTAGAAGATATGAACGAGTGGGTGGCTCCCGTATCAAACAATGTCACAGCAGGAAAAGTAAAAGTAAGAGTAATACCTCATATGACATCAATCTCCTGATCCATGTCATCCACTTCTAGTACAAAAGCTTGTCCATTCCTCTGTGAAAGTCCATGACTGGCCCTCGTGTACTGATCCTCCTGAGTAGGTAGCAGTGGTCCTCGCTAAAATCCTCCTGCTGCTGGAGGTCGAGGTGCTCCTAGTCTAGTCATCTACTGAGCTGGCTTCAGTGTTGGGAGTGCTAGCCTCTGTACTAGCGGTGGAAGTGTCAATGTCCGCTGCATTGGACAGTCTCTCGCCATATGCTGTCCGAAACCATACCTCATATATTGTCCCAAACGAGTCCGACAGTCTCTCAAAATGTACCCATGTTTCCCACAATAATTGCAGTGGGGCTTCTCCAAATACTGGTATGGTCCCACTCTGTGTTGATACTGCTGTTGCTGTACCAAAGGACGTCTGATAGGCCCTCCTTGCTGTGTCCTTGTTGGTTCTTATTGTATCCTCAGTTGACCTCCCTTTCCCTTGCTGATGGACTCTTATAATCTAGCTTCTGTCAATAATTCAGCATAAGAGATCCGGGACTGTGAGCTAGTATAGTGTTGGAGCTTCTGAGTCAGCCCACGGTGAAACCTCTTAGCCTTCACCAAGTTATTCGGTATCAGGGCAGCGCCATATTTATTAAGGCGACTAAACTCTGCATCATACTCGTCAACTGTCTTGTTCCCCTGCTCTAGATGAAGAAATTGACATACAACGCATCCCTTACAGTGTCCGGGAAGTACTTCCTCTCAAAGCACTCCAAGAATTGTTTCTAAGTCGGATATGTACCCAACTGGCGCTCCATTGATTCCCACTAGTGATGAGCGTTACCATCTAGCAGCGTCCTTACGCCTGTCATCCATAGATCTGTAGGTAGCTGCGATGCTTCTAATAACTTCTAAGTGTGGGTAATTTAGTTTGTAGTCTCCTCTGGGCTCTCAGTGCCATTATATGGCTTGGAACCCATCTGTATAAAGTCCTTGACTGAACCAACTCTAGCTCGCGGTACTGGAACTAGTGCCTGGGCTGGTACAGTTGTCTGTACAGCCATCCTCACAAGTGCTGCCAGAAATTCTTGCCTCTGCTCTGCCGCTTGCTGCCTCTGCTCTGCAGCTAGTACGGTCGCCTGCTGTCTCTGTTCCTGTATCAACATTTGGAAGAATTGGAACAGCTGTGTCTGGCCATCCTGTGGTGTTGATGATGTTGGAAGGGTCCCATTTGGTGATGCGGAAAGGTCAGAAGGAACTGGATTGTGAGTCTGTCCATCCTGCCCCAGAAGTCTAGGAGTCGTCGTGGTATCCCCTCGAATTTGGCTATTGACTCCTGAATATTTGTCACCATCGGCGGCAGTACATCTACTACGCATATCCATCTCTCTGCAGGTGGTGGACGAAATGATTAGAAGAAGTACAGGAATAAAAAAGGATGCAAGCATTTAAATAGGATAGTTGAAAGGGAAGATAAGTTTTTGTCAAGCATGGATGAGATCCTATACTCTATTCCTATACGCAGGCTTGTTCGGTACAGTAACGTAACCTAGACAATATACTCTTGACCTGCATGGGCCACCACAAAAATATGTCACGCCCCAATCCCAAAATACGTAGGACTAGGAATACGTAACACGCCAGCCGTATGTATACAAACTCCAATATATGGAAACCATACACACACATACGCTGTACATGAATATCAAATCCACAAGTGGTAATATATTGTCAACAAGTCACACGCAATCTATATCTCATCCACAACACAAATAAATAAATAAATAGGAATAAATAACTGAATATCAATATAAAGTCTCAAAGTATGATAGTCGGATGGAAACAAATCCACTGCAAATCGACTATACTAAAACTATCAAATGAGAGAAGAGATCAAACTCTAATATAAGATAAATGTCTATAAAAGAAATAGCAACTAGAATATCCATCAGCTGCGATGAATCAAAGATACACTGAAGGTAAGACCTCCTCAGTCGAGAATGAAGCGTCTGGTCTAGGTCCATACTCCTGTAGATACTCCTGCCCGTCGATATCTGGAAATGTATCAGGTCCTCAGAGGGACGTAACAAGATACATATAAACATGCCAATAAAGTACTGAAAATAAACATCCAACGGGTCGCCTAACCATCTATGTGAATGCAGTTTGGGAACAACTTTCCAACAAGTGGGCTATCTGGTTAAAATGGGATTGGCATAATTCTCTTAGAGATTCAGGGGACTACAAAGCATGTCGTCTTTTGAACGGCAGAGGCCGCCTGATAATATAATATATAGTGGTCATCATGACCGCGCATCTCCGGCGGAGCATACGGGTTACACAAGGAAAGTACAAAGGAGCCCAAATGCCTTACTTGTTATTCTCCCCACCCCATGCTCTAAGTATGTCATATACATGACACGATAATACCTCTAATAACTACCAGGTCTTCTAGCATGCAAAGTTTCTATCGGCAGTTATCCTTATCCGTCACACGACCTATGCGTACCAGTGGCCAGCCGAGTACGCAAGTCCGTGTCTTACATGTGACTCACACTTATGTAAGAACAATGTCATGGCCAATGAAACATAAGAATGCCTCATGATAATGGGGTGGTCTCATAAAGTAGGTCCAGATGCATATACATAATAAAAACAGAATACGACGTCACCGTCGTTGCACCTAAGTTATTCTTGGACGCACAGTTCATATAGCAGTTTAAAATATATGAACTAAATAAGCAGAAATAAGATGCATACAATATATGGAATATAAATTACAGTACAATGGTAAGGTATACTTGCCTGGCAAGCAATCTGTATAGTATAAGCGTTCAAATATCATGTACATAGGATCAAAATTAATGCCTCCAAATAAACGTCTCCGGATGCTGAAATAAACATCACCAACATTCCCGAAATTAACGAAATAGCTAGAAAATACTACCCTTTCGTCCAATTTGGACACAGGAACAAAACGGTAATTTCGGGTCAAAATGGGGTCCAATTGTGGCCCTCTTAGCACCGAAAGCGTGCCAGGGGTAAAGTTCTCTAAATGGAATAAATTATAGGTCAAACAAATTCTAAACGTCAATACGAACTCAATGGTATGTCCAATTTTGGATTCTGGTGAGCCGAACATAATTTTGACCAAAAAGTAAATTGTGGGGCCCGCAAATAGGTGACTTGGTCAACTATCTCAGAATTGCGTGAAACTTGGATCACAGGACCAGCGTGATACCACGAATCCAATGGAGCAAGTTTTGTCATATTCTGACGAGTGTACACTAAATGGTGTAGTATTTTATAGAAGTCGTGATATAGGAACTTTTTACGGATACGGGTTGATTCCGACGCGCACATGCTTCCAAATCAGTTTTCGTAAAAGCCTATACGTCAGGATATACCATGCACGCCTTTCGATTTACTTGGTACATGACAGGGCAGTCCCGTTTGGCAGGGCGCGCTCTGTGTCACAAATTCTAGAGTTTCAGAAACAAGTTTTTTCGTGATTTTTAACCCAATTTAATTTTGCATTTAACACAAATTAAAATAATATAATTAACAGAAAGTAATCTCGGTTATGTGGTCTTCACATAGCAAAAAGAAAATCTAAGTTTGGATCTCTGTGGTGGGAGATACGAGTCCGTAAACATGAGTGGTTACAGCAGTTTTTTTGAAATTAAAGTTGTAGTTTTTCCCCAACTTGGTCTCGATTTTTGCCTAGGGTTACGCGCTGATCGGAGGAAACTAATACACAGAGTTGGAAGAGCGATAGGTCGTGAACATACTGGTGAAGACGGGGTCGAATTTGGTCGAGCGATGGAGCAGAAATCTACGCGTGAACAGGGGTTCGTTGCTGTGAATTCTGCGGTCGCAGGTGCTCGCGGGTGACGCGAACGGCGATGCTGGGCTCCGGCGACGACGGCGGTCTCTCCGGTGGTCGACGGTAGTGTCGTGGAGGTCGATGGATGGTAAGTTTAGGGTTAGGGTTTTGGATTAAAGGTTATATATATATATATTGAGTGAGGATGAGAGCGGATGAGAAAGGGGGGCTTCCGCGCTGGTCTGCAGCGGGTCGTGCATGGGGGTCGGGGGGTCGGGTGTAGTTGCTGCTATGGGCTTTAGGATGGGGTTAGGGGTTTTGGTACTGTGGTTTTGATTTTTTTTTTCTTTTTCTTTTTATTTTTCTTTCCTTTCTTTTCTTTTCTATAATCCATTCTTTACTTATATATATATATATATATATATATATAGCAAAATAAATTCTAGAAAATTAGTAGCACATCTAAAAACCTCTCAGCCTTCTGCAAGACTTCCTAAAATAAAATAATAGTTTTGTTTAGAAATTTTCTAGATGCATATTTACCTAGGTAGTTAATTCAATTAAATTATTTTCTAAATACTACGAAATAATGCTATTAAACTAAATAATTTATTTAAATACTTATAATATATTTTAAAATTAGGGGTTTTACATTGACTGCTAGCATTGGAGCAGATACGTCCTCCTGGTCCACCGATATCGACACTGACACCGACACAGACATCAACTCCATCGATTCTACTGCCTCCTCTATCGGGACTGGTGATGCTTTCTTAGGAGCAGTATGGCTTCCTCTTATCCAAGATGTACGACAGTGTTCCTCCACCTCCTCCTGATTTGCAGTAGTTCTTATTGGAACTTTTTTAGTACGTTTGTGTGTATTGGCCCATTCCCATTCTTGGGTCTTTGATGTACTTATTTCATACTTTTTACTACATTATTCGGATGAGACGGGTGTGACATTATTTTAGATTCATGTTTTATTTGTTGGGACATTCCTGCATGTTTTGATATTCTTGACGTGTTTGTATATGTACCAGTATTGAGTATTCCACCGAAGGGGTCGGCGAACCCAGAAAATTCAACGGAGGGTTGGTCCAGGTCTATTTATATAAACTGTGATTTTATAACTACATGCAGACTTTTATTGAAAAATAATTTTAGAAATTGTATGCTTTTTCTGGTTTTTTTTAAAATTTAGCGACGTACTGCGACATTTATCGACGTGGAGTGCGTCTCTAAATTGTGTTAAAATATCGCTAAGGGGTATCAGGGACGTCGCTAATCTGTGTCAAAATGTCGCTACACTTCTCTAAAAAGCTGACATGACAATTTATTCCATATCAGTATTGGTGTAGCAAAACGTCGATGATAATGTCGCTGATTTAGCAACGTTATGCGACAATATACAACATCGCTGATATACCGACGTCGCGTAGCTTAACGTCGCTAATAAAAAAATATTTAGCGACGTGTACGCGTCACAAATATACGTCGCTATAATGACGAATAGCGATAAATTTATTGTCAGCGATCATGGATTATGCGACAACACCAAAATGCGCTAATTACGTCGCTAATATATTTTAGCGATGTTATTTTTACTTATTAGCGACATTTTTTTACGTCGCTAATATATTACGAGACATCCTACTTTTTGCCTTTCAAGGTGGGTTTGTCTACGGAGAAGCTGGCAGCGATGTATGTGAGGCAGATCATCAGGATACATGGGGTTCCCGTCAGCATAGTCTCGGATCTGGATAGTCGTTTCACTTCTCATTTTTGGAGTAGTTTGCAGGCGAGTTTGGTCACCTAGCTCAAGTTCAGTACTGCATATCACCCCTAGACGGATGGGCAGTCAGAGAGGACCCTTCAGACTATCGAGGATATGCTGCATACCTGTGTACTAGATTTCGGGGGATCTTGGGAAGACCATCTTCATTTGGTCGAGTTTGCTTACAACAACAGCTACCAAGCTAGTATAGAGATGTCACCATTTGAGGCTCTGTACGGTCGGAGATATCGTACTCCCTTATCATGGGACGATGTTGGAGAGAGAGAGTTTTGCTAGGGCCAGAGATGGTTGTGGATGCAGCGGAGAAGGTTAAGCTGATCAGAGACAGACTTCGAGTGGCGTAGGACAAATAGCAGCATTGGGCCGACAACCACTGGAGACCTTTGGAGTTTGAGGTATAGTTTATATTTTTGATTTGTGCTTGATATTGGTTATTTGTTATAAATTAAGTTCTTAAGGTTGTATATTGTTTTAGGTTAGTGGTCTGGTGTTTTTGAGGATTTCTCCAACACGAGGCATGATTCGTTTCGGTGGAGGCGGAAAGCTTAGTCCGTGATTCATCGGACCTTCCAGTATTTTCGAGAGGGTCGGTGTAGTTGCTTACAGACTAGACTGCCACCTGCATTGGAAGGAGTGCACAACGTATTTCATGTGTCACAGTTGAGATGGTACGTGGAGGATCTTAGTCACGTATTGGATCACTCGGAGATAGAGGTGGGCCTTACTCTTAGCTATCCAGAACAGCAATTTGAGATTCTGGATTGGAGAGACAAAGTGCTGAGGAACCAGACTATTCCTTTGGTATACGTCGCATGGAGGCATCACTCTCCGGAGGAGTGTACTGGGAGAGAGAGGATAAAATGCGAGAGCGTTACCCATATTTGTTATGCCTTGAGGTATGTTATTTCCTGATTCTGTTCTATTTTACTTTCTAGGGGAAGTTTCATCTATGAATTTTGAGGAAAAAATTATTTTAAGGGGGTAGACTTGTCACTACCATATTTTCTAGAAAAGAATATTTTAGTCATTTCATAATTAATTAAATATTATACATGTTATAAATTTATTTATTATATTATTTATTTATCGTTATATGTTAGTATATTATTTTGGACTTGTGTTAGTGGACCTAACTAGTTTAAATTAGACCCATGGACCAACATTTAATTCTAGTTAGAATTGAGCTCAATAAGAAGCCCAATCATTAGAAGGATGATTAATTAAGTTAAACCAATTAGACTAGAACCTTTCTTCCATAATTATTTTCTTCATGACAAGCCCCAAGGGATATTTTAGATATTTTATTGTAGCTTAAGGAAGGGAGAAGGGGGCCGGCCTAGTTTTAGAGTAGAGAAAAATTCTCCCTCTTCACTTTTTATTTCAAATCTAGATCTAGAATTTCTTCTTCCAAATTTCTTCATTTTTACATCAAATTCTACCCAAATTTCTTTTCAATTACTTTCTAAATCATCATTGGAGGCCATTAGAACAAGAAGAAAGTAAGGATCTACAAGGAGGAGCAAGGATCTACAAGTTGGAAGCTCTTTTCACTCAATTTGGAGGTTTCAATGGAAATCTATCTCCTAATAGGTATAATCCAGTTTTTTTCCCTCTAATTTAACTTTAAATATGTGTTTTAATCATTATGAACCATCCCATATGCTAAGGCTACCCATAGGAATTTGAATTAGGTTCATAGGAGGCCTATAGAGAAAGTTATGTGGTATTTTATGTCAATTTTGAGAGAATTCCTAGATTGACACAACTTGTGTTTATCAATAGGTCAATTAGATCAAATTGACATGTGTTTGATTGTGTGTAGCTAGTGTTGTATCCATAATTGGATACGTGTAGGCCACATCCAGATAATTTGGAGATACGTGTTGATTTGGGGGGTTTTCTCCGACACGGGAGTTTGAGCATGTCATATTATGACACGAACACGTAGATGAGTTGTTAGCTCTTCATATTGTTCATAGTTATGATTTTAGATTTGCTCGTGTATGTTGGGATATATTTGGCTGTATGGTGGAGCCATATCGCAAGCGTATCATAGATCTAGTGTGATACGGGTGCGATGCACTTTACGTGTTTGTTCTTTACAATTTAATTCAATTAGATATTATAAATAATGTAATTATAATTATTATGTGAGCTATATGTATATGTATATTTATATGTTTGATCTATAATTCTTGTTGATGTGTTGGTGATCTTGGGAGAGTAAAAGTTTATGTGCTTCTCTAATATGGTAATATATATATATATATATATATATATATATATATATATATATATATATATATATATATATATATATATATATATAT
The DNA here is from genome assembly GCA_036927795.1 of Iris macrosiphon. NCBI lineage: Eukaryota > Viridiplantae > Streptophyta > Magnoliopsida > Asparagales > Iridaceae > Iris > Iris macrosiphon. The sequence goes on from JAYESA010000009.1 coordinate 158,348,115, forward strand.
ATATATTGTGTGTAGTTGTATATATATATGTGAGATATGTATTTATGTATGTGAGCTTGAGGAAAGAAGAAACCATAGAAAAAAGTGATTTAAATAATAGAAAACAGTAAGAAAAGAAATGGAAAGCAGTAGAAGAAAAACAGTGAGAAGCTGAAAGAAGCAGCTAAAAAGCAGCAGCAGCAGTAAACAACAGAAGCAGAAGCAGCAGTAGAAGCCGCAGCAGCGGTAAGCACCAGAAGCCGAAGTAGAAAGCAGCATAAGCAGAAAGCAACAAAAGCAGCGGCAGTAAACAGCAACAGCGGTAGGAAGCAGCGGCAACAATAGTTTTGATAAGCTGCAGCTTATCAAAAAATAGTAAGTTAGTGTATATATATATATATATATATATATATATATATATATATATATATATATATATATATATATATATATATATATATATATATATAGTTAGATAGCTTATTTGATAATCTAATAAGTTAATAAGCTAGTATATATATATATATATATATATATATATATATATATATATATATATATATATAAGATTATTAGTTAATATTAATAAGCTAGTGGTTATGTATAAATTATAAATAAGTTGGTATATAATATATATGAGATTTATATATACATAAGTACAAGTTAATATTAGTTAGCATTATTTCTAGATTACCTTGGGGTACACCAAGGTAATGAGAGTGAGATATCTTGGGTACGGGTATTAAATATCAAGGGGTATGTTAGTATATACATATTAATACATATTAATGTATAGTGAGGTGTATGGGTAGTAGTTATAAATTAGATATTGAACTAACTTGTGATACCAAGGTAATGTCAAGGATTGGGTTTTACTCAAGGTATTGGGTTTGCACATCAAGATGCGAGTGTAGGTTGTGTGATACCGCTTTTGGTTCAAAGACAAGGTATCCACTTAGCATTAGTTTAGTTAGGAGTTTTATATATTTTGTCTTGTATATACATATTATAATATTTTCATATCTAATAAATTGCGTACCTTATGATACGATATCTTGTTGGTTTTCTAGTATCTTAGTATAACTAGTATGGTCTAGTTACATAGTGTATGGACCAAATATCCTAGAAATAAACTCATACAACCTAAAAATAGCTAGTTTGACCAGTTTAACCTAGAGTTGACCTAGTTTGACTATTTTGACTTAAAAATAGCTTTATGACCTAGAAGTTGACTAGTTTAACTTATTTTTATTCTAAAATCTTGATTTGATATAATATTCCATATTTAGGTCTTTCAGGCATCGTACCGAACATCTTTGATATTGTTCACCGGATTTTAGGTAAGTATATTCTCTAATAGTTTCTCATTCATGATATCCTCTATGTCTCTTGTATTTAGTGTAGATATTCTTGATTTCTTGACATGATGGTTACACGGATTGGTATATCCCGATCTCTTCATGAGATGTTATTCCTTTGTATTTATGGTGTATCTTGGGCAAGACTTGTTTTCTTGTTCTTCTTGTACAAATACAAAGATTGGTTCATGAGAAGAGTAACGCTCTTCTTATGGAAATTTATGTCATAATATACCATGGTTGGATCTACTATACCAGTTGGGGGCTGGGAGTATTGAGTATAGATATGTGATCATACCCTTCTTGTGCATGTCTAGTTCCTTGAATAGTGTTAATCATACACCGTACGTATGATTAACCAGGCCATAATCCTTGTGTAAGTTTCCAAGCCGATCACATGTTAAAGCTGGTACTCACTCATTTAGTAGTAGAATTTCTTGTTCATTTCTATGATGCTCATTATTGTATTTATTTTCAGTATTCCTTTATTGCATATCTTTTGTACCAGTATATTGCATCTTTTATATTTGCTCTATTTACTGTTATATAGTTTATATCATTTATTAGAACTGCTATTAGAGATGTACTTTGCTCCTTTCCTGACTGAATATTTTTTTTTCAGATGATACTAAGGAGTGGTACCCCACTCACTACGAGCCTCAGGATATCGTAGGCTTAGAGCCAGAGACCTTGGTTCAGGAGGGTCTCATCCCGACTGAGACAGATGACCCAGGACTTGTAGCGTACTAGTTAGATCTTTTTACTGAATTTGTCTCCAGCTCAGCTATTAGTATTTCTTTGACTCATTGGATATTATTTGTCTTGTGAGCTGTATTTGTGACTCTTTTGTTCTTTTATCATATTCGTATGATTGTTCCATCTTATAGATCTGTGATCGATTATTCATATTAATATTACATTGGTGGCATTATTATATCTTATTTGTTAGATAGATAGTTTATCCAAACAACGTTCTATCGTCGATGTTGCGGCGTAGGCTGGACGTTGTTCACTACTAGTGCCCCTACATCGGGTGCGGGTAGTGACAGGCCTGAGGGGAGCTATGGTGAAGCTCTTGAGTGCAAGGAGGGGAAGAAGAACAAGAACAACAGCAGTAGCAACACTCACAACATCAACAACAACAACCTTAGTAGCAGCAACATCATAGTAATAAAGCAGCAGTAGAATAAGCTATGGCAGCAATAACAACTTCGTGAGGGGTAGTAGCAGTAGCTAATGAGGGGGTTGATGGTGGTGGTGGATGATAAAGTTGCTGGTGTTAATGGTGCTCGATGGTGGAGGTGGTGGATGTGATGGAGAGGGTGGTGGTGGAGTTTGGTTGGGTGGTGATGTAGGTGTCGGTGATGGTGAATGGCGATGGTGGTATCGAGTTACTGTTAGTAAAGGGGGTGGTCAAAAGTGGTTGTTCAGGACATAGGGTGGTAGGGGGAGGTGAAGAGACAAGAGGAGAAGGGGTGAAGGAGAAGAAGAAGTTTGGAAGAGGAGGTTCTGGTTGAAGTGAGTTAGGGCCGACTAAAAGTGGGTTTTACGTGCATAGAGAGGTCAAGATGGAGGGTGGTCATGTAGGTGTTATTTTGATCAAGTGGTGGGGGTTTAAAGTACAAATTTTTAGACCTAGGGAGGGGTGTGGCTGTAATCGACAGAAATTTCACTAAAATGGGTGTGCAAGCAAGTGTGGGAGAGGAAAAGTAGGATTTTTTCTAGCCAAAAATAGCTATGGCTGAATTCAAATTAAAGTGGGGGTAGAAAATAGGATTTGTTGTGATAAAATTTATGTTTGATGTTTTATAGAGAGGGATATTTGTGTATGGTGCTTTGTATAATCCATGTGAGCGTGTGTAAGAGTTTAGGTTAGGTGTTTGGATAAGTTTAGGGCTAGTTAAGTCGGTTGCTCAATATGACTAGAAGTATTATCATAGGTGTTTTTCAATAAATTGAAAGTGTGTAGGGGTCAAATTAGGTGTGACACAAATTTCATGGATGTATTGACTTAGAGTAGGTCATGGTCGAATATTCGGTTGCAAGAAATAGGTCAAAGTTGTGTTTCCAATTTCGATTAGAAAAATATAGGTACAAAGTCTAGGATTAAATTCAGATAATTATGATAAATGTTGTGCGATTAAAATAAAGCACAAGAGAGTGTAATTATGAGTGATGCAAAGTTCATGATTGAAGATTGGCTTGTCTAGGTCAAGGGTGTGAATTTTGTTGGAAGGCAAAAGCTAGTGTAATGCTCTAGATATTTAAGCAACAACAAGGTGCAACAAGTGAATAAAAAATAAACATGTGAAATATAAATCCAATAATAATTCAGAATAATTCTAAATTATCACGACCCGTACCCAGTGTGAGGAAATGAGTACGTGGGTACATCCAGCATACGTCGCAGCATCGACGGTAGAACGTTTCTAGGTCAACAATACTATCTAATAATCTCACACAATAATATATAAAACTTGTCAATGATATCTCAACTCCGTAAGGAGGACAAGATGACAATATAATATGATAATCAATACTCAATCACAATAACTAGATGAAGATAATAACACGAAATCAAATAAAGGAATTAAAATCATAAGATTCACAAACTAAAACCAATATCCAAGTCTAATAGTCTATAAACAAAACACAAATAGTCTCAAATATAAATAATATGCCAAATATCTAAGTTGGAGACATATTCAATACAATAAGGGAAACTAGCTAAGTGTTTGTTAATACTAGCTGAGCCTCCTCAACTGCTAGTACTAGATCCTCCTGTAATAGGGGTGCTATCTCAGATCGCTCGCCGTCCTGTGGGTCATAATGTGTAGGACACCAGTTCTCTAAATAATCATCTGAAAAATATATCAAGTCAGGATTGGAGAAAAGTTCTCATGACCTGCACCCGGTTTAGGGGCACGAGTAGTGAACAACATCCAGCCTACGCTGCAGCATCGTCGATAGAACGTTGTTTGGGTATATCTATCTAGAAATCAAGATATAATAATGCCACTAATGAAAATATGAATACTCAATTACAGATCTATAAGATGGAATAATCGCACGAATATGATATAAAGAACTGAAGAATCAAATATAACTCACAAGACAAAATAATATCCAATGAGTCATCTAAAGAAATACTAATAACAAATGCTGGAGACAAATCCAATACAAAAATATCTATTTACTGAGCTACAGGAACTGTGTCGTCTGTCTCAACCGGGATGAGACTCTCTTGAGCCAAAGTCTCTAGCTCTAAGCCAACTACGTCCTGAGGCCCATAGTGAGTGGGATACCACTCCTCAGTGTCATATGGAAAAAATATATCCAGTCAGAAAAGGAGCAAAGTACATCTCTAACATCAATTCCAATAAATGATATAAACTATCTAACAGTAAATAGAGCGAATATATAAGATGCAATATACAGATACAAGAGATATGCATAATAGGAATACTGGAAATAAATACAAGAATGAGCATCATAGAACTGAGCAAGAAATACTACTATTAAGTGAGTGAGTACCAGTTTTAATATGTGATCGTCTTGGGAACTTGCACAAGGATTATGGACTGGTTAATCATTTGTGCGGTGTATGATTTACACTATTCAAGGAACAAGACATGTACAAGGAGGGTATGATCACATATCTACAGTAACACTCCCTGCCCCGACTAGTATAGTAGATTCAACCATGGTACGTTATGACACGGGATTCACTGGGTAGGTAGCTAGTCTCCCCAAAAATTAATGTCTGTACATGTACAAAAAGAAATAGGAACAAGGCTTACACAAGATACACCATAAAAACCAAGGAATAATATCTCATGACGATGTCCAAATATACCAATTCGTGTAACTATCGTGTCAAGAAATCAAGGATATCTATACAAAATATAAGAAACATAGGGGATATCATAAATGAGAAACTATCAGAGAATGTACTTGCCTGGAATCTGGTAAACATTATCAAAGATGTCTGAAACGGTGTCTCAGAGACCTAAATATGGAATATTATATCAATACAAGGTTTTAGAATAAAAATAAGTTAAATTAGTCAAACTCTAGGTCATAAAGCCATTTCTAAGTCAAAACAGTCAAACTAGGTCAACTCTAGGTCAAACTAAGTCAAACTAAGTCAAACTAGCTATTTCTAGGTTGCATGAGTCAATCTCTAGGATATTGGGTCCATACACTATGTAACTAGGCTATACTAGCTATGATTGGATACTAGAGTACCAACAAAATACAGTATCATAAGATACGCAAGTTATTAGATATGAAAATACTATAATATATATACAAGATAAAAATATATAGTACTCCTAGCTAAACTAATGCTAAGTGGATACCTTGGCGTTGAACCAAAAGCGGTATCACACAATTTACACACCCATCTTGATATACAAACTCAATACCTTAAGTATAAACTAATACCATGACATTTACCTTGGTATCACATGGTAACCCAATATCTAACATTAACTAACTAACCAACATACCTCTATATACACTAGTATGCATTTAAACTTATAATAATACTACACTAAACTAGCATACTAACATACCCCTTCGGATATTCAATACCCGTACCCGAGATACCTCAACTCTCATTACCTTGGTGTAACTCAAGGTAATATAGAAATAATACTAACTAATGCTAACTATTGCTTATATATATATATATATATATATATATATATATATATATATATATATATATATATATATATATATATATAAACTAATGTAGCTTATTAACTAGCTTATCTTAAGTTATCCACAATTTAATTCTAAGCACTCAAACTACTGCTGCTTATCGCTACTGCTTCTGCTTATCGCTGCAGCTGCAGCTTATCGTTGTTGCTGCTGCTGCTTAATGCTTCTGCTGCAGCTTACTGCTTTTGCTTGCTGCTGCAGCTTACTGCTTCTGCTTGCTACTGCAACTTGCTGCTTTTGCTGCTTCTTATCGCAACTGCTGCTTCTGCTTATCGCTACTGCTGCTTCTGTAGCTTCTCGTTGCTTCTGCTGCTGCTTATTGCTTTATCTCGCTGCTTCTCACTTATAATTCCCCCCTCTAGCTTACATGTATACATCTAATATACACATACACTCACTCATATATATATATATATATATATATATATATATATATATATATATATATATATATATATATATATATATATATATATATATATATATTACCACATACTCACACTAATGATGCACATGAACTCTCCTATTCTCTTATGACCACCAACACATCAAAATAAAATATAGAACATACATATAACTATATATATATATGTATATATCATATAATAATTATAATTATAATATTATAATAGCTATAACCAAGGCAAATTGAATTGAAAAGCAAGCATTAAACACGTGGAGTGCACCACACCCGTATCATACTCAATCTTTACGCTTGCGATACGGCCCCATCACACCACCAAACATATCCCGAAAGATACGAGCAAGTCTAGAATCATAATTAGAAGTAACACAAAGTGTTAGCTACTCATCTACGTGTCCGTGTTAAAATATGATATGCTCAAACCCCCGTGTCAGAAGAAAATCCCCAAATCAACCCGTATCACCAAATTATCGGGATACGGCCTACACATATCCAATTATGGATACGACACTAGTCACATACAATCAAACATATGTCAATTTGGTCTAATTGACCTATTGACAAAGACAAGATGTGTCAATCTCGCAATTCTCCTAAAATTGACACAAAATACCACATAACTTTCTCCATAGGCCTCCTATGAACCAAATTCAAATTTTTGTGGGTAGCCTTAGTACATGGGAGGGTTCCGATTTGAGTCTAATTAGAGAGAGAAAATTGAATTATACCTTTTGGCAGATAGATTTCTAATATAATTTCCAAATTGAGTATCAAGAGTCTTCAACTTGTAGATCCTTGCTCCTCCTTGTAGATCCTTGCTTTCTCCTTGTAGATCCTTGCTTCCTTTTTGGTCTAATAGACTCCAATTATGAATAGGGAAGGAAATGGGAAAAAATTTGGATAGTAATTGGTGTAGGAATGAAGGAATTTGGAAGAGAGAAATTCCAGATCTAGATTTGGAATAAAAAATGAAGAGAGAGAGAGAGAGAGTCTCTCTCCATTCCTATGGGGGCCGGCCACTAACCCCTCCTCCAAGCTACTATGAAATGTCCACAATACCCCCTTGGGCTTGTCATGAAGGAGTTAATTAAGGAAGGAAGGTTCTAGTCTAATTGGTTTAACTAATTAATTTATCCTCCTGATGAATGGGCTTACTATTGGGCTCAATTCTAACTAGAATTAAATGTTGGTCCATGGATCTAATCTAAACTAGTTAGGTCCACTAAAACTATTTCAAAATCAAATCTAACATATAACAATAACTAAATAATACAATAAATAAATATACAACATGCACAATATTTAATTAATTATGAAATGACCAAAATACTATTTCCTAGAAAATATGGTAGTGACAAGTCTACCCCCGTTAAAATAATTTCGTCCTCAAATTTCAAAGACGAAACTACCCCAAAAAATAAAATAGAATATAATCAGGAAAGAACATACCTCAAGGTACAAACAAATATGGATAACTCTCTCGCACTTCATCTTCTCTCTCCCAGGTAGACTCACCCGAAGAGTGATGCCTCCATGCGACGCATACCAAGGGAATGGTCTGGTTCCTCAGCACCTTCTCTCTCCGATCTAGAATCTTAACTGGCTGCTCTGGATAGCTAAGAGTAGGGCCCACCTTTATGTCCGAGTGATCCAATACGTGACTAAGATCCGCTACGTACAGTCTCAACTGTGACACGGGAAACACGTTGTGCACTCCCTCCAATGCAGGTGGCAAGTCTAGTCTATAAGTGTCATAACCCGCACCCGGTATAGGGCACGAGTGCGCGGGTACGTCCAGCCAACGCCGCAAAATCGGCAGTAGAACGCTGTCTAGGTCATGTAACTATCTAATCAATCTCACATGAATATCCAACTCCATAAGGAGGCACAGATATCACAATATAATATGGAATACTCAATCACGAAAAATAAAGCACGATGAGATATCGAAGAAAACAATAAAATACAAGACAAGTCTAAACAATAATAAATAGTCTAACCTGCAATCAATAACATCCATATCTCCAAGTATGCTGGAAACAAGTCCTCTATGTCACAGTCTGGAAAAATATTTCCAATCAGGATGGAACAAAGTACATCTCTAACAGCAGTTTCATATATATTGACAAAAACTATAATACAGTACAAAGAAATACAAGATAGATATGAATACTGGCAATAAGAAATACTGGAATAATGAAGTACTGGAGCATATGTCATCATCAATGTACATCTAGCAATGAATAAAAATACAAGTGCATGCTAGAACAATGAACTAGAATATAAGTAAACACTAGAACAATAACTAGAATATGTAGAGATGCTAGATCGATATACTAGAGATACATGTCAAGAACATCTAGCTAAGTGTGTGAAACATTAGCATATCATGTGATCGACTTCGGACTGATCAGGTTTGCTATGTATGACTAGCTATGATTCATATAAGGTCAGGCTAACCATCCGGATAGCTATGATGCAAGCAATAGTCAGGCTAATCATACATAACAGGCTATGAGGCATGTCATGGTCAGGCTGTACCGACGTGAGGTGTAAATGAGCTATGATTCATGTAAAGTTTAGGTATGATCACATAAGCTACTAATATTTCCCCGTTTCCCCAGCTAGCACGATGGATTCCAATCACGACTCCTCGTGACAGGTCTCGATAATGCCAACTCGTGTAAACAACAGTGTCAGAGTCATGTACGCTATACAACAAGAGTTATAGAGATAATTAACATAAAGAAACTGTCAGAGAATGTACTAGCCTGTGGTCCTGCTGCTGGCAATAATAATAACCTGATTTTGAAGTCTTGTCTGAACAATCCAACAATCCTATAGACATCATATAATATAATATTGCATCAGACATTACACTAACACACAATCATAAATATATTGGACTCAGGGCTACGCTAGGTATGACACTGGTCAACTAGGGTCAAGTGTGCGTCAAATTGCACGGGCGTCGCGTCTGCAAATGCTGTGCAAAACAGACAGTCAAAATAATACGGGGCTTGCCAGTACGTCAGTGTACATATGGCAGTCTGCTAGCAATTACATGGTCACAGGTCAATATAACTACGGGATATCCGTAGTTATACTCGGGTCACCTAGTGCATATATGTATTATACATATTATTATCTATCATTAATACTTACAATATACATATACACCAAATTAAATACATATATAATACATATACATATGTATATATATACTAATTGAGAGGTATACTATATATATATATATATATATATATATATATATATATATATATATAAATATATACCCAAATACATTTAAACATATACCAATACATGTACCATACATACATACCGATTAGGTTCATATACTTTATAGATATATCTATATACATGTACATCAATATAGACATAATAACCATATTCATATACTAATAATAATACGTATGCTAATACGTACATACCTACACCCATATACCATATAGCATATACTAAATGAATACATATACACATACGTACAACATCCTGAAGGAGGGCAGGAACGAACCTGTGCACGGGTATGACGACGATGACGATGGTGTTGATGACGATGAGGGCGATGGTGTTGACTGCGACGATGATGATGATGGTGATGGTGAGATGATGATGAAGACGATGGTGATGGTAATGGTTACGATGTTGACGACGATGATGGAGGTGTTGGTGGTGTGTGGTGGTGCATGGTGGTTCAGTAGAGAGGAGATCGAGGAGAACATGGAAGGATCCGGCGAGTCTGGAGGAAGGGGTGGTGGACTCGGTTTACTCTGGTTTCAGGTACAGCGGGTTCGACAAGAGGCAGGGAGCTCCGGGCTGCTGCCATAATCCGGCAGGAAGTGGCCGCTACTTGTCATCCAGCGGGGTGTAGTGGTGGTGTTGACGGGAACGGTGGGACTGGGCTCAGATGCAGTCGGGGAAGAAGAGGAGTCGACGAGGTTCAGTCCGGCAGAGAAGTCGAGCCGAGGTGAGGCATTGGGGAGATAATGAGTTGAGGGCGAGGTCCGGCGATGGTTGAGGGAGTCGAGTGCTGACAGGGATGATGGAGATGGACGATGGTGATGAGGGGGTCTGCTCGCCGGGCTGCTGTCGAGTCAAAGGAGAGGCGTTCAGCGGGTCCGGTCGTGGGCTTCCGGTCGAGGTCGATGGTCGAGGGGGTTCATCCGGCGGTCGAGGCGTCGTGGAGTAGTTGGGTCAGGCGGAGATGATGAAGAAGAGGGTACAGCGGTTCTGGCGGGATCTCCGGTTAGTTTCCGGCGGAGGACGAGGCGGGTGAGGGAGAAGGTCGGGGATGAACAGGGAATAGGGGGATGATGTCGGCTGGGGTGTTTTGGTTGAAGGAAGAAAATAAGAAAAAGGAAAAAGTAAAAAGAATATTTATATATGTGTAGGTCTTGGTTTGACCTATAAATTGACTTGGTCAAAGCCCTCTTAGGATTGGGCCTTCTCATGTAGGATTTCAAGGGCCATAATTTAAATCGATCCAAAATGAATGGCTAGGATTCAATCGATTCAAAGTTTGGAGGGTCATGGTTCAAGGAGGTTAATGTTGAATTACACACCCCTAAAAATTATGAAAAAAATACACATAAAGGTGAAATGGGTTTATTTAAGTGTCGTGTCCAACGGGGGTGGATACCTCAATGCACTTTTGTACAAAGTGCCCAACAATTTAAAAATTGCATAAAGTAAAATTTATGAATTTATTTATTTAAAATAAATGCAAGTGGTGTTCTAAAATTAATTAGAAGTACATGGGGCTAAAATTAGGTGGGACACAAGTGTCATGAACATAGAAGACTCAGAATAGAATATTATCCTAATTTGGGTTGCTCAAAATGGATTGAGATTGTGTCTCCAATTTTGATTGGAACGCACAACGATAAAAAAGTTAAATTTATTAGAATTAAATAATAATGTCTGTGACGAATATTGTGCAACTAAAATGAAGCACAAGAGAACATAATTATAAGTTACACAAAGGTCAGAATGGTAGGCGGGCACGTCTAGGACAAGGTTATAGAATTTGTTGGAAGACAAAAGCTAGGGTAGCGTCCCAAATATCGAAGCAACAGTAAGGCACAACAATCAATTAAAATTACAGCAATTAATTATAATTAAATTATCATGCAATCATTTACACATTAATTATGAAAAGACGAAAATACCCCTAATTCGAAATGTGGGGGTGACAAGTCTACCCTCCTTAAAAGAATTTTGTCCTCAAAATTTAAAATCCTTAATAGTTGTATTTACTCATTATATATATTCTCCATCAAATTTAGATTCATCAAACCTATAATCATAAAGTAAATCCATATTGTTATTTCACAAATTCAAATTATATAATTATCATATTTCCTAAAAATCCTCGAAATAAAATTAAATTCCATTCTTATCACAATTTCCTCCAAAATTTTAAGTTAATAACTAAATACTCAAAAAAATTAATATCCAATCCTCCAATTAAAATCCAATCAATGCCGATTTATAGAATTTAAAAATCTTATCCAAAAACTTTGAATCTCAAACCCTAATCCATTAATCATTTTACTCCTCTAATTTAACTCCATTCGATGCGTATTTATAAAATCTAAATCCTCATCCCAAAAATTTAAATTCAAACACAAATCCATTAATGATCTTACTCCTCTAATTTAAATCCAATTGATGCATGTTTATAAAATTTAAATCCTCATCCGAAAAAATTTAAAATCAAACACTAATCTATTAATGATCTTATTCCTTGATTTTTTTTCTCCACACAGTACTCAACAATATAATACTTACAAGATCTTCAAATGCAACATTCAAAAATAATTTTTAAATTTATACCTTGTAGTCAAATGAATATAATGATAATCTTCTTAACTTTCTAAAATATTAATGACAAATTCACTTATATCTTAATCTTCATAAAATCAATAATTTAAGAAAATCATCAATTTTGTCATATTAAATTCTTAACTCTCTTCATTTACATAAATATTTATCCTCAAAATTTAAGGCACCTTGTCTTTCTCTGTCAAGTCATAAACTCTTCATCAATTCTTCACTACGGTCAAACCCTCAATAATCAAAGTCTAAGAGAATCCTACCTATAGTCATACAACATGCAATACAACACGCAATCTAGATAAAATATGCAATCTAAATGAAACATGCATGGTTATGGTCTCTTTTGTCATAGTATTGCAGTCTCTGTCGGGGTGTACTACTAACTACATTCTAGCAGGAGAAAATGACAGATACAAGCTACGGTACTAAGAAATAAATAAATCAATCAATCAAATAGACGAAAAGGAACAGAAGGAAAGAACAGAACATAACCTTCTAACCCATCACTTGGACATCTTCAACCTCTATTATACACTTAACTCTGGCACATTCATTCATAAATTCCTGTCCCTATACACTGTTACCCATATCAACTAATCACTAGTCCACAAGATATCCATGGATACATCTACATTACACACATCTGTCTATTAATACCAAAATTTGATACCAAGGACCTCTTAACATAATCATAGGTCAAATGATGTATCTAAAGTTTGATATCCCTATCCTTTGGTACCACTGTTTCTACTACTAGCACACCCACTGCTGGCTCTCGTACCTACTGCAATTGTTTATACTAGTTTCTCTTATCACTCAAGTGCATACCAAGTGCAACACACCACACTAAGTACTTCTTTCTCTAATACAACTTTATATGGACACCCAAGTCAGTTTGTAGTGCCATCTCAAGCATGCTCAAGCCAACAGATCCTTACACATGCACTTCATCCACTCATGTGCTAATACACATTTCTTATCCACCATAAAATTTTATCCTCAAAATAAAATCCTCAAAATTTAACTTCTCGATCAATTTAAAATAAAATGTGTACTTTTCTCAAGAGTCAAATATTCAAATATTGAAATAAATTTTAATCACTTCCAAAAATCTTTATAACTTTGACTATGTTTATTGAATTGAATTTTAACCCTCAAAAATTTTAATAACATAAATCTCGACTCCTCAAAAATTCTTAAAAATTGAAATTTATTTCCAATCTTCAAATTATAAATTCAAATCCACATCTATCTAAGTATACATATACTCACAGTCTCTAACACACAAGATACACACAAATACACTAATTTTCTACAACCCTCAACTGTGTACTAAAATTTTGCACTGCCCGGATTACTTGCACTATTACTTTCAATAATTTTTTATCCATATTAACTGATACACCAATTTAATTATCATCACACGAGGTACTTACTGTTATTAGCACTAACCCTTGATATAGAAACACTAACTCTCTTGGTATGGTAACACTAGCTTCATCATTAGATCACCTCATCACACTTATTCGAACTCACGATCGTTTGCACTTTTTATAACTTATATAATACACATGCTTCAATTCACTCTCAAAGGCAGGCATATGGTTCTATATCTCAATTGATGTAAACGTATTTTCTCTTAAATCTTTTACATACTAATCAGTGATACACTATATATCTTCCATTACCAATCTTGATATTTTTCTACCCATGGCACACTCATTAATACCTTTTATGCATATACATTTCTTTACTTTTGACACACCCAAGTAATCAACCATCAAATTGCATATCATGCTCCATTAATTTTTAATACAATTTCCTCGATAGTTAATTGTTTACATGGATCACCCAACTGTATAAATTTATGACTATCCAGGACTGGCATGCTGACTCTGTTACTAACTCTTGGAACCATCACTGATACTCTTTACTCCTCCTTCTACCTATAGTACCAATATTAACTATAATGGCACATGTTATAGAACTATTGCTATAAGGTACTATGCTACGGGTTAACTCTAGATTGATACCTACTGCTCACATGTCCAACCAAGAAACACTTACAAACTCACAAGTCATATTCTCAACAGTCAACACTGATACAAGACACAGACCTAATTATAAGTCACCAATTATCATACTAATAAGGAATCCTCAAAGAAAAGAAGCTCAAAAAGGAACTGGATTAAGGACTGAAGGTATTTCTACTACTAGTAAAGAAAAGAAACGATGGAACAAAGTCCTATAATAACAGAAGTAGATAAGTATTAAGATGATACTTTAAGAACCAATTTAAGATACAACCTGATAATCATACACGTCTGTCCGAAATTATGACACTCAGAATCCTTGCCACGCTAGTAAGCATAGCTGCGATAAACGATAGGTTCCATAACTAAGGATGTAAATTTATAATCACGTCATCTAGAATCCTCGCTGTGCCGACTAGTATAGCTGCAAGAAATTCTAAATTTTATTACTAAGATATATACATCTTAAGTCAGGTACCTACGTTTTTGACACGCCAGCTAATATGGCTGCGATAAATTCTAGGCTCCATAACCAAAGTAGACGTTTTATCTTTCTCACTGTCCTCATCAACATATGTCATCAGATGATACCATAAATTTTAGTCTGTAAAATTCATCTCAAAATGAAATCAAACTCAACAACGACACCAAGAATTAATTTTATAACTGATCAACAAGAATCAAATTTAATAGCAACAAGTGAGAGCGAACGAAATAAGGAAAAAGATTTAAATTGGAAATTACAATAAGATTCTCAAGGGTCATCCCAGAAATCTCTCAAAAATTTGTGATTGAGTATCCTCTCTCATCCTAGTATCCTATGTCCTATATCTTATTGTAGTCACACAGTAGTACAACTAAGACGTAGTACTACCACGATATCGTACTACTTGCGAAGCCTAACCTGCATGGGCCGCCACTAAAAATGTGTTATGACCCGCACCCGGTATTTGGGGCACGAGTACGTGGGTACGTTCAGCCTACACCGCAACATCGGTGGTAGAACGCTGTCTAGGTCATGTAACTATCTAATCAATCTCACATGAATATCCAACTCCATAAGGAGGCACAGATATCATAATATAATACGGAATACTGAATCACAAAAAATAAAGCACGATGAGATATCGAAGAAAATAATAAAATATAAGATAAGTCTAAACAACAATAAATAGTCTAACCTGCAATCAATAATATCCATATCTCTAAGTATGCTAGAAACAAGTCCTCTATGTCACAGTCTGGAAAAATATTTCCAGTCAGGATGGAACGAAGTATACCTCTAACAGCAGTTCCATGTATATTGACAAAAACTATAATACAGTGTAAAAAATACAAGATAGATATGAATACTGTCAATAAAAAATACTGGAATAATGAAGTACTGGAGCATATGTCATCATCAATGTACATCTAGCAATAAATAGAAATACAAGTGCATGCTAGAACAATAAACTAGAATATAAGTAAATGCTAGAACAATAACTAGAACATGTAGAGATACTAGATCGATATACTAGAGATACATGTCAAGAACCTCTATCTAAGTGTGTAAAACATTAGCATATCATGTGATCGACTTGGGACAGATCAGGCTTACTATGTATGACTAGCTATGATTCATGTATGGTCAGGCTAACCATCCGGATAGCTATGATGCAAGCAATAGTCAGGCTAATCATACATAACAGGCTATGAGGCATGTAATGGTCAGGCTGCATCGACGTGAGGTGTGGGTGAGCTATGATTCATGTAAAGTTTGGGTATGATCACATAAGCTACTAATATTTCCCTGTTTCCCCAGCTAGCACGATGGATTCCAATCACGACTCCTCATGACAGGTCTCGATAATGCCAACTCGTGTAAACAATAGTATCAGAGTTATGTATGCTATACAACAAGAGTTATAGAGATAATCAACATAATGGAAACTGTCAGAGAATGTACTCGCCTGTGGTCCTGCTGCTGGCAATAATAATAACATGATTCCGAAGTATTGTCTGAACAATCCAACAATTCTATAGACATCATATAATACAATATTACATCAGACATTACACTAACACACAATCATAAATACATTGGACTCAGGGCTACGCTAGGTATGATACTGGTCAACTAGGGTCAAGTGTGCATCTAATTGCACGGGTGTCGCGTCTGCAAATGTTGTGCAAAACAGACAGTCAAAATGATACGGGGCTTGCCAGTACGTCAGTGTACATATGGCAGTCTGCTAGCAATTACATGGTCACAGGTCAATATAACTACGGGATATCCGTGGTTACACTCGGGTCACCTAGTACATATATATATTATACATATTATTATCAATCATTAATACTTACAATATACATATACACCAAATTAAATATATATATATGTATATATATACTATTTGAGAGGTATACTATATATATATATATGTAAATATATACCAAAATACATTTAAACATATACCAATACATGTACCATACATACATAACGATTAGGTTCATATACTTTATAGATATATCTATATACATGTATATCAATATATACATAATAACCATATTCATATACTAATACTAATACGTATGCTAATACGTACATACCTACACCCATATACCATACAACATATACTAAATGAATATATATACACATACATACAACATCCTGAATGAGGGCAGGAACGAACCTGCGTATGGGCACGACGACGATGACGATGGTGTTGATGACGACGAAGGCGATGGTGTTGACTGCGGCGACGATGATGATAGTGAGATGATGATGAAGACGATGGTGATGGTAATGGTTACGATATTGACGACGATAATGAAGGTGCTGGTGGTGCGTGGTGGTGCATGGTGGTTCAGTCGAGGGGAGATCTAGGAGAACATGGAAGGATCCGGTGAGTCTGGAGGAAGGGGTGGCGGACTTGGTTTACTCCGGCGTCGGGTATAGCGGGTTCGAGGAGAGGCGGGGAGCTCTGGGCTGCTGCTATCGTCCGGCGGGAAGTGGCCGCTGCTTGTCGTCTAGCGGGGTATCGTGGTGGTGTTGACAGGAATGGTGGGACTGGGCTCAGATGCAGTCGGGGAAGAGGAGGAGTCGACGAGGTTCAGTCCGGCGGAGAAGTCGAGCCGAGGTGAGGAGTTGGGGAGATAACGAGTTGATGGCGAGGTCCGGCGATGGTTGAGGGAGTCAAGTGCTGACAGGGATGACGGAGATGGATGGTGGTGCTGAGGGGGTCTGCTCGCCTGGCTGCTGTCGAGTCAAAGGAGAGACGTTCAGCGGGTTAGGTCGTGGGCTTCCGGTCAAGGTCGATGGTCGAGGGGGTTCGTCCGGCGGTTGAGATGTCGTGGAGGAGTTGGGTCAGGCGGAGATGATGAAGAAGAGGGTGCAGCGGTTCTGGTGGGGTCTTCGGTCAGTTTTCGGTGGAGGATGAGGCGGGTGAGGGAGAAGGCCGGGGATGAACAGGGAATAGGGGGATGATGTCGGCTGGGGTATTTTGGTTGAAGGAAGAAAATAAGGAAAATAAAAAAGTAAAAAGAATATTTATATATGTGTAGGTCTTGGTTTGACCTAGAAATTGATTTGGTCAAAGCCCTCTTGGGATTGGGCCTTATCATGTAGGATTTCAAGGGCCATGATTTAAATGGGTTCAAAATGAATGGCTAGGATTTAATTGATTCAAAGTTTGGAGGGTCATGGTTCAAGAAGGTTAATGTTGAATTACACACTCCAAAAATTATAAAAAAAATACACATGAAGGGGAAATGGGTTTATTTAAGTGTCATGTCCAACGGGGGTGGATACCTCAATGCACTTTTGCACAAAGTGCCAAATAATTAGAAAATTGCACAAAGTGAGATTTATAAATTTAATTTATTTAAAATAAATGCAAGTGGTGTTCTAAAATTAATTAGAAGTACATGGGGCTAAAATTAGGTGGGACACAAGTGTCATGAACATAGAAGACTCAGAATAGAACATTACCCTAATTTGGGTTGCTTAAAATGGATCAAGATTGTGTCTCCAATTTTGATTGGAACGCACAATGATGCAAAAGTCAAATTTATTATAATTAAATAATAACGTCTGCGACGAATATTGTGTGACTAAAATGAAGCACAAGAGAACATAATTATAAGTTACACAAAGATCAGAATGGTAGGCGGGCACGTCTAGGACAAGGTTGTAGAATTTATTGGAAGATAAAAGCTAGGGTAGCGCTCCAAATATCGAAGCAACGGTAAGGCACAATAATCAATTAAAATCACAACAATTAATTATAATTAAATTATCATGCAATCATTTACACATTAATTACGAAAAAACAAAAATACCCCTAATTCGAAATATGGGGGTGATAATAAGCAACTGTACCGACCCTCTCAAAAATACTGAAAGGTTCGATGAATCGCGGACTAAGCTTTCCGCCTCCACCGAAATGATTCGTGCCTCGTGTCAGAGAAATCCTCAGAAACACCAAACCCCCAACCTAGAACAAAACACAATCTTAAGAACTTAATCTACAATAAACAACCAAAATCAATACAAAAAAAATCTAAAACTATACCTCAAACTCCAATGGTCTCCGATGGCTATCGGCCCAAGGCCGCTGTCTGTCCTACGCCACTCGAAGTCTGTCTCTGATTAGCTTAACCTTCTCCTCTGCATCCACAACCATCTCAGGCCCTAGAAAAGCTCTCTCTCTCCAACATTGTCCCATGACAAGGGAGTACAATATCTTCGACCGTACAGAGCCTCAAATGGTGACCTCTCTATACTAGCCTGGTAGCTGTTGTTGTAAAAAAACTCTACCAAATGGAGATTGCCTCCCAATATCCTCCAAAATCTAGTGCACAGGTGTAAAGCATATCCTCAAGAGTCTGAATGGTCCTCTCTGACTGCCCATCTGTCTGGGGATGATATACAGTACTGAACTTGAGCTGGGTGCCCAAACTCGCCTGCAAACTCCTCCAGAAATGAGAAGAAAAATGACTATCTTGATTCGAGACTATGTTGATGGGAACCCCATGTATCCTGACGATATGCCTCATATACATCTCTGCCAGCTTCTTCGTAGACAAACCCACCTTAAAAGGCAAAAAGTGGACCGACTTGGTCAACCTGTCAACGATGACCCAAATCGTATCTTTTCCTTCTGGAGATCGTAGATTTATGGACAAAAAATCCATAGTAATGTGCTCCCACTTCTACTCTAGAATGGGTAATGGCTGAAGTAAACCACTTGGCCTCTGCCTCTCAGCTTTCACCTGCTAGCACACTAAGCGTCTGGATACAAACTGCGCCACTTCCCTCTTCATGACATACCACCACACACTCTCTCATATATCCCGATATATCTTGTTGGCACCTGGATGCATGAAATACTGAGAGTGATGCGCTTCCTACAATACCTTCTCACACAGCTCCCACTAGGCACACATAATCTAGCCCCATTCTGTAAAGACCATCCTCAATAATGGTGAAATCATTCTCCAATACTGCTTTCACCTGAGCTCCGATGCTCCTCAGAGATACATATTCTTACTGGGCTACCTTGATCCTTTCCATCAACTCTGAGTGTATCTGTAACCCCCACATCTGTATGGCAAAACAAAAACTATCACCTCAATGCCTAATCTCTCCAACTTCTCCAATAAATACTGATCTTGCGTCAATAACATAGTGTCCGGATACCTACTCAAGGCATCAGAAACTACATTAGCTTTCCCAGGATGATATTACAAATATATGTCAAAATCCTTCATCAGTTCCAGCCACCGACAATGCCTTATGTTCAACTCCTTCTGAGTGAAAATGTACTTCAAGCTCTTGTGGTCTATGAAGATCTCTACACGCTCTCCGTACAAATAGTATTTCTAAAACTTTAAGGCAAAGATAACTGCTACCAAGACCAAATCATGGGTAGGATAGTTCTTCTCATGAGGACGCAACTGCCTAAATGCATAGGCACTAACTTTCCTATTCTGCTGAAGAACACAACCCAGCCTTTTCCCCGATGCATCACTATAAATAGTGAAACCTCCAGACCTGATGGCAACGTCAAAATAGGAGCAGACATCAACCTCATCTTCAATTCTTTAAAAGAAACATAGAACTCCTCTGTCCAAACTAACTCTGCATCCTTTCTTGTGAGTCTAGTCATCGTCTCGGCAATACTTGAAAAATCTTGTACAAACTTTCTATAGTATCCTGCTAGACCCAAGAATCTTCTGATCTCTGCCACTGAACTCTGGGTCTTCCAAGACTCCACTATTGCGATCTTCTTCGGATCTACTAAAATTCCATCACCAGTCATAACATGTCCAAAGAACTCCACCTTGTCCAGAAAGAATTCACACTTGGACAGCTTTCCACAAAGCTTCTCCTACCTCAGCACATCCAACATAATCCGCAAATGCTCCTCGTGCTCCTCCAATGTCTTAGAGTATATGAGTATGTCATCGATGAACACCACCACGAACTTGTCAAGATACAGGTGGAACACCTTATTTATCAAATTCATAAATACCGTCGGGATATTAGTCAACCCAAACAGCATCACAATGAACTCATACTAGCCATACGGAGTCCTAAAAGCAATCTTTGGAATGTCCTCCAGTTTTACTTTTACCTAGTGGTAGCCTGATCTTAAGTCTATAATGGAAAATACCTTGGTGCCACTTAACTGATCGAACAGGTCATCAATCTATGGCAACGAATATTTATTCTTGATAGTAAGATTATTCAATGCCCTATAATCGATGCACATACGCACCGATCCATCCTTCTTCGATACAAACAAAATCGGAGCTCCCCACGGTGAAGAACCAGATATGATATACCCCTTATCCTGTAATTCAGCCACTTGCTTCTTTAGTTCGACTAGCTCGCTGTTGTGCACTCCATAGACATATTATAAAATTGGTTCTTCACCTGGCACCAAGTTTATAGAGAATTCAATATCTCGATCTGACAGCAATTCTGGCAATTCCTTAGGAAACACATCTAAGAACTCTGCTATCAACGGATGCGGCAACTCCTTGTCTTCCACCATAGCTCCACAGATAATACCTTTTCTCTTCTCTATAGCTCCTCTAGCAAACTCAAACTCTGTCTCTCCTGGCGGGCAAAACAAAACTCTACCTCCTCTGCAATCTATACTAGCATGGTGCCTACTCAACTAATCCATCCCGAGTACAATATCGTAGCTCGAAAGTGGCATTACAAGTAGACACATACTCAGCTTCCGGCCTCCCAAAGTAGCTCTTCGATCCTTGTAAATATTACTAACCAAGATAATGCCTCCCCCGGTCATGATCTTACAAGTCCTAAGCAAAGACTCAACTACCAAATGATGCTTCAGAGCAAAAAAAAAATAGTTATAAACTATGTGAAGCACCACTATCAAATAAAGCTAAAGCTGGAATGGAAATAAGAAGAACATAACCTGCGATGACATCTTCTGTGGGCTCGGTCTCCTCGACCGTCATACCAAACGCTCGTCCCTGACGTGCACCTCCTGATGCTGGTGCTGGGCATAACGCTGCTGCTGAGTCAGAAGTGGTGGTCCCCTCAGTTGTACTGCAGGTGGCCTCGCCTGTATCCTCGGAGCTGGATCTGCTCCTTGAACTGTACGACAAGGGTTTGAAGGACAATCTCTCAGCTGATGCCCCTCGGAACCACAATACAGACAAACTCCCAACCGCTTCCTGCAAACTTCCCAGATATGGCCGGACTTCTTACAATAGTGGCAGGAGGCTTACTGTGACTGTCCCTGCTGTTGCGTTGCCTGGTGAAACAGTGCCCTAGCTAGAGTCTGGTGCTGTTGTGGCTGCTGAAAAGGCCCGGAACGGAAATAAGGACGCTTAGTAGTCACTGTGTTGCTACTAGCCCCTAGAAAAAAATTGCGATCTCTCTTTGGTTTCAAGCCTAACTCTCGCTCAACCTTGTGTGCCTCATCAAGTATCTCTGAATACGTCTCATAGAAAGATGGAATGAGGATCTTCACTTTCCAGTTCAGACCCTCACGGAAGCGGATAGCTCGAACCTCTGGCTTTCTCACAAAATACTCTATAAATTGGCTCATCCTACCGAACTCTGCGGTATACTCCTCCACGAACATGCTCCCCTATGTAAGGCCCTCAAACTGTCTCCCCAAGTCCAATCTGTTCGCTCGAGCAAAGAACTTCCTTTTGGAGAGGTCCTTGAACACCTCCCAAGACTGCCCCGCATCAGCACGAAGTGGCTCATTCCTGAACCAAGTACGGGCGATGTCGAACAGCTGAAGTCCTACGGCCTCAACCTTTAGATACTCAGCAAGATAGGACACCCTCATGAGACGCTTAATATCCTCGAGTCAATAATCAGCGTAGACGATGCCCTCGATCCCTTTGAAGACCCTAGATTCCAGTTTCAAAGTCCTGAATATTACCCAGCCGAAGCTGGGCAACATACTGCTGGCCCAGAACTCCTCTCTCTACTACAGCAAGGGCAAATTGATGAGTACTCTTAATACCCTTCCATAACACGTTATTCTGCCTCTGGTGATCCTCTGACTGGGCCCCCTGAGCTTGCAACATCTCGTAAAATAATACGAACACCTGAGTTGCATCTGTCGACACAGAAGATGGAGGTAGAAGTCCCTCAGATACAGCCGTAACAGTCCTCTGAGTTGGAGGTAGACCCTCGAACGCAGTTGAGACGCCAATTACCATAGAAGTGACTGGTGCAGACCCTCAAGAAGTCTCAGATCTCTCAGAAACTGCTCCTCTCTGCTGAGATCGAGTCTTAGGCGGTATCCTGAGGCAAAGCGAAAGAAAAGAATTAATATGGCACGTAATATAATGCATTCAAAGAAGGAAAATTAAAGATCAAATATCAATATAAAATTAAAATAGTTGAAATGAATAATAGAGTTTTTCGTAGATGTTATTGAGTATTCTCAGCCTATAGCCTATATCCTATATCCTAAAACAGGCTCGTAATAGTACAAAAATTAGAGCACCACTATGAATCGTACTAATTATGACCTCAAAGACCTGCATGGGCCACCAATAAAAATGTGTCACGACCCGCACCTGGTGTTGGGGCACGAGAAGTGACCAACTTTCAGCCTATGATGCAGCATCGACGGTAGAATGCTGTTTGGGTAAACTATCTATCTAGAAATCAAGATATAATAATTCCACCAATGAAAATATGAATACTCAATCACAGATCTATAAGATAGAACAATCGCATGAATATGATATAAAGAACTGAAGAGTCAAATATAACTCACAAGACAAAATAATATCCAATGAGTCATCTAAAAAAATACTAATAACAAATGCTGGAGACAAATCCAGTATAAAAATATCTATCTACTGAGCTACGGGTACTGGGTTATCTTTCTCAACCGGGATGAGACCCTCCTGAGATAAAGTATTTGGCTCTAATCCAACTATGTCATGAGGCCCGTAGTGAGTGGGATACTACTCCTCAGTGTCATTTGGGAAAAATATATCCAGTCAGGAAAGGAGCAAAGTACATCTCTAACAGTAGTTCCAATAAATGATATAAACTATCTAACAGTAAATATAGCAAATATACAAGATTTAATATACAGGTATAAGAGTTATGCACAATAGGAATAGTGGAAATAAATATAAGAATGAGCATCATGAACTGAGCAAGAAATACTACTACTACTAAGTGAGTGAGTACCTGCTTCAACATGTGATCATCTTAGGAACTTGGACAAGGATTATGGCCTGGTTAATCATACGTGTGGTGTATGATTAACACAATTCAAGAAACAAGACATGCACCAGGAGGGTATGATCACATATCTACACTAAGACTCTCCGCCCTGACTGGTATAGTGGATCCAACCATGGTACGTTATAACACAGGATTCAATAGGTAGGTAGCTGGTCTCTCCAAGAATCAATGTATGTACATGTATAAGAAGAAAAGGGAACAAGGCTTGCACAAGATACACCATAAATACCAAGGAATAATATCTCATGATGAGATCCGGATATACCAATCTATGTAACCATCGTGTCAAGAAATCAAGGATATCTATACTAAATACAAGAAATATAGAAGATATCATAAATGAGAAACTATCAAAGAATGTACTTGCCTGGAATTCGGTTAACAATATCAAAGATGTCCAAAATGGTTCCTCGGAGACCTAAATAAGAAATATTACATCAATACAAGGTTTTGGAATAAAAATAAGTTAAACTAGTCAAATTCTAGGTCATAAAGCCATTTCTAAGTCAAAACAGTCAAGCTAGGTCAACTCTAGGTCAAACTTGGTCAAACTAGCTATTTCTAGGTTGTATGAGTCCATATCTCGGATATTGGGTCCATACACTATGTAACTAGGCTATACTGACTATGTTAGGATACTAGAGTACCAACAAAATATCGTATCATAAGATATGCAAGTTATTATAAATGAAAATACTATAACATATATACAAGATAAAAATATATAGTACTCCTAGCTAAACTAATGCTAAGTGGATACCTTGGCTTTGAACCAAAAGCGATATCACACCACCTACATACCCATCTTGATATACAAACTTAATACCTTGAGTATAAACCAATACCTTGACATTACCTTGGTATCACAAGGTAACCCAATATCTAACTTTAATTAACTAACCAACATACCTCTATATACACTAGCATGCATTTAAACTTATAATAATACTATACTAAACTAGCATACTCCTTTGGATATTCAATACCCGTACCCAAGATACCTCAACTCTCATTACCTTAGTGTAACTCAAGGTAATATAGAAATAATACTAACCAATGCTAACTAGTGCTTATATATATATATATATATATATATATATATATATATATATATACACTTAACTTACTAACATAACTAACTATCAATAAAAAACTAACTTAGCTTATTAACTAGCTTATCTTAACTTATCCATACTTAATTCTAAGCACTCAAACTACTGATCCTTATCGCTACTGCTTCTGCTTATCGCTGCTGCTGCTGCAACTTATCGCTACTTCTGCTGTTGCTTACTGCTTCTGCTGCTGCAGCTTACTGCTTCTGCTTGCTGCTGCAGCAGCTTACTACTTTTGCTTGCTGCTGCTGCAGCTTGCTGCTTTTGCTGCTACTTATCGCTGCTACTGCTTCTGGAGCTTCTCGCTGCTTCTACTGCTGCTTATAGCTGCTTTTTGCTACTTTTTACTTATAATTTCCCCCTCTAGATCACATGTACACATCCAATACACACATACACTCCCTCACACACACACACACACACACACACACACATATATATATATATATATATATATTACCATATACCACATACTCACACTAATGATGCACATACACTCTCCTATTCTCTCATGACCACCAAGACATCAAAATAAAATATAGAACATACATATAACTATATATATATATATATATATATGTATGTATATATCATATAATAATTATAATTATAATATTATAATAGCTATAACCAAGGCAAATTGAATTAAAAATCAAGTATCAAACACGTGGAGTGCACCGCACCCATATCATACTCAATCTATGATACGCTTACAATATGGTTCCACCACACCACCAAACGTATCCTGAAGGACACGAGCAAGTTTAGAATCATAATTAGAAGCAACACGAAGTGTTAGCCACTCATCTACATGCCCGTGTCAAAATATGACATTATCAAACCCCCGTGTCGGAAGAAAACCCCTAAATTAACCCGTATCACCAAATTATCGGGATACAGCCTACATGTATCCAATTGTGGACACGACACTAGTCACACACAATCAAACATATGTCAATATGGGTATCCATAGGTCTCCTATGAACCTAATTCTAATTCCTTTGGGTATCCTTAGTACATAGAAGGGTTCTTAGTGATTAAATTACAAATTTAGAGTCTAA
This sequence comes from Iris macrosiphon, assembly GCA_036927795.1. Taxonomy (NCBI): domain Eukaryota; kingdom Viridiplantae; phylum Streptophyta; class Magnoliopsida; order Asparagales; family Iridaceae; genus Iris; species Iris macrosiphon. The sequence continues at coordinate 158,374,420 of JAYESA010000009.1, forward strand.
TTAGAGAGAAAAAACTGAATTGTACCTATTGGGAGATGTATTCCCAATGTAATTCCCAAATTGAGTGTCAAGAGCCTTCAACTTGTACATCCTTGCTCCTCCTTATAGGTCATTTCTTCTTTCTTGTAGATCCTTGTTTTCTCCTTGTTCTAACATTCAATGATGAATAGGGAAGAAATTGGAAAGAAATTTGGGTAGGAATTGGTGTAGGGATAAAGCAATTTGGAAGAGGAAAATTTTAGATCTAGATTTGGAATAAAAAATGAAGAGAGAGAGAGAGAGTCTCTCCCCACTCCTATGGGGGCCGGCCACTAACCCCTCCTCCTAGTTACTATAAAATGTCCATAATACCCCTTGGGGCTTGTGATGAAGGAATTAAGTAAGGAAGGAAGGATCTAGTCTAATTTGTTTAACTAATTAATTCATCCTCCTAATGATTGGGCTTACTATTGGGCTCAATTCTAACTAGAATTAAATGTTGGTCCATGGATCTAATCTAAATTAGTTAGGTCCACTAACACAAGTCCAAAATCAAATCTAACATCTAATAATAACTAAATAATATAATAAATAATATACAACATGTACAATATTTAATTAATTATGAAATAATCAAAATACTATTTCCTAAAAAATATAGTAGCGACAGAAGTACAACCCAATATCAGTTCCAATAAATGACAAAATATATGAAACAATAATAGCAATAAAAAGAAATGATGGAGAGTCACTGAGATAATAAACATTACGATAAGAGAATATTACAACAAATAATAAAAATAACCAAGAGCAATATAATAAGAAGCATCACTGTAAAGAACTGGAAGTAAAAGAAACTATAACAATAAGTGACTTAAAATATTAGTAAGATATGTGATCGGCTTGGGCCTAGCACGGTCTATAAATATAGAAAACTAGCTCAACTATACATATAATGCATGATTGGCTAGTTGTCATAGGCTACACTACTACATGGGTTATAAGGTATGATCACATATATACTAATACTTCCCCTACCCCCGACTAGTATACAGATCCAAATTATGACACGTTATAATACGTAAATCATAATGCCGGTTTATAATATCATGGGGGATGATCATGGTCTATATAATTACAAAGATATTACTGTATTCACTGAGTAATAATGAATAATAACATCTCATGACAGGGATCTAAGTATAACAATCTGTGTAAATAATGTGTCAAGAATCAAATATCTCAATACTAAATACGTGTAACATAGAGACTGTCAAATAAGAAAACTATCAGAGAACGTACTCACCTGTGGTCATGAGCAATGAATGTCAAACCGTTTCCGTATCAGTGTCTCAAAGACCTAAATATGAAATATCAAGTCAAAACAATATTTTAGAATCATAAACATTCTATACTAGCTTGAAACAAGGTCTTTAAGTCAATACTAGGTCCAACTAAGTCAAATTAGGTCAAATTAAGTCAAACTAGGTAAAATTTGGTCAAACTAGGTCAAGTCTTGGTCAACACAGTCAAACTAGGTCATTTTTTAGTTTCTAGGTTAATTTTACCTATTTACAAGGTTTATAAAGTTATACTAGGTCTTAACAAGTCACTATTTGGTTTTTAGGTGCTAACTAGGTCAAACTAGTCAATACTAGTTAATACTAGACTAATACTAGGTTTTTAGGCTATACTAATAAGTTTCTATCATATATTACTCTAATATATATTTCTACCTATAATTTCTTGCAATACATTGGCCTATAGCTATATACCTTACCCCGTATCACGGTATCTTAACCTTTATCACACATTTGTCTAATACCTTAGCTGTATCTCAAATAACTTAACTATTATTAGTCAATACCTTAGTTCTAGTGTCAATACCTTGGCCTATAGCTATTTACCTTATCCTGTATCACGGTATCTTAACCCGTATCACACATTCACCTAATATCTTAGCCCGTATCTCAAATACCTTAACTATGGGTCAATACTTTGCTAATACTAGGTTTTAAAGTCATAATAGTTAGCTATGATATAATAATATCATATATACTATATATATATACTAATATATACAATAACTTAGTCTAACACTTAATACCTAGCCAATACCTTAGTATTACCTAATTACCTAGTTATTACCTCATTACCTTACCATTACCTTAATATATTATCCCGTATCATAGTTTCTACACTAATTGTCATGACTCGCACCCGGTGTAAGGGTACGAGTACGTGGGTACGTCCAACCTATGCCGCAACATCGATGGTATAACGCTGTCTAGGTCAACAATAATATATAAACATCTCACATAATGTATATATACATGTCATGATATCTCAACTCCAAATGGAGGATAAAATAATACTTAATACTTAATCACAATAAACTAGAGAAAGATATAGCACAATATGGAATAGAAGAAAGAAATAAATCACAGTCACAAATACTGGTCATATCCAAGTCTAATAGACTAGCACAATAGTCTCAAATATAATACATGCCAATATTTCTAAACTGAGACATAACCAATCCAATAGTTTAAACATCTGCAATTAGCTGAACATCTTCCAGTATTGGCTCCTTCGTAGCCACCATCTCTAACTCTACACTCACTACTTCTTGAGGTTCATAGTATGTAGGATACCAGTCATCTAAGTCATCTAAAAAATATATCCAATCAGGATTAGAGCGAAGTATACCTCTAATAGCAGTTCTAAATAAATAATAAAGACTATGTAATAGTAAATAGAGAGAATATATAAGACAAATAGAGCATGAGCAAGAAATATACAGAATATAGAAATATTGTAAATAGTACAAGAAAGATGAGCATCATATACAGGAGTTAGGAAATACAACTAACTTAGTGAGTGAGTACTAGCTTCGACATATGATTGGCTTAGAAATTTGTATAGGAATCATGGCCTGGCTAATCTTACGTGAGGTATATGATTAACACTAATAAGATACTTGTACAGGAATACTCGTACAGAGTGGGTATGATCACATATCTAACTAATAATCCCCAACCCTCGACTGGTATAGTGAATCCAACCATGGCACGTTACGACACGGGATTCTCTGAAAAGGTAGCTAGTCTCCCCAAGAATTAGTGTCTATACAAGTACAAGAGCAACAGGGCATGTACAGGATACGCCAGGAACTGCTTGGAATAACATCTCATGACAGAATCCATAAAATACCAATCCAAGTAACCATGTGTCAAGAAGTCAAGGATATCTACACTAAATACAAGAAACTTAGAAGATATCATAAACGGGACACTATCAGAGAATGTACTCACTTCTGGTCCTGAGCAAATAATATAACTGGGTGTCCAAGCTGGTATCACACAGGCCTATATATGAAATATCAAGTCATTAGGTGTTAAAAAATAATAGTATGCTAAAATATGCTAAAATATGATTATGTATTATTTTTAGTCCGTTTCTAGGTCATACTAGTCAAACTAGGTCAAACTAGGTCATTATCTTGATTTTAGGTTCATGCCTAGCTTCTAGGTTGATTACAAGTCTAATCTATTTATTACTAGGTGATACTAGATCTTGGTTAGGTTTCTAAGATTTTACCTTTAAGGTATTAGCTAACTGCTACTATTACTAAATAACGTATATATAACTTACACATATATAACTTATCTAAAATATCTTGGTCAAATACTCATAATCACTATTACCTTAGTGCTCATTATATATTGGTATCTAAAGTTACCTCAATATCAATACCTTACATATATATGATATACCTTGGTCATAACACTAACATCATAACTTATTACTCATCCTATGATACTTAAGTATCACACCTACATGACACTTGGACCTTCAACTAACTTCTAGACACTAATACCTTAATCTATCTCTCACATATTTCTCCGGATATACTGGTTGCACCAATACCTACCTTTATACTCCTAAGCTCCATATACTCCCAATTCCCTTTCAAGTCTATGTACTAATTGCAGTATCCAACCTGCAAATGCACTTGCTGTCCATACTGATACCTGAACATCCTTCATTCCAAACACTGGAATCACCCTCCTATCTATGCTTTAGTGTAAAGACCCTTCACTGATACTTAGTATCAAGTCTACATCCGCATACTCCATGTTCAGTGTCACACCTGAACATCACTCTTATGAGGCTAAAACTTTACTCACACAACAATATTCTACAGGCCCCTTGCTAATTAACACCCTACTACACATTACAACAGTCCCCTCTTGCTGTGCTCAGGTGCACAATGCCTCCCCTATTACATGTTTCCTTGAGGCAACTTAAGGTTGCTGCTGCAACTGCTTGATGGCCCTGCTGCTCCTGACTTCTTGTTACCCGACAACAATATTATAAATTACAACAACAACTAATATGCTGCTACTGCTGCTTCTATATAGCAATGCACATCTCAAATCTACCTGTAACTGATTCATCAAGCCCCCATCAATACTTGTATCAGACTTTACCCGACTGCCTTATTCCAAAAATGAGTACACAACAGTGCTAATACTGCAATCATCACAAATCCCCCCTTCACTGCTAATCTGAACCATGCCACCACATACACACTAGTATAGGTATAACACCCCTCAATCCAACACATAACAATATAAAATACTACACCATCACTGATACAACTCATTGCTTCTATAACTTTATATATATATATATATATATATATATATATATATATATATATATATATATATATATATATATATATATATATATATATTGCCAATTATATAATATATATAATTTTACCAAACACTTTAAGTTCACCAAAAGGATACTCATGATACGTACCCAATTGAAGTATCAAACCCCCCAATTCTCAACTATTACCAATTATATATATCAATATCCTCTATATATGACTAAAGCAACTAACTACAATGGTAATTAAAGAGAATTTACAGTAATATGCATAAAAACCCCAAAATGAGTTCATGTATCATAGCTATCAAAAAATACCATGATACGCTCTACTCGTGTCCAATTATGGACATGTACCTAGTCCCATAACATCAATATAAGTCTAATTAGATCTAATTGGTCTTATAACACACACTTAATGCATTAATCTGGTAATTCTCCCAAATTGAGCACAAAAGCCTATGTAAAAGTCATAATACAAGTCATATAAACCTAGTTCTTGTTCCTATGGATAACCCTAAGCCAATAAAGGTTTTTTAATGGTTAGATGCATGAATTAGAGTCTAATTAAGGAGGGAATTAAGAATTATACATATTGGGAGATGGATTCCTAATGCAAAATCCAAATAGACACAATTATGACACAAGCTCCTATCCAATGGCTCCTTATCCAAGTGCTCCTTACAATCCAAGCTTCAATGCTCCTTAGGTGATATAAATAAAGGAAATGAGAGTGAATTGGGTGAATTTGGTGGATTGCTGAAGTGAATTGGGAAAGAACATAATTGGAGATTAAAAATTAAAATGAGTTAATGAGAGGAGAGTGAGAGACCCTCTCATATGGCCGACCCCCCTTTTGCCCCTCCTACAAGCAATTGAACAAAGTCTAAACTACCCCTACTGGTTAGTTATGAGAAAATAATTAGGAGGGCTATATTAGGAAGCTTCTAATCTAATAAAAAGTAATCTAATTTTCTTAATTAACTAATAAAAATGAGTCTAATGGCCTTAACCCAATGTTGGGCTCAATGTGTCATGAAAATCTAATTGGATCCATTAATTTCAATTTTAAATAATTAGGCTAGCCTACTAAGTAATAATAAATAGCGCAACACAATATAAATAATTATTAGCACAAAATTTAAATATTTAATCACTAAATATAAAATATGCTAAATGACAAAAATACCCTCATCTAGAAATATGGTAGTGACATTAATACCTTAGCTAATACCATTACCTTTACCAATATCCAATACCTTAACTCATACCTTGGTACCTAACCCATTACCCAAGCTAGATACTACACTTACCATGGTATCTTAATCCAATACCTAATATCATACCTTACCTTAGTATCCTAGTATTAACTCATACTAGTTCTAATATTTTGGTATCTTGGTATTCTAAATACCTTGATATATCCTAGGATAGCACACTCTAATTTATCCCACGCATATCCCACTTGTTTGTATATTGTACCATGGTAACACATTAAGTATCATATGATACCAACTCCCAAGATACTAACCCATGACCATAACCTATACTTACCTTACATCCAAGATACTTATCCTACTCTTGGCACTTAATATCTTGATATTACCCATTACCTAGTTCTAATATCTAATATCTTAGTATCTTGACCAATACCTTATCCTCCTTGATATTTACCTAACTAACTCTAATACTAATACTTGATACCAAATAAGATACCTTACTCAAGCCCCAATACTCACTTATCCTCACTCATGATACTTGAGTATCATGATACCAATATTCTCATGGTACCTAAGTATCACACTAGTACCTTGCCCCAAACTCTAATACCTTAACACATAACTTACCTATACTTGGCTCATTTGATAACCACTTCTATCAAAACTAACACACACATACTAACTAACACCTATTACCTAACACACACACACACACACACACACACACACACACACACACACACATATATATATATATATATATATATATATATATATATATATATATATGTTATGTCATACATATGCTTGAAAACCTATGATACCTACACTAACATGATATCCATACTACCTAGGCTCATAGGATACACAAAATGCCTATTTCGTATAATCAGTTCTCTAATTAAAACCAGTTCTATACCTATTATGCATATTTAATAAATTCTAGGGTTAAAATATGTCCTAGTCCTTCGTATCAGCTTTTCAAAACTTCAAACGGATCGTATTTTCATGTCCGGAAGCTCTAGGAATCGCGAAAACACTGAAACACATTTGTCTTTCAGAACCTGACACTCGAACCATTTTACAGAAAGTTTCAAAATAAATTTGGCCTATTAATTTATATATTTGGAAAGCTAACTTCGATACGACTATTTTAATAAAATATGAGATTAATCGGAGCCCTGAGTTAGGAGTTATGGCATTTCTAAGTTGTTATAGCTGCTAAAAATGAGGCTCTATACTTTGTCAAATTTAGGCTATTTTGGACAAATGAACACATATATACACCCAATTTACCAAATCCACCTATACGTATCATGGAGTATCATGATACGGACTCTATGTATCCAATTTGGATACAAGAACACCTTCACACAATCAAATAAATACCATTAGTCCTCATTAAGACAAAATACACACACTCAATGGACACAATTGGGGTTTTATCCAAATTGAGCCCCAAAATTATGACACCAAATTATATCTACCAAATTGATGCCTCATAGTGCTTAGTTGTACCATTGGAAAGTCAAATCGTGAGAAGATTCTGACATGACCAAGGGGTGTTCCTAATAATGAATTTGATAAAATTGAGAGAATTACCTAGTATTTTGGTGGCCTCATTGGAGAATTCTGAATTTGGACACAAAAAAGTTGAGTCGGACACAATCTTCTAGCAAGATCCTTTCCTATGGATCTCCTTGTGCTCTCTAATTCCCTAGGCCTTCATGGTGGTGAAAATGAGTAAAATTGGAAGTAGATTAAGTAAAATTGGTAGAGATTTGGGTTTGCTTGGGAAGGAAAAAGCTTTGGGGAAAATAAAACTAACGAGTGAAATAAAATGAATGGATAAGCCCTAAATTGAACTTATCTCTTATAGTATGGTTTAGTCATGCCAAAATATCAAGTTTGCCATTTTCTATTTGTCATGAATGGAAACTAATTAACTAAATGAAAGAATCTCTACAACTAAGAGGAATATTCTCTTCATGACAACTAAAACTTAGTTAATTCTAATTACCACTACAAGAAAATATGGTTTCTATGACATATAAAGTTGTCACAGAAGTTATGAAACTCGTCACAACATACCTTCTGTGATGAGTATAATGACGACTTACTTTTGTAGCATATCCCTTCGTAGCTAAAGGAAAAAGTGACGACTAAAAGTCGTCATCACAGAAAGTTGTCTACTGTGACAAGCATATGCATCACTAATAGTATATTTTCTATGACAACAAATCTCACCATTAAAAATATTATAAGTGATGCACGGTATTGCCACAAATAGTATTTTATTATAATTAAAAATAAATATATTTTTTTGACAAAAAATTAAAAAATATTTCTGTGACGGTGTATGATATCACAAAACAATTTTAGTAACGCTTTTATTGTTTTCACAATAAACGAATATGTCTAGTGACAAGTATATGTCGTCACTGTAAACACTTGTAGTTACGCTCTTCCAGCCATCACTATAAGCATATATGTTTAGTTACCAGTAAATGACTTCACCGTAGTATGTACTTATAAGTTTAGTGACAAGTACATGTCATCATTGTAAACACTTGTAGTAACACTTTTATTGTTGTCACTGTAAACTTATATGTTTAGTGAAGGTATCTTGTTTATGAACACTTACTGGACATTGTAGCTCTTGTATTTGTAGGAACTGAAATATCTGCAGACTGTGATGAAGAGCCTAAAAAGTCAGCCATTCGTGCTTGGAACATGGCATTAAGTTGAATTTGAATTTGGATCATAAGATCATTCCTGAGATCATCTTCCATACTTTTTCTAATTTTATCTTTGAGTTCATCACTAACATTTACTCTCATTTCTTCTTGCAAATTCTTCATCACATCAGCCTTCACACTTTAAATCATGGATTCTCTAGTCGACTAAACAGTCCTTTGTACTTCTTCTTACATGTTATCTAGATATCTTGTCCTTTTTGTTGGTGGTCTAATTCCAGTTCATTTATCCCAAAAATAATCAGACTTCTGACTAAGAACTTGCAGCAACATCTCATCATATCTAAGTTGAGATTCATGATTAACTTCTTCTTGTTGAATGATAAGATCATGAAGTTTTTCCTATACGTGAATCATGATCAGTTACTAAGAACGTTTAACTCGGAGTTCACATTTAAAAAAAATTCACCTATACAATCTTAAGATAATATATAAGTACATGTACATGAAATTCTTTGGATATCGGATCAGACTACTATAATTCTCCTTCTTTATTTTTCTTGGTATGTTGTTTAAGCTAAATCTCATCTAGTGGTGGATTTTCACTAGAGATCAGATCTATCTGCCAGAAGACCAAGACATTTAAAAGAACAACTAGACAAAATGACTAAAAACTTGACAAAGAGGAAAAATGTATTTACTATTGACTCCTCCACTTCAGCAAAAGATCTTGTACCACAAGTATGTTTGGTCACAAGCTTAGTTCTATTTGCAACATTTCTTTGACTAATTTTCTGAAAATAATTAATAGTGTATGAACGACAAGCAAAAGGCAACACAAAAGATCAAAAGTGTAAGTCAATTTTAAAACAAAAATTATATAGTACTAAAGATGTATCTGGAATATTAATGAACAAAAATATGCCTTTTAAAAAGTTATACATTCCAATAAATACCTAAAAATTATTTGAACCGAAGTACGCTATCAAAAGCTTCCAATCTTCGGGCTTTACATCCTTAGGAGCATTTTTTAGCCTTTCTTCGTCTGTCTGAAACTTCTTATAAGTCTCATATAGTCTATGCTTCTAATTTCTATACAAGCTTCGCATAGTATCTATAACAAATGCTTGAAATATGTGTTGCTTGCATTATGTAACTGTGAACTTCTCCTAAAATAAGGAAAAATATATAAAGACAAAATAATTCACTAAGTGGTTCATATTTCTAAAACATTAATGCAAATACATATCTAAATATAATATATTACCTTCACTTAGATCTACATGATTTGTTCCCCTACAGCACCTATAATATTCTTCCACTTAGCATCCACCAAATTTTCCTCTTTCTTCACAAACAAAGGGGCTATATTTCTAACTATATACCCACAAAAATTGACTACATCTCTTGAATTATTTCCAACAGCTCTTTGAATGTCGTCAGGCATAACAATTTCTAATTTTCCAGCTTTGGTTTTCATCTCTAAATTTAAACATTTGTATTTTCCTCTTACAGCCTTTCAGATGTTATTGCAGGATGCTGTAAAGATTGATACATTAAAATAATTAGCATATTGAATATATATATATATATATATATATATATATATATATATATATATATATATATATATATATATATATATATATATATATAGTACTTTATTAAATACCAACACTAGAATGAAGACTTTTTATTGGTTCAGTTCATTGTTTGGTAATAATGGAACTTGGACTAATTGATCTTCAGCTCTTCTATTTTCGTAATTGCTTGGCTCAGGGTCTTTTCTTTGTTGTGGTTGTGAATATATAATTGTAGGCTCTGCATTACGATAAGGAGATGTGGATTTGACTGAAAAATAATAAATATATGCTTAGAAAAAAAATCTAAAATTCAAAACAAAAAACTATGAACTCTAATACCATTTCGTCCACTTCGTATAACTCTTCTAGCTCGTCCACCTCGACAGCGAACCATTATCTCTTTGAAAAAAAATTGTTTACAAGGTTTATGCTTCAATGTTGAAGCATTTGAGCTTGCTAACAAGTACATGTATTATGCAAAACGTAAAATAACCAATTTAAGCCACCAAGGCGCTAATCTTCATATTTAGCCTCATAGTTAAAATTGTAATTTTGAACCCTTAGTGCACAAGTTGGCGATGTCACTAGCTCCAACAACACCAAACTCTTTGTGGAGTTAAAAAAAATTTGAAGGATCATTATTAAATTAGTCACTATTACCATTTTAAAACATCACCCTTTCCATGTCCATATTCTTACTAGAGAACAATGAATCTGCAATTTAAAAGACATAAGAAAAAGAAAATATGATAAATAAATTAGCACGTATTAAAGTAGCATGTTTGTATAGCTGTTACAGATGTGGCCCTCTGAACAGAATGAATAAAGTAAAAAATAAATCAGATTCCAATGATGAAAATGTGACTTTAATCTTTAGGTTCCCCTTTTCTAATGCTATTATCTATCTTTTGAATTCTGTTAAAGATCTAGAAAGCATGATAAGATTGCAATTTGTCCTTTGTGTCTGCCTGGTACATTGGTTATGTCCCAAATCCATCTAAACCTTATATATAAGAAAAAGTGAGATGTTCATATGTGCATTATGCCATTATTCATCACAAGATGATACTTTTTTTTTTAATTCTATTACACACAATTGAAAATAAGTCAGCAGATGTTCGCCGCACCACTTTTCCAGGACAAAATTCCCATGGATTACTTATTTTTCACAAATTTTTTATTAGCACCTTAAATTAGCCAAGTGCAAAAGAGTAGAAAGAATATGATACAGAAAGAATTTGTTATTAGCACCTTAAATTAGCCAAGTGCAAAAGAATAGAAGGAATAGAAAGAAACACTAAACCACTGAAGTCTGAAGGGTTGTAATAGTAATAATAACATCATGGGTGATCAAATTATTATGCTTCTAACAATCATGCAATTGACTTATGATATAACAAGAAACATATATGACGAAAGAACAGAAAGATTACTCTATTAAGAATAAAGCATGACCAAAGGTCAGGACTATGATACATTATATGTATAGGGCATCATAGTTTTATTCTCAAAGCAATGTCTAACAATCATGAAGGTTTCCTATGGCAGAATATGAGATATCATATGTATCATCCTTCTTCCTCCATCTTTTGTATATCAGGCAAGTATAAATACTAGATATTGTATATATTTTGCATCTTCACAACTCATGTATATATCTTAACTTCAGACTTCCCTATTTTTTCTTATTTTTTAAAAAACTTTATTATCTTGTACATCACATCCACATATTCATAGTTCTATATCATGCGAATGTAAGGTAAACTTGTGACTACCTTCCCTTGTATCATATCTTGTGTAAATAAGTATGCTTTGTATATATATCAAGGTCTAAAAACTTGGTCAATACTGATGTGTATGGGCCGTATTGTATTGCATTTGATTTTCTTGCTTAGATATGAAATCATGTGCAGGCCTTAATTGGGTATAGGTCTTAATTGGGATTTCTTCAAGAAAATACATTATAAAGATGTTTTTTTAACCATTATATAGATATTGTAATTGGTATTTTATACTAGTGTCTGTTTGAATATTGGAGTTATCAATTATATATATATTGATCAAGGTTTTATTGTCAATCCATCCCCAATTAACCAAACAGAGCAATACCAGCACCTATGCCTATTGTATACTATCATTCAGTACCCTTCTCTCTCTCTCTCTCTCACGTGCACTCACAATTAACACAGGCTATGCCAGCCATAGTCTATTTCTGGTAATCACTAATCAAGCAAGACAACACAATTCATTGGAAAGGCTACCATAATTTGAGTAGCATACTGTTTGTGGTATTAAACGAAAGAATAAAGATGTATTCAATATGGGGTTTACACAGAACCCGCCTTCTTTTGTTTACAAACAAACTTGTACAATTTGATCCTATACGAGGATATGGGAGTACAATTTATTTAATCTGGGTAGATATTGCTATAGGTGTCTGATCTACAGTCGATCACTTTAGCCCTTGGACCACACGATATTGAAGAAGTGCCGTAGAAGACAGGAAGCAGCTTCGAAGGTTGCAGGAGAGGGTGGATGCACGATGCCAAAGTCGTCGATCCCTACTCTTCGCCTGAGCTCCGGGTGCTCTCTCTCTCTCTCTCTCTCTCTCTCTCTCTTTCTCTCTCGGGTTTGATCTTCCGATTCTTGTTGACCTAGTTCGATATTCAAGTTTTCAGTTTCTCGACCTCGGATCTGATATTGGCTTTCTTGACCAATTTTCCCGCCCTTGTTCCTCATTGATAGAGGTCTCTATTTATAGAGTTTTAGTGACAGTGACCACTCTGTCGGTGTAACAACCGAGGAGTGGAAAGTACAGCACCCTTTTACACAACGGTTAAAGTAACCAATGCCTGCATATAGATGATCTTTTGAATGAGCGTGTGACGCGGGTCCAACTAAGGGACACAACCGTACTATTGCTACGAAGATCACGGCGTAAAAGCCACGTAGGTAGGTATCCATCATGTAGAAGAGGTTGGCTTAGAAGCCAAATGTCTGTCACCATGGCATAGAAGCCAAATAGTTATCAAATCGGCATAGGAGTCGAACAGGCGTAGAAGCCGAGTGGTCGTAGAGGCCGAACAGGCATAGAAGCTGAGTGGTCGTAGAGGCCGAACAGGCATAGAAGCCGAGGGGTCGTAGAGGCCGAACAAGCATGGAAACCGAGGGGGCACAGGGGCCGAACAGGCGTAGAAGCCGAAGGGGCACAGGGGCCGAGCAGGCATAGAAGCCGAAGGGGCACAGGGGCCGAGCAGGCATAGAAGCCGAAGGGGCACAGGGGCCGAGCAGGCATAGAAGCCGAAGGGGCACAGGGGCCGAGTAGGCGTAGAAGCCGAAGGGGCACAATCGCTAGATGGGCGTAGAAGCCGCTGCGTACCGTGCCACAGTGCTGACGTGGACGTCTTAGCCGGAATTACGGCTTTTGAAGATATAATCAAATCTCTCGCATTAAATACCGAGATTTGCCATCATCCCATGCATTAAATGTGGAGGCGTGTTCTTTGACGGCCTGCAACCCTTTCTGCGCATCAGTCGCAGAGACGTGCCTCGAGAAACTGTCACCGCACTGTGCATTAGGCGAAGAGACGTGCCTCGAACCTCGTACGGAGTGCAGCTTTTGGCGTAGCAGGCGGTTTGTCTACTGCAGAACGTAAATAGCTCGCGTTTTGCCTGTGTAAAATAAGGCAGCGTATCCCCTCGTGCTTTGAAAAAGCAGTTTACGCGAAGGGGATGGCGGTATTTGACAGCCTGAGTGGCAGTGCAGTGCCATCATTATAGCCGTCGCTTGGGTAGTCGAGCCGTATCTCTTTGCCAGAAGTCCAGACGTCAGGTTCTTTGCAGGCTCTGACAGGTTCATTGCAGGATCTGACAGGTTCACTTCGGAGAATACGAAGCGTCTCTTGTACACCTCCATGCTGCGTATGAAAAGGGGATGAGTTTAACGCCCTGGAGGCGAAGAAGCACCCTGTTTACGCTGAAGCGACTTGGACGTACTGTCTTACGCGGATGGTCCTTTGAGCTATTTTATGTTTCATGCTTTGTTCTTGTCACGACCCGCACCCGAAATTTGGGCATGAGTCGTGGGTACGTCCAGCCTACGCCGCAGCATCGGCGGTAGAACGCTGTCTAGGTCTAAACATATAATATCCTGTCAATAGTCTCAACTCTGCACGGAGGACAATGATAAATAATCCACAGTTCTATGATATACTCAATCACAAGCTATAAGAAGTAATGGCACGATGAGAATAGAAAAGAGTTCTAAATAAACCAACCACAATAATCCAACTCAAATCCTGGTCTAGATGACCTCACAAAGTCACAAAATAATAAATACATCTCAGTCTCAGTCTAAAACAATAAATGCAGAAAATAATTCTAAGAACAGCCAGGTACGTTCTCCTCTAGGCTAGGCAACTCCTCTGGGGTTTCTGGAGTGAAATCACCCTCTAATCCTGGGCCATAATGAGTGGGGCAAAAGTCCTCCAGGTCCTCTGAAAAATGTTTACCCAGTCAGGATTGGAGCGAAGCACAAGCACTAACAGCAGTTTCATTAAATTGACAAAATCTATAAACAGTGTAAGAGATACAAGATGAAAATAAATGCTGAAAATGAGAAGTACAGGAGAAATGAAATAGGCAATAGAGCATCTAGCAATGAACAATAATCAGTGAATGCTAGAACAAGTAAGTCTGAATAAAGATAAAACATCTAGCTAAGTGTTTGAAATATTAGTTTATTATGTGATCGGCTTGGGACTTGATCAGGCTGGTTATATATGATTAACTATGATTCTTGTAGGTCAGGCTAACCATATGGTTAGCTATGATGCATGTAGTGGTCAGGTTAATCATATATAACAGCTATGATGCATGTAAGATGGTCAGGCCGCACCCAACGTGAGAAGTGGGGTGAGCTATGATGCATGTAAAGGATTTGGATATGATCACATAATCTACTAATAGTTCCCCATCCCCCAGCTAGCACGATGGATTCCAATCACGACTCCTCATGATGGGGATCTAGGGTGCTAACCCGTGTATCCATAGTGTCGGAATCAAGTATGTAATACACTACAATTTATAGAAGTAATCAACAATGAAAACTGTCAGAGAATGTACTCGCCTGTGGTCCTGAGCAAGGTGTGAGGATCGATGTCCAAAGTGGGATCACAAAGACCTAAATAAGATATCAATGTCAAAATAATGTCCTTGAATGATAATTAGGTAAAAATGTAAGTAAGTGTTTCCTAGGTCTAACTAGGTCTGAATAGTAAATTCTTGGTAGTATCAGTCTACACCTAGGTTTCTAGGTTGATTTCCAGGCTATACTAGTTGATACTAGGTTGTGACTAGGTTTCTAGGTCCATCTCATGAGTATCTAGTTACTAGGTATCATATAGCTATATAGACTATATAGTGACTCGTAATACTATATATATGACTTATAATTATACTTGTATTAAGCTATAACTAATATCTCACCTAGGACTTAATACCTACCCTATTACATTATACTAATACCTTGGTAGCTCCCACCAGCTTACCTCCACTAGGCATCTTGATGCACTATATGAACTTCTATAACACTAGTATATAAATACCATAACTATATTACCTATAAAAATATTACTGACACTAACCAATATACTACTGACATCTAACAGAACTAACAATCCCTTGCTATCACTCTTATTACCTGAACTATCTCCATACCTGATACACAACTCAGCTGGAACATTCCCCCCTCACTGTGACACACACAGCTACACATAGTGTTCTAGGGTACACATACTGCTACTTTGATAGGTTCACACAGGCACAGTTTCATGGAGACTTTGAACATCCTGAAATCAATTCCTATACACACACAGTCACATCTTTACACATAGGTCTCTAGAACTCTTTGCACCCTCATACCACTGATACTCCAAGACACACAGGAAACTAGGTTCTATGGAACTCACACACACATTAACACATAGGTATCTCACTGCACAGGAAAATTATACAGCTGCACACTGCCCCTCACTCTCAGAATCTGATACCCACCTTAGGCACTGCACAGTGTAAGACTACACACTGCTATACACACACACACAGGTAGCATCTATCCCTACTGCACACACAAACACCTACCCAGAATCCTGCACACTGCACAGTTCTTGCTCACAACCTATCTATACACACATATATTTCTATTACTCAGTCACACAGGTAATACACAGTTTGCTCCTCCCTAATCTGATACACATTGCATATACTGAAATTGGTACACACTGATATACATAGGTACACTCAGGTAGGCACTCATCTCACTCTGCTCTCAACTGCACAGGGAAGACACTGATGTTTATCACAGAAATCTGAGAATTCCTCACACAAACAGAAACTGAACTGCTCTCTCTCACACACCTACAGTTCACACACACTTAGACACACAGAGAATTCACATAGGTTTCTAATACATAGCTAGACACACACCTACACACACAGAGCTACACTGATACATAGTCTAATACACTCTCACACACAGATACAGAACTCTCTGACACGACACAGGTTAACCCCCACACACACAGTAACCCTTTACTGAGAACACACAGGTTTGCCTCTCCTCACTGAAGATCTGATACTCATATTGAGACACCCACAACACATAAACACTGAGGCACACCCTATATCCTAACTCAAAACACAGTCATCAACTCAAGGTATCACCTACCCACACAGTCACTGTCATTTAAACCCAGGTTCACACACATTATCTACACAAGGCTACCTAGTTATCACATTTGTTTACACAGTGAAACACAAGTTCTCTGATACCCAAATCACTACACAGTAATCCCCAATGCACAAAATTCTGCACATACACAGTATATCTCTCCCAAGCCCGACTGCACTGTACACACAGTCATCAACTAGGTTCACTGATACATAATTCTCCCCCCTTTCTCCCAATACTCAGAGTTCTACACAGCTGAACCCGACTGTGCACAGAATTCTCTTCTAGTGCATAGGAAAACCAACAAATAGTTAAAACACAGGCAAATATATGATGTATATAGGTTTATAAATCAAAACATGCATAGATTCGAATACCTAGATGGATAACTCCTAAATGAACATTTCATCAAACACATTGCAGTGCAGAAAACCAATATACATACAAACCTATAAATTCCCAATCCAAACCCTAAGAATCGAGTTCAACCTACCTCTATGTGATGAAATCAGTCTCCCTACCAATACCTAGGGTTAGGGTTCACGAAAAATTGGGGAAAACTAATGTGGGTCACCAAAACACTAGTTCCTCCTAGGTTTTCACGTAGGATCCCTAATTTCGAGATCTACGCAGCAAGGGGGTTCCTAGAGGGCAATAAGAACAGAAAAACAGAGATTAAAGAATTAAAATTAGGGTTTTACCTGCAGGGATGGTTTCTTCAATGAGGTTCTTCTTCTCCAAGGCTTCCTGACCCACGTTCCTTGCTTTCCTTGCTTTGGAGGAGGAGAAAATGGAACCTAGGGCTAGATTTCGAAATTTTGGGGTGGAGAGATGGTTTCTCTTGATGGAGGCTAGGGTTTCTCTTTTCTACATGAAGGATGGCTTTGTGAGAAGCTTTCTTTTTATATTAAACCTAGTTTTAGGGTTTCCATGCCTAGTCTTTTTAGGTTAAACCCCCTGGCCCTCTCATGTAGAACCTAATTAACTCAGGTTTAGGCCTTCTAGGGTTTGAGGTCCAAACCTAAAATTAGAATTCTAGGGTTTCACTAGAACTGGTTTACAATTAGGGTTGACTCACTAGGGTCTGTCCTAATGAGTTCTAGGATTTGACCTAAAACTAAACATTACTAATAATAATAATATTATTAGTTACAAAACTCAGCAATTTAATTTAATACATAATTATTTAAAATGGTAAAATTACACAAATGCCCTTATTTGGAAATGTGGTAGTGACAAGTCTACCCTCCTAAAAGAAATTTCGTCCTCGAAATTGGACTGAACTAGAACAAGAATGAAATCAGAAAGGAAATATAACTCGAGTCTAGAAGAGATACGGGTATTGCTCGCGCATTTCGTCCTCTCTCTCCTAGGTCGACTCCCCTGGAGAGTGATATCTCCATGCTACACGAACCAAAGGAATAGTTTGGTTCCGCAACACCTTCTCTCTGCGGTCCAAGATCTCTACGGGCTGCTCAGGGTAGCTGAGCGTCGGACCAACCTCAATCTCTGAGTAATCAAGTACGTGACTAGGGTCGGCCACGTACCGTCTCAGCTGCGACACGTGGAACATATTATGCACTCCCTCTAATGCAGGCGGCAAGTCTAGTCTATACGCCACTGCACCTATCTTCGCAAGAATACCGAAGGGTCCGATGTAGCGTGGGCTAAGCTTCCCGCTTCTACCAAAACGAATCGTGCCACGCGTCGGAGAAATTCGTAGGAATACTAGATCGCCAACCTAAAACAAAACAGTCTCAACACGCAGTCTAAACAACAAACACAAACCAGAAAATTAACAATCTATACCTGAAACTCAAGGGGTCTACGGTGGCTGTCGGCCCAATGCCGCTGTCTGTCCTGCGCCACTCGCAGTCTATCTCTGATGAGTTTCACCTTTTCTGCTGCATCCACGACCATTTCTGGTCCTAGCAAGGCTCTCTCTCCAACGTCGTCCCACGATAGCGGTGTACGACACCTTCGTCCATAAAGAGCCTCAAATGGTGACATCTCGATGCTGGCCTGGTAGCTGTTGTTGTAAGCGAACTCTACCAGGTGCAGATGATCCTCCCAAGAACCTCCGAGATCTAAGACGCAAGTGCGTAGCATATCCTTGAGAGTCTGAATAGTCCTTTCAGACTGCCCGTCTGTCTGGGGGTGATATGCGGTACTGAACTTGAGCTGAGTGCCCAAGCTAGCCTGCAGACTCCTCCAGAAGTGGGAAGTGAAACGACTATCCCGATCTGAGACGATGCTCACAGGAACTCCATGAAGCCTAACAATCTGCCGCACGTACATCTCTGCGAGCCTCTCTGTCGACGTGCCCACCTTGAAAGGTAAGAAATAGGCTGATTTGGTCAACCTGTCCACGATGACCCAAATTGCGTCCTTCCCTCCTGGAGAACGTGGAAGCCCTGAAACGAAATCCATGGTCACGTGCTTCCATTTCCATTCTGGAATCGGTAAAGGTTAAAGCAAACCACCTGGCCTCTGCCGGTCTGCCTTTACCTGCTGGCACACTAGACACCGGGATACGAAGCGTGCTACCTCGCGCTTCATTCCATACCACCATACGTGCTCCCTCAAGTCTCGATACATCTTGTTGGCACCGGGATGCATCGAGTACTGAGAGCGGTGTGCCTCCTGCAAAACCTCCTCGCGCAGCTCCCCGCTCGGCACACACATCCTCGTGCCGTGCCGTAAGGAACCATCATCTGCGATAGTAAAGTTGTCCGACAATTCCATCTGAACCTGTGCCCTGATACTCCTCAGGGCCTCATCCTCGTACTGCGCAGCTCTGATCCTGTCCATCAACTCAGACTGTATCTGCAATCCCCACATCTAAATCTCAGTACCGGGAACTAACACCTCAATCTCCAAGCTCTCCAAATCCGCCAACAAATGTCTATCTGTCGTCAAATACATAGCCATCGGATACCTGCTCAAGGCATCGGCGACTACGTTGGCTTTCCCTGGGTGGTACTGCAGTGAGATGTCAAAGTCCTTCATCAACTCCAACCACCTCCTCTGCCTCATGTTCAGCTCCTTCTGTGTGAATACGTACTTCAAGCTCTTGTGGTCTGTGAAGATCTCCACACGCTCTCCGTACAGGTAATGTTTCCACAGCTTTAGAGCGAAGATAACTGCTGCCAATTCCAAATCGTGGGTGGGATAGTTCTTTTCATGAGGGCGTAACTGCCTGGAAGCATAAGCAATTACCTTCCAGTGCTGCTGAAGAACGCATCCCAGACCCTTCCCTGAAGCATCACTGTAGATGGTGAAACCACCTGTCCCTGCTGGCAACGTCAAAATTGGAGCTGTCGTCAACCTCTTCTTCAGCTCATCAAATGCGGCCTGGCACTCCTCCGTCCATACAAAATCCACATCCTTCCTAGTCAGCCTGGTCATCGGCGCTGCAATCTTGGAGAAGTCTTGTACAAACCTCCTGTAGTATCCTGCTAGCCCGAGAAAACTCCTGATCTCAGCTACCGAACTGGGGGTAGCCCACGACTCCACTGCCTCGATCTTCTTTGGGTTTACCGAGATTCCGTCACCCGATACCACATGCCCAAGAAATTCGACCTTGTCAAGGAAGAATTCACACTTAGAGAGTTTTCCGTACAGCTTCTCCCTCCTGAGAGTCTCTAAGACCAATCTCAGGTGCTCTTCGTGCTCCTCCGGTGTCTTAGAATACACAAGAATATCGTCGATGAACACCACCACGAACTTGTCAAGGTACTGGTGGAACACCTTGTTCATCAGGTTCATGAATACTGCCGGTGCATTGGTTAAACCAAATGGCATTACCATGAACTCAAACTGGCCGTATCTGGTCCGAAAAGCTGTCTTCGACGTGTCTTCTCTTTTCACCTTCACCTGGTGATAGCCTGACCTCAAATCAATCTTTGAAAACACCCTCGCCCCGCTCAACTGATCGAAAAGGTCATCTATCCTCGGCAGCGGGTACTTGTTCTTGATAGTGATATTGTTCAAAGCTCTATAATCAATGCACATGCGCACCGTGCCGTCCTTCTTCGGTACGAACAATACCGGAGCTCCCCATGGTGATGAACTGGATTTGATGAAGCCTTTGTCCTGCAGCTCCTCAACTTGTTTCTTCAGTTCTGCCAGCTCGTTGTTATTGACTCTATAGACATATTGTGAAATGGGCTCCGCTCCTGGAACCAAGTCTATAGAGAATTCAACATCTCTGTCTGGCGGCAAGCCTGGCAACTCTTCTGGAAATACATCCAGGAACTCCGCTATCAGAGGATGTGGCAACTCCTCCTCTTCTGCCCTGGCTCCGCAAAATGTGCCCCTGCTCTGTTCCGCTGTTCCTCTGACGACCTCAAACTCCGACTCTCCTGGTGGTCTAAATAATACTCTGCCTCTATAATAATCTATAGTAGCATGATGTCTACTCAACCAGTCCATTCCGAGCACAATATCGTACCCCGGAAGTGGCATGACGAGTAAACTCACGCTCAAGTCTCGGCCTCCTACTGACACTCTCCGGTCCTTGCAGTGATCACGAACTAGGATAATACCTCCACCAGTCATGATCTTGCAAGTCCTAGCTAATGGTTCTGTGTCTAAATGATGTCGAAGTGCATAGGATACAGACACAAAACTATGGAAAGCACCAGAGTCGAATAAGGTAAATGCAGGAATACAATCGAGAAGAACCGAACCTGTGATCAAGTCTCCTGCTGGCTCGGTCTCCTCGACTGCCATGGCGTATGCTCGCCCCTGGGGTGCACCTCTCTGCTGCTGATGCTGGGCGAACTTCTGATGTTGCGGTGGAAGTGGTCCCCTCTGTTGTTGGCCTCCTGGTGCGGTAGACACCCTGTCTGATCCTCTCTGGGCGGCTGCTCCACCCTGACCTGGACGAAAGGTAGGACAATCCTTCAGCTGGTGTGTCGTCGATCCGCAGGATAGACATGAGCCCAATCTTTTCTTACAGATATCTCTAGTATGTCCCATCTTCCCGCAGTACGCACACTGGATAGCGGGCTAATTCTATCTCTGTTGCTGCTGCTGGACCTGCCCTCAGGCTGGTGCCTGAAGCTGCTGCTGAAAGGGTCTCTGCGGTTGCTGCTGAAAGTGTGGACGCTTGCCCGGTCCCGTACTACTGTTTGCTCCTCCGGAACCATCGTGTCCCCTCTTGGGCCTGAGGCCCAAGTCGTCCTCGGCTACTTGGGCATCCATCAATATGCCCTCGTAGGTAGCTGTGCGACGTCCCGACGTGCGAGACTTGATCTCCCTTGTCAGCCCCTTTCTGAATTTCCGGGCCCTGTCCCCCGGATCTCTAATCATAGATGGCGCGAAGCGGCTCAGGCAGGAAAACTCTGCGGCATACTCGTCGACGGACGAGCTCCCCTGGGCTAAGTCATGGAACTGACTCTCCAAAGCTCCCAGGGCGACATCAGGAAAGAACTTTTCTTTCAAGAGCTCCTTGAAATCCTCCCAAGTGAGTCCCCTGCGCAAGAGTCTCGGCTCCGTGCAAAACCATGTCAAGGCAATGTCGAACATCTGGCTGCCAGCAGCCTCGATCTGGAGGGCCTCCGGAAGCTGCGCCAAGCGCAAGTTCCTCTCGATGTCCTCTAGCCAATCATCGACGTAGAGTATCCCTTCTGTCCCCTTGAACTCCCGAGGCATCATCCTCTTGAAATCCACAATGGTGCCCGGCCTCTGGTGGTGCTGATCAGGACGCTGCTGCTGCTGAGTGACTCTCACCACAGCCTGGAGAGCCACTTGGTGAGCATTCTCCATGTTCACCCTCATCATCTCTGTCTGGGCCTGATGTGCCTCAGCCTGCACTCTCTGGGCCTCTGCCGACGGCCTCTGGGCATCGACCATGCCCTGAATCAAGGCGAACATCTGTGCCCCATCGACGGGCACACCTCCTGGATGCTGTACAGGTGGTGGAGGTACCGTCGTAGCTGTGGGGACCCTCTGAACTGGTGGTGGAGGACCCCCGAATGCTGCAGACACTCCCACATGTACTGGAGATGTAGGAGGTGCTGCGAATGTCTGTCCGGCAGGGCGAGAGGTGGCAGACCTCTCTGAATCTGCTGCTCCGAGTCTCTGGGACCTTCTTGGCGGCATCCTGAAGACAGATCAAAAGATTTAATTAAGGCAATAGATACGATATCATCAAGGAAGGACAAAAAAATTCTAAAGGAAAAATTATTAAGAGTAATGTCATAAGAATCAGAATTTCCTAATTGTGATTGAGCATATCCTCGGCCTAATTCCTATTTCCTAAAACAGGCTCGTAGTAATACTCTAAGCGAGCACCACTACGATATCGCTCTAATGAGGTTCTAGGAATCGACTACTGACCTGCATGGGCCACCACTAAAAACGTGTCACGACCCGCACCCGGAATTTGGGCATGAGTCGTGGGTACGTCCAGCCTACGTCGCAGCATCGGCGGTAGAACGCTGTCTAGGTCTCAATATATAATATCCTGTCAATAGTCTCAACTCCGCACGGAGGACAATAATAAATAATCCACAGTTCTGTGATATACTCAATCACAAGCTATAAGAAGTAATGGCACAATGAGAATAGAAAAGAGTTCTAAATAAACCAACCACAATAATCCAACTCAAATCCTGGTCTAGATGACCTCACAAAGTCACAAAATAATAAATACATCTCAGTCTCAGTCTAAAACAATAAATGCAGAAAATAATTCTAAGAACAGCCAGGTACGTTCTCCTCTAGGCTAGGCAACTCCTCTGGGGTTTCTGGAGTGAAATCACCCTCTAATCCTGGGCCATAATGAGTGGGGCAAAAGTCCTCCAGGTCCTCTGAAAAATGTTTACCCAGTCAGGATTGGAGCGAAGCACAAGCACTAACAGCAGTTTCATTAAATTGACACAATCTATAAACAGTGTAAGAGATACAAGATGGAAATAAATGCTAAAAATGAGAAGTACAGGAGAAATGAAATAGGCAATAGAGCATCTAGCAATGAACAATAATCAGTGAATGCTAGAACAAGTAAGTCTGAATAAAGATAAAACATCTAGCTAAGTGTTTGAAATATTAGTTTATTATGTGATCGGCTTGGGACTTGATCAGGCTGGTTATATATGATTAACTATGATTCTTGTAGGTCAGGCTAACCATATGGTTAGCTATGATGCATGTAGTGGTCAGGTTAATCATATATAACAGCTATGATGCATGTAAGATGGTCAGGCCGCACCCAACGTGAGAAGTGGGGTGAGCTATGATGCATGTAAAGGATTTGGATATGATCACATAATCTACTAATAGTTCCCCATTCCCCAGCTAGCACGATGGATTCCAATCACGACTCCTCATGATGGGGATATAGGGTGCTAACCCGTGTATCCATAGTGTCGGAATCAATTATGTAATACACTACAATTTATAGAAGTAATCAACAATGAAAACTGTCAGAGAATGTACTCGCCTGTGGTCCTGAGCAAGGTGTGAGGATCGATGTCCAAAGTGGGATCACAAAGACCTAAATAAGATATCAATGTCAAAATAATGTCCTTGAATGATAATTAGGTAAAAATGTAAGTAAGTGTTTCCTAGGTCTAACTAGGTCTGAATAGTAAATTCTTGGTAGTATCAGTCTACACCTAGGTTTCTAGGTTGATTTCCAGGCTATACTAGTTGATACTAGGTTGTGACTAGGTTTCTAGGTCCATCTCATGAGTATCTAGTTACTAGGTATCATATAGCTATATAGACTATATAGTGACTCGTAATACTATATATATGACTTATAATTATACTTGTATTAAGCTATAACTAATATCTCACCTAGGACTTAATACCTACCCTATTACATTATACTAATACCTTGGTAGCACCCACCAGCTTACCTCCACTAGGCATCTTGATGCACTATATGAACTTCTATAACACTAGTATATAAATACCATAACTATGTTACCTATAAAAATATTACTGACACTAACCAATATACTACTGACATCTAACAGAACTAACAATCCCTTGCTATCACTCTTATTACCTGAACTATCTCCACACCTGATACACAACTCAGCTGGAACATTCCCCCCTCACTGTGACACACACAGCTACACATAGTGTTCTAGGGTACACATACTGCTACTTTGCTAGGTTCACACAGGCACAGTTTCATGGAGACTTTGAACATCCTGAAATCAATTCCTATACACACACAGTCACATCTTTACACATAGGTCTTTAGAACTCTTTGCACCCTCATACCACTGATACTCCAAGACACACAGGAAACTAGGTTCTATGGAACTCACACACACATTAACACATAGGTATCTCACTGCACAGGAAAATTGTACAGCTGTACACTGCCCCTCACTCTCAGAATCTGATACCCACCTTAGGCACTGCACAGTGTAAGACTACACACTGCTATACACACACACAGGTAGCATCTATCCCTACTGCACACACAAACACCTACCCAGAATCCTGCACACTGCACAGTTCTTGCTCACAACCTATCTATACACACATATATTTCTATTACTCAGTCACACAGGTAATACACAGTTTGCTCCTCCCTAATCTGATACACATTGCATATACTGAAATTGGTACACACTGATATACATAGGTACACTCAGGTAGGCACTCATCTCACTCTGCTCTCAACTGCACAGGGAAGACACTGATGTTTATCACAGAAATCTGAGAATTCCTCACACAAACAGAAACTGAACTGCTCTCTCTCATACACCTACAGTTCACACACACTTAGACACACAGAGAATTCACATAGGTTTCTAATACATAGCTAGACACACACCTACACACACAGAGCTACACTGATACATAGTCTAATACACTCTCACACACAGACACAGAACTCTCTGACACGACACAGGTTAACCCCCACACACACAGTAACCCTTTACTGAGAACACACAGGTTTGCCTCTCCTCACTGAAGATCTGATACTCATATTGAGACACCCACAACACATAAACACTGAGGCACACCCTATATCCTAACTCAAAACACAGTCATCAACTCAAGGTATCACCTACCCACACAGTCACTGTCATTTAAACCCAGGTTCACACATATTATCTACACAAGGCTACCTAGTTCTCACATTTGTTTACACAGTGAAACACAAGTTCTCTGATACCCAAATCACTACACAGTAATCCCCAATGCACAGAATTCTGCACATACACAGTTGTCACTACCACATTCCGAAAACAGGGGTATTTTCGAATTTTTACAATATTTAATATTATGTTATTTACAATTAATTAATTGCATGATAGTGTATTTGATTTAAATAATTTTGTGCGATGTGTAATTAAATATATAATTATATGCAGTGTTAATTATTTTATTTTAGCTAGCAGACTAGACCTAGAAGCCCAGTAGCCGAACACCTGTCCGAATTATAGAATTCTGGATTTTATTATTTTATTTAGAATTTAATATTTGGAGATTGTAATTAATTACTGTATTTTATTTAATATTTTTGCGCTTTGCCTTTGCTTCGATATTTGGAGCACTATCCAGACTTTTGTCTTCCAACAAATTTCACCATCTTGCTCTGGGCATGCCCGCCTTCAATTCTGTTATTTTTGCAACTCATAATTTTGCTCCCTGTACATTATTTCTGGCCGCACAAAAAATCGTCACGGACGTTATTTTAATAAACTCCTATTTTCATCGTTGTGCGTTCCAATCGAAAATTGGAGGCCATCTTGACCTATTTTTCATGCAACCCAAATTTGGGTAATGTTCTGTTCTGAGTCTTCTTCAATATTGGTATTGATGACTTGATCTGATTTTGACCCCAAGTACTCCTAATTAATTGTTGAACACAACTTGCATTTATTTCTATTTAATTTGAGGATACCATTTTATCTGATTTTAAAATCCCAAATTAATTCCAGTGCCCTGCAAATTCAGCCCATACCCATCTTACAGCGTCCCCTGGCCCTACAAAACACCGGACCCCGAATCGCCCGCCCAATTTTCGTCATTTCATGTGTTTGTGCAATTTCCCAAATTTAAGGGGGCTAAATTACAAATTTGCATTTTGTGGCCTCACCAAATTATTTTAACTAATGAGGGAACCTAATATTATTTGTAGCCCTCACCCTCATTTCTACATGAATTAATTCCCTTCATGATTTAATCTAGACCACTCATTTGGAGGGTCAATCACAACCCTCCATCAAAATCCCCTCATCCTATTTAATGTCTTGTACCCTCAAACCCTAATCCCTAGGCAACCTAGAAAACACCACCTCCTCACAAGCCTCCTCCCTCTCTCCTATGTTGTAAAAACTTTCTTCCCTTTTTTCTTCTCCTTCTTCCTTTCTTCTTCTCTTTCCTTTCCTCTTTTTATTTTTCTTCTTTTCCTTTCTTTTCTTCTTGATAAATATTTGAATTTCAAATAGAGGAGGGGGGGGGAATACTGTGCATCTCCCATTCAGCCGAACACCCCGGCCGACTTCCCGTTCTCCGGCGAGCGGCCACTGCATACGGCTGTGCTCCTCCCTTCAGCCGGCGGCCAGGCCGAGCCAGCTCCCTCTGCCGACGACTCCGGCGGCCATCCCGAGCCTCCGCGCCCGGCGACGCCAACTCCGGCCGAAGCCGCTGCTCCTTCCCTCCCTGCTGTCGAGCTGCTCCAGGCCGACATCCCCCACCGGCGGCTGCTCCAGGCCGATCATCCCCTTCCACTGCTCCTCCTCCCCTCGCTGGCTGCTCCTCCTCCTATCCCTACCATCTCCAGCGGCCGATTCCCAACACCACCACCACCATCTCCTACCATCTCCACCACCATCATCTACTCCCATCCCCTTCATTCCCGATCAACTCCGGCCTCCCTGCACATCTCCGGCGGCCGACTCCCTCCGGCCATTTTCCGGCGACATCAGCCCAGTAAGCCTCCTTTCCTCCCCTCTCCCTCTTTCTTTATATATATATATATATAGATATATATATATATATATATGTATATATAAATATAATGTATGTAGGAATTTTGTATAAGTAGATGGATACATTAGCATGTATATGTAATTATGAAATTAAATTAATGTTTAATATATATTAGTATGGTATATATATATATACCTTGTATAATGTATTGTGGGTGTATTCACTATAATGTACATATGTATTCATATTTTGTAAACGTATGTATTAATATATATGTATAAGTACATATTTTGTATATGTATATTGATGCATTTTATATATATATACTTTGTATATTTTAATATAATTAGTATATGTATATGTATATACTAGTATAGGTATTTGTGTATATATTGATTAATGTATAGTATAGTGTATGTATATATATATATATGTATATATATATATATATAATGTATATATATATAAATGTTTGTTTATATATTTAAATTAATGTGAAATTAGTATATGCATTTAATTTAATTTGTATATATAATTAATGTAAAGTATTTATATATTTAATTAATGTGGAAATTAGTATATGTATTTTAATTTAATTTGTATATATATATGTATATATACATAGGTTTACTTTATGACATTATTTAATAAAAGTATATGCTAGTATAAATTTATTTTGGTGTATTAGCATTAGTGTATTCTTAATATGTGATTGGTATATATTCAAATAAATGTATAAATATGTAAATGTATATTATTTATTTATTAGTAATCAATTGTATGAGTATAGTATGTATTTAAATAAATTCTATAATTAAGTTTAATATATATATATTTTGTATATATATATACTTGATATAATTTCAAATATGTATGTTGTACATACATTTAATATATTTCTATATGTATATATGATTGATATATATAAATGCGTGTTCTACTATATGTATTTTAAATATATATATACTTAGCATATTTTCAATATATATATTTAATTGGTATAAATTAGTATATAAAAATAATAGTATACGTACTATTTTGGTGTGTATATATATATCTTTATTGTTCATTTGACATAGATATATATATATGTGTAGGTATATTTTTGTATAAACCCTTAGTACATTTTTATAATATATACATGTATACTTTGTAGTTGTATTTAATTGGAGATATGGTTGTATGTACATACAGGTATTAGTTTTATTTAAAGTGTATATATTTGTACTTATAGCTATTATTGTAATTAAGGGATATATATATAGTTGGCCTATCTAGTAGATGACCCCTACCGTACCTAGCGTAGCCCTAAGGCCAGTAGATTTCTATTGTGTGTTAGTATAGCCCCTGATACAAGTGTTATTGTGATATGTTTTTAGGACTGTTGGTTTACCAGGGGATACTCTGGAACAGGACATCCATAAATACCAGCTAAGGACCAAGGCAAGTACATTCTCTGATAATTTCCAATTCTTGATAATTGCTATAAGTTCAATGATCTTGAAATGTTACAACTGAATCTTTGACACTGTGTTACACAGACTAGTATAGCTTGGATCTGCAGTCATGAGATGTTATCTTGATTATCGTATTGACATTGTACACGACATGTATATTTAGACATCGTACATGATAGACTTGACTTGCTCGTGTATCGTGACGTGTCATGGTTGGATCCACAGTACTAGTTGGGGGCGGGGAAGTAGTTAGTAAGAAATGTGATCATAACCTCTTATTGTAGTATAGAAAATTGTAAGTGTTAATCATGCTCTTCACCCATGATTAGCCAGGCCCTGTAGCTATCGTACATGTTCCCAAGCCGATCACATTTTGAAACTACTATTTCAAACACTTAGAATAGATTACAGTTCCCTATTTTAAATCATATACTACATCACCCGTATATGATACTGTTCCTTGTTTCTTTTCATTTTCATACATGCACTGACTGTATCATATTGCCTATTGCCTGTCTCTTTACATTGCCTGTCTCTCTTAAATTGCCATTGCATTTATTTCACTGTCTTCTCAGTAGCTAGCATGACATGTTTTATTGTATTATAGACATTATCAATTAATGGAACTGTTATTTGAGAGTGTTGCTTTGCTCCTTCCTGACTGGAAATATTTTTCCAGACTATGCCTTAGATGACCGCTGTCCGACACCTTATGGACCATATGGTGAGTAGCTGCAGACTTGATAGTAGTTGTGATTCCAGGAGGTCTAGCCGGAATTATTATTTATTGTTAGTTCTTTAAGTAGACTATTTGGTACCGGATTTGTCTCCGGCATTTTGATGATTCTTGGATATTCTTGAGTTAGAATATTACTTGTGGACTTGTGTTGTGTTTAATTTTAATTCTGTTTCGAAATCTTATCGTGCTGTAATCCTGTGATTGAGTATATGTTCATCTTATTTGTGACATCCGTGCCTCCTAATGGAGATTGGATGTTTGCGTGACATTAGTTAGATAGTATCAAGACCTAGACAGCGTTCTACCGCCGATGCTGCGGCGTAGGCTGGACGTACCCACGCACTCGTGCCCCTAAACCGGGTGCGGGTCGTGACAACAGTACATCTCTCCCAAGCCCGACTGCACTGTACACACAGTCATCAACTAGGTTCACTGATACATAATTCTTCCCCCTTTCTTCCAATACTCAGAGTTCTACATAGCTGAACCCGACTGTGCACAGAATTCTCTTCTAGTGCACAGGAAAACCAACAAATAGTTAAAACACAGGCAAATATATGATGTATATAGGTTTATAAATCAAAACATGCATAGATTCGAATACCTAGATGGATAACTCCTAAATGAACATTTTATCAAACACATTGCAGTGCAGAAAACCAATATACATACAAACCCATAAATTCCCAATCCAAACCCTAAGAATCGAGTTCAACCTACCCCTATGTGATGAAATCAGTCTCCCTACCAATACCTAGGGTTAGGGTTCACGAAAAATTGGGGAAAACCAATGTGGGTCACCAAAACACTAGTTCCTCCTAGGTTTTCACGTAGGATCCCTAATTTCGAGATCTACGCAGCAAGGGGGTTCCTAGAGGGCAATAACAACAGGAAAAACAGAGATTAAAGAATTAAATTAGGGTTTTACCTGCAGGGATGGTTTCTTCAATGAGGTTCTTCTTCTCCAAGGCTTCCTGACCCACGTTCCTTGCTTTCCTTGCTTTGGAGGAGGAGAAAATGGAACCTAGGGCTAGATTTCGAAATTTTGGGGTGGGGAGATGGTTTCTCTTGATGGAGGCTAGGGTTTCTCTTTTCTACATGAAGGATGGCTTTGTGAGAAGCTTCCTTTTTATATTAAACCTAGTTTTAGGGTTTCCATGCCTAGTCTTTTTAGGTTAAACCCCCTGGCCCTCTCATGTAGAACCTAATTAACTCTGGTTTAGGCCTTCTAGGGTTTGAGGTCCAAACCTAAAATTAGAATTCTAGGGTTTCACTAGAACTGGTTTACAATTAGGGTTGACTCACTAGGGTCTGTCCTAATGAGTTCTAGGGTTTGACCTAAAACTAAACATTACTAATAATAATAATATTATTAGTTACAAAACTCAAATCGACCCGGCGAACTCCGGCGGATTTATTGGGGACCGGTGTGACCCCTTTTCGCCTATAAAAAGGCTGGGAGAGTTAGCCTGTTCTCCCCACATTTTCATCACCATGCAGAGATGATCGCCGGAGTTCGCCGGGTCGATTTGAGGAAGAAGGAGATCATGTTCTTTCAGCGTGTAAGGAGCCAAAAAAGACGGCATCTTCGAGCAAGTATCCACTGCAACGATGGATCATGGAAGGATATCTTAGCCTCCCTTGCTCGGGATAATCAGCAAATTTATATGGCTGTTCTTCCAGGAGAAGGGAAGGGTCGTATTAGACCACACTGCTTGCAAGCGGTATCTTCTCCTGTTACTTCTGGTGACGAGAGGCAAACAGACCGGCTAGAGCGGCGGTAGTCTGTAGGAAAGCAGAGTTACCCTACTTTCTTTTTGGAGGATGGGTCATCTGCCCAGTTTTGTATCCTCCTGCCACTGATCATCTTCTTGGAAGAAGAGGAAGACCATCACCAGCGCGAGACCCTGTCAGAGTGGCTTCTCGGTGTGATCTTCGGACGATGATGGGGAAATCCTTTGTAGATGGAGTTTCCCTCATATGTAATCATGAAGATGAAAAGAAAACCTTTGTAGATTGGATTTCCCTCATATATAATCATGACTTTAATCTTTTTAATAAAATCGTCTTGCTTCTTCATATGATCATCTTGCCATACGTTGTTATGAAGTCTGAATATGTGTAGCTTCGACACGTCTGAATCTTTATGCCGACTCTGTTGAAAGAGTGCTAGGTCCTGTCCTTAACGCATAGCGAATAGTCCATAGAACGCTGTAGAGCATTTTGAATATTTTAGAATTATTCTGTTGCTAGGACTGAGGAACCGCGTAGAGCTCTGAACAGAATTTTTGTTCAGACTTCGTCTTCTAGAATGACTTCCCGAAAAATCCCTTGGAACAGGGTCGATAAATGGCTGTCTAACTGAGTTGCCATCTTGATAGACGAGATATTCAGACTGGAGTCTGGATGAACCTCCAATTGACCCGAGAAGAGTAATTTCTCAATGTTTGAACTCTTGTATGCTTCGGGTATTTAGGATATGTTAAGGCCAAGAAGGAGTATCTTCTGTATGAACTCCTGTAATTGACCGTCTTGAGTTCGGATATACGGAAAGTCAGATATCCGTAGCGTAGATGAGCTGAAAATCTTGAGTTCGTAGGCCTATTGAGCGTAGAAAGCCACCGAGCGTGAGATCATCGATTTGGAGCTGCTAAGCGTGAAGTCGTAGGTTTGTAGCCTCTCGAGCGTAAAAGCTACCGAGCACAAAGGCATCCGGGCATAAAACCATAGACTGATAGCTTGCGAGCATAGAACCGTAGATCTGTTGCTGTCGAGCGTAGAAAGCTCCTTAGCGTAGAACTGTAGATTTGTAGCCTGTGAATGAAAGAAATCTTCCGAGCGTAGAGATTGCGGATCTGTTGCCTCCGAGCGTAAACTAAGCGCCACCGAGCATGAGATCATTGATTTGGTACCTGCTGAGCGTAAAAAGTCGTAGGTTTGTGGCCTCTCGAGCATAAAAGCTACCGAGCACAAAGGCATCCGGGCGTAAAACCATAGACTTGTAGCTTGCGAGCGTAAAACCGTAGATCTGTTGCTGTCGAGCGTAGAAAAGCCCCATAGCATAGGAACCGCTGACCTGCTTTTGCGCGAAAAACTCTTCGAATCTGCTGACTGTCCATCTTTCGAGAGTAGTGGGCTGACGTAGCACCCAATCATAACCAAATATTAATTTGTGAGATTTGGTTGGGGGTTTCGAGGAGCCGCCTGAGGATCCGAGGAGTCGATCCGAACTTTATATATATCCCGAGCTTTGGAGAGAGAAACTTTTTATCTGTCTTCTGTGAGAGAGAGCTTTTGATTTTAAGTTTTTTCCCCTCGTTCTTTCTCCGAGCACTCCAAGCTTCCAGAAATGGCACCGAAACAAACTGTAAACCCCCTCAATTTATTCTGTAGATAGTTAGAGTGGGCCAGGAAAATTTTGATAGAAGATATTGAGGTTTAGAAGTAGAGAATATTTACCTGGAATTTTTAATCCAATTTATTTAAACCATTGAAACACCCGATCTTTGTCTAATTATTCGGAGCCCATTATCAGCCCGTAAATTCCGTACAAATATTGTACACTCGACTCAACTCGCCAAATTAGGCACTGGACTTTTCTGACCGTTAAAATCAACTTTTGTGTGCTCTAAATTAATTGTACAATATTCCAAAAATTGTAACCCATATTTTATTCCGTGTCGGACACCTGGGTCGTTACCCTCAATTTTGGGGTACCAACTTAACCCGTTGAGCCGGACCAACAAAAGGGTCCAAGACCGACTCCAAGCCCCCACCATTTTTGGCCTTTGCGTCATTTCCAGATTTTGACCCCGCGGGCCCCAATTAAATTAAATTCGCGGGACGTGTTATCTTTAATTAAATCGGGATTTACCAACTTTGTAAATTCTATTTTAATATTAAATTAATCCCAATGCCCTTCAAATTTGACCTGCGCCTAACGCGCAACACCTCCCACACCATGACATTTTTATATATATTTTTCTCCGCAATTTTTACGTCATCTCATGTGTCCATGCAAATTCCCGAATTTACGGGGGCTTATTTGCAATTATTGAATTATTGGCAACACCTCATTGGTCATGATTATTTGTAGGGTCCCAAAATGGGGTCCCAAACCCATTTCCCTCATTCTCTCATGAAGAAACCTCACACCCTATCCATATTAAATCACCACCACTCATTCTACCTAGGAGAATCCCAACCACACATTCAAACCCTCACATCTCCCTATAAAGTATCATTTCTCCCCCACCCTCAACACACTCCACCGGCCCTAATCCCAACACCACTCTCTCTCCTCCTCCATTTATTACTCCCCATGCAAAACTTCTCCTTCATTCTTCCTTCTTCATTCTCCATCTCTTCTTCCCTCCATACTATTCTCACCAGAGCCCCACCCGACCGGGGAACTCCGACCCCGACCTCCGGCCGCGTCGGCCGCCGACGCAGCCACCCCGCTCCAGCCGGCCATTCTCGCGGCTGCTGTGCGTCCGGCCATACCCGCGGCTGCAGTGCGTCCCCTCCGGCGAAGCTCGCTGCAGCGGCCTTCCCCCCAGCTCGTGTGTGTCCCCCGCCGCCGGCCTGAGATCCCCCGCCTCTGGACGTCGATCCTCCCTGCTGAAGCATCCCGCCGACTGCGGAACGCTTCCCCGCAGCAACGTACCCCCAGCACCGTGCGCCCCGCCGGCGCCGACCTTCACTTCTCCGCACGGGCGACCCTGCTCCGGTGCACAGCCACCCCCGTGCTGGGCCGAGCCGTTCCCCGCTCCGGACTCCTCCCTATCCGACCATTATCAGCCTACATTACCACCACCATCACTACCACCACCCTTGCCTCTTCACCACCACCACCGGCCATACCCCATTTTTCCGACCAGCACCTCCTCGCTCCGACCGTTTGGGTATACTCCTCCCCCTCTCTTTATATTTATTTATGTTGATGACTTATATATTCATGGGTTAGTATTAGCTAGGGTTTCACCTATGGGTTTTCATGTGAGAATAGTATAAAAGTTCATTAATAGGACATGTTGATGATGGATTAAGATTGATAAAGGACTTGGAAAATATGACTTGTAGTATGTGTTGGAGGCACTTATTTATGGGTTTAATGTAGGTTTAGGGTTTGATCTCAATTAGAGGTTATGAAAATTATGCATGGTTGAAACTAAATGCTAATCAAATATTTACGGAAAAATAGGGAATGGATGGTTAAACTGCAGGATTGATATTTAGGTTTAATCCAGGTTTTATATGGTTGGCGAGGATATGGTTAAATGAGGGTTATGAGTGTATCAAGTTTTAGGGGATGATATGATTGTCCCAAGCAAATTGACGGTTAATTGAGGAACATGTTAAATGGGAGTAAAATGATACAGTGATGACAAAACAGTGGTTATTTGTAGAGCTAATATTTGATGATATTGTACGGGTGTTTTATTTTGGAATAGGTATTATATCGGATCATGAGTCAAAGATTGAGGACGGTAAAATATTAGATAATTCCAGAGACTGGGTCTAGATGTAGCAGTGTGTAGCACACCTGTCTGTCTTAAGTAGATTATTGATTCAGATTTGTATCTCTTCTCTAGGTATTGCGGGACCTGAGGACTTGGACGCAGTATCCGATTCCCGTCATCAGCAGCCGCACGCAGGCAAGTGTACCTTGCCACCCAGTATTTCAGTTTACAGATATTGTTTTTCTTATTGTACATTGTGCGCTTGTTTACGTTGATGTTCGATATTCCGTGTCCGGTTCACAATCGGGTGTTGACATTTGACTTAACAACTTAGATTAATTACTGTTGCTTCATAGCACCTCGATGCACGTACCAGAGTACATCGATACCCCAGGACACACTCATACACTGTGTTCGTGCCAGATTCCTGTATCCTGATACTGATATCATGACCAGAGACTGGGATGACCTTAGGGTCGCGTCTGTTGAGTTAAATTCTGTGTGTGTCAAGGCTGTAGTTAGACGTTCAGGTTCAACGCATAATCGTTGACCACTTGGGAAGGGGAAGACAGTTACTAGACGTTTGGGCTACTCTGCACGCGCTTATAGATGTAGTAATCCTATTTTATAGTGTAGTGGTAGCACCCGTGTGTCTCTGTGCTCGGAGCTGCGGTACGACCCGTGTGTCTCTGTGTTCGGAGATGCAATTTTATTTTGGACGGCCCACGCATCGAACGTTGTCTTTAAACTGTGTCACACTTGTTTGGTTTTGATAGAGTACCCTGTCGTGCACTTGTACTTTCTGTTTACTTGGCATGTTATTTTCTTGTACCTTGTTACGTCCCTCTGAGGACCTGGTTCCCTTCCAGGTGTAGGTCACGAGGATTTTCCGGAGGAGTACGGACCGGGCATCTATCCAGCTGCTATTCTCACTGCCGAGGACAAGGTCATTCCTGAGGACTTTGCCTGATCGCTGGTAGTGACTCTTTCCTTGGGACGGTATCTTTACCTAGTTACCTGCTACCGTCCCAAGTTATCTTATTGCTTATTTTTATTCCAGTTTATTTGTGCTAGCGGGTTTGTCCCCGTGTGACTACTCTAGTGTTTGTATTTAATACTATTTGGACATTTCCTTCCTGCACATTAGTCGTTGTATTTACTTCTATTGTGCTCTTATATTTCTGCCTGTGGATGAGATTTAGATTGAGTTTACTTGTGTTATGTGTTGGGTTATTCATTGTACTTCACAGCTTAAGTGTACTCCGACGGGCCCATTGGATTGGAAAGCCCGCTGAAGTACACTGCTGGCCATTGCCACGTGGCTCGGTTCCTTATCCATGGAACCGGGGTGTGACAAGGTTTTTGTGGTGGCCCATGCAGGTCCAATTTTAAATCGTCTTGGTCACCTGACTGTGCCAAGCGAGCCTGCAAATTAGGAATAGAGTTAGAAATCTCATCTGCAAAGTTTGAAACCTTCACATGACACCTCTATCTCGATATCGTTTATCAAACTGCATCTTGTTTATTTTTCTTAAACACTGATCGCAGTCATGACTTCTTTTCAGAGTTATGAATCTCCGCAGTGGACGTATCGCGCTGCCTGGCGACGTTCCCCGAGACGCTGGATCATCCGGGGAACCAGATCTGGAGCAGGTCCATCTACTGACTCCAGCTCCCATGGGACAGTCATCAGGATATCCCGAGATGCCATCAGGCGGACACCAGACTCCGCATCAGGCAGGACCTGAGGATCAGAGGATCCCGAGTCAGGAGGAGCAGCAGTTACCACCTCCTCCACCATTTCTGCCCCAGATGCCCTATATGCCATTCCCCACAGGGCAGCCGATGGACGGAACCCAGATGTTCCAGATGATGTTCGCAATGATGCAGGCCCAGCAGCAGGCCCAGCAGTAGGCCCAGCAGCAGGCTCAGCAGCAGGCCCAGCAGCACCAGGCTGAGACTTTGAGAGAGAGCATCATGACGGCCTTGGGACAGGCGACGCCACCCGCATACGCACCGACGCGAGGGTCTGTCATAGACTTCCGTCGTTTGATACCGCAACCTTTTGCGGGCACCGAGGAGACGACGGAGGTCCATGCTTGGCTCACCGGCATTCAGCACCAGCTAGAGGCTACTGACCTCCTCCGACACCGATGGATGACAGCTGTCAGGATGTAGCTCACCGGCAACGCTCACCACTGGTGGCTTTCCGAGGAAGAGCGTTTGGGACCGGATGGCGTCACCTGGGAAGAGTTCTCCAGACTCTTCCAGGAGATGTACATACCCTCTACCGCCCGAGCAGAGCTTCGGAGCAGATTCCAGAATCTCATCCAGGGGAGTATGACTTTAGAGGAATACAATTCTGAGTTCCTCCGCCTGAGCAGATTTGTACCATACCTGATCCCCACTGAAGAAGCGAAGGCCGAGAAGTTTTATGAGGGCCTGAGATATGAGACCCAGAGGCTTATCGGGTCCACAGCCCCCACCACTTACTCCGAGGTACTACTTGCAGCACGGCGCCAGGACCGTATCAACAAGTTGGAGGCTAGCCAGAAACGACCCTTTGCGTCGTCATCAGCAGTCCGAGCCCCGCAGGGAGGACCTGCGAAGCGCCCTCTCGTACAGCAGCAGCAACAGAGGGCAGCACCCCAGCAGGGAGCAGTCATTACCACATGCCATTTCTGCAGCAAGAGGGGATATTTGATGAGGGACTGTAGACGGAGGTTGGGCGTATGTTTGAGATATGGATCGCCCCAGCATGCCATCAGAGATTGCCCAGAGCAGAGAGATCCAGTGCAGATGGTACACCGTCCAGCCCTGCCAGCGCCGAGGCCTTATCAGCAGCCTCCTGGGCCGAGGCCACCCTACGCAGGAGCTGGAGCACAGCGACCCCCTGCACCAGGAGTGAACCAGAGGAGGCCACGTTTGGCTCCATAGGGAGGTAGATACCAGCAGGTTCAGCAGCAGCAGCAGAGGGCACCGGCACCGAGGCAGGGACAGGCCTATGCTATGACCATCGAGGAGGCTGAGACAGCAAGAGAGGTGATAGCAGGTACAATCTTAGTAGCTACATTACCAGCATTAGTCCTATTTGATTCTGGTGCCACACACTCTTTTATAGCTGCTAGTTTCGTGGCTACCCATAGAATAGCCACTGTACCCCTTCCGAAGGTCAAGAGGATTCTTACGGGAGGTGGAATAGTACCTGTTAGTGACACTTGTAGGTCATGTTCAGTAGTTGTCTGCGGGCGAGAGATGCGTGCCCGATTTTTGGTTTTCTCCATGTCGGACTATGACATTGTCCTAGGCATGGATTGGTTGAGCCAGTACCACGCAACGCTAGATTGCCATCGTGGTTGTGTCATCTTTAGACCCCCAGATCTCCCAGAGTTTGAGTTTCTTCGGGGAGCCCGAGAGCATGGTGTCCAACCTACCCTAGCGACACACATTGCAGAAGGTGAACCGATGTACCCTCACTTTATAGCAGAGTTTGAGGATGTGTTTCCAAAGGATCTCCCAGGACTGCCACCTGACCGAGAGATTGAGTTCACTATAGAGTTGACTCCAGGAGCCGAGCCAGTTACTTCCCCCGTTTACAGACTAGCACCGAAGGAGTTGGTTGAGCTAAAGATTCAAGTAGATGATCTCTTAGAAAAGGGTTTCATACGGGCTAGTGTATCTCCATGGGGAGCACCCATTCTGTTCGTACCGAAGAAGGACGGTACGGTACGTTTGTGTATCGATTACAGGGCGCTAAATGCTGTAACGATAAAGAACAAGTATCCACTACCGCGCATCGATGATTTGTTTGATCAGCTTAGCGGTGCATGTGTATTCTCGAAGATTGACCTCAGATCCGGATATCATCAGATCAAGGTACGGAAAGAGGACATCCAGAAGACGGCCTTTCGGACGAAGTATGGCCACTATGAGTTTTTAGTCATGCCGTTTGGTTTAACCAACGTGCCAGCAGTATTCATGTGTTTGATGAACAATATCTTCCACCAGTACTTAGATAAGTTCGTGGTGGTATTTATAGACGATATCCTGATATATTCCAAGAGCCAGGAGGAGCATGAGAGACATCTCAGGATTGTGTTGGAGACGTTGAGACATGAGAGGCTGTACGCCAAACTCAGCAAATGTGAGTTTTGCTTGGATAGGGTACCATTTCTGGGACACATAATCACCGGAGATGGACTATCAGTGGATCCGGAGAAGATAGCTGCAGTAAAGACCTGGCCTACCCCTACATCAGTTACAGAGGTTAGGAGTTTCCTCGGACTTGTCGAATATTACCGGAGGTTCATGGAAAACTTTTCGAGGATAGCTGCGCCTATGACGCGACTGACACGTAAGGGCAAGGAGTTTATCTGGACAGACGAGTGTCAGGCGGCTTTCGATGAGCTGAAGAAGCGTCTGACATCAGCACCGATTTTGACACTACCTTCCGGATCAGGAGGATATGTAGTGTACAGTGATGCGTCAGGGAGCGGATTAGGATGCGTACTGATGCAACATGGCAAGGTGATAGCCTACGCATCGAGACAGCTGAGAGTACATGAGAAGAACTATCCGACGCACGACTTGGAGCTAGCTGCGGTGATATTTGCACTAAAGCTATGGAGGCATTACCTTTATGGTGAGCGTGTTGAGATTTATACAGATCATAAAAGCCTGAAGTACGTCTACACGCAGAAGGAGCTTAATATGAGGCAGAGACGGTGGCTAGAGCTGATGACATATTATGACATTGAGCTACAGTACCACCCTGGCAAGGCGAACGTCGTAGCAGATGCCTTAAGCAGGAAGCCCATGGCATACTTTTTGACGACGCAGCGACAGTTGCTAGAGGATCTCCAGGAGCTTGGGATAGAGATCGTATTGCCAGGCATGGATGGACAGATGGCCAGTCTTGAGGTTCAGTCTACTTTGATTGAGAGGATCAAGGCAGCATTGCCTACAGATGCAAGGTTTCGATGTCTGCGAGAGAGAACAGAAGCAGGCCTGCAGACGGGACTCAGGATTCATGAAGACGGAACACTGAGGTGCGGAGATCGCCTATATGTTCCGAGTGGCGAGCTATGCCAAGAGTTGATGACAGAGGCTCATAGCTTAATTTATTCCATTCATACCGGGGGTACGAAGATGTACCGAGATTTGAGACAGTATTTCTGGTGGCATGGGATAAAGAGGGAGATTGCAAGATTTGTGGCGAAGTGTCTAGTTTGTCAGCAAGTCAAGGCTGAACATCAGAGGACTGCAGGATTATTGTAGCCACTCCCCATTCCCGAGTGGAAGTGGGAACACATTACTATGGACTTTGTCACAGGATTTCCGCGAAGCCCTAGCGGGAAGAATGCAGTTTGGGTTGTCGTAGACAGACTCACCAAGTCTGCACATTTCTTGCTCTTCAGAGTTGGGCAATCCACAGAGATACTAGCTGACATGTATATGAGGCAGATAGTACGATTACATGGAGTACCTGTCAGCATCGTATCGGATCGTGATTCCAGATTCACGTTACATTTTTGGCGGAGTATGCAGGAGAGCCTAGGAACTCGTCTCAAGTTCAGCACTGCGTACCATCCACAGACTGATGGACAGTCAGAGCGCACAATACAGATATTAGAGGATATGTTACGAGCGTGCATGATTAATTTTGGAGGATCTTGGGAGGACCATCTACACTTGGTGGAATTCTCCTACAATAACAATTACCAGGCCAGCATACAGATGGCACCCTATGAGGCACTGTACGGCAGGAAATGTAGGTCACCAGTTTGTTGGAGTGACGTAGGAGAGCGTCAGATACTTGGTCCGGAATTGGTGACACAGACAGTGGAGAAGGTCAAGCAGATTCAGAGCCACCTGCGCGCAGCACAGGACAGACATAAATACTGGGCAGATATACACTGCAGACCATTGGAGTTTAAGGAGGATGACCACGTATTTTTGAGGATATCGCCCACTCGTGGTACCATCAGATTCGGGGGCAGAGGCAAGCTGAGTCCGAGGTATATCGGACCTTTTGACATTCTGGAACGAGTTGGCGAAGTGGCGTACCGTCTTGCATTACCTCCATCATTAGAGGGAGTATATAACGTATTTCATGTATCGCAGCTGAGGAGATATGTCGCAGACCCTAGCCACGTGCTTGATCATTCAGAGATTACAGTCGGGCCTAGTCTGTCTTACGTAGAGCACCCAGTTGAGATCCTCGATCGCAGCGAGAAGACTTTGAGAGGGCAGACGATTCGACTGGTCAGAGTGGCATGGAAGCACCATTTACCAGGCGAGTCTACTTGGGAGCGCGAGGATTCTATTAGGCAGCGATTCCCGTACTTATTTGAGGAGCAAGGTACGAATTTACGTACGGCAATTTAATTACTAGTTATTTTAATTTCTGTTAGATATTATTATGCTTTACTTTTAATTTCCGGGACAAAATTTTTCTAAGTTGGGAAGAATGTAAACCCCCTCAATTTATTCTGTAGATAGTTAGAGTGGGCCAGGAAAATTTTGATAGAAGATATTGAGGTTTAGAAGTAGAGGATATTTACCTAGCATTTTTAATCCAATTTATTTAAACCATTGAAACACCCGATCTTTGTCTAATTATTCGGAGCCCATTATCAGCCCGTAAATTTCGTACAAATATTGTACACTCGACTCAACTCGCCAAATTAGGCACTGGACTTTTCTGACCGTTAAAATCAACTTTTATGTGCTCTAAATTAATTGCACAATATTCCGAAAATCGTAACCCATATTTTATTCCGTGTCGGACACCTGTGTCGTTACCCTCGATTTTGGGGTACCAACTTAATCCGTTGAGCCGGACCAACAAAAGGGTCCAAGACCGACTCCAAGCCCCCACCATTTTTGGCCTTGCGTCATTTCCAGATTTTGACCCCGCGGGCCCCAATTAAATTAAATTCGCGGAACGCGTTATCTTTAATTAAATCGGGATTTACCAACTTTGTAAATTCTATTTTAATATTAAATTAATCCCAATGCCCTTCAAATTTGACCTGCGCCTAACGTGCAACACCCCCCACACCATGACATTTATATATATATTTTTTTCCGCAATTTTTACGTCATCTCATGTGTCCATGCAAATTCCCGAATTTACGGGGGCTTATTTGTAATTATTGAATTGTTGGCAACACCTCATTGGTCATGATTATTTGTAGGGTCCCAAAATGGGGTCCCAAACCCATTTCCCTCATGAAGAAACCTCACACCCTATCCATATTAAATCACCACCACTCATTCTACCTAGGAGAATCCCAACTACACATTCAAACTCTCACATCTCCCTATAAAGTATCATTTCTCCCCCACCCTCAACACACTCCACCGGCCCTAATCCCAACACCACTCTCTCTCCTCCTCCATTTATTACTCCCCATGCAAAACTTCTCCTTCATTCTTCCTTCTTCATTCTCCATCTCTTCTTCCCTCCATACTATTCTCACCTGAGCCCCACCCGACCGGGGAACTCCGACCCTGACCTCCGGCCGCGTCGGCCGCCGACGCAGCCACCCCGCTCCAGCCGGCCATTCCCGCGGCTGCTGTCCGTCCGGCCATACCCGCGGCTGCTGTGCGTCCCCTCCGGCGAAGCTCGCTGCAGCAGCCTTCCCCCCAGCTCGTGTGTGTCCCCCGCCGCCGGCCTGAGATCCCCCACCTCTGGACGTCGATCCTCCCCGCTGAAGCATCCCACCGACTGCGGAACGCTTCCCCGCAGCAATGTACCCCCAGCACCGTGCGCCCCGCCGGCGCCGACCTTCACTTCTCCGTGCTGGCGACCCTGCTCCGGTGCACAGCCACCCCCGTGCTGGGCCGAGCCGTTCCCCGCTCTGGACTCCTCCCTATCCGACCATTATCAGCCTACATTACCACCACCATCACTACCACCACCCTTGCCTCTTCACCACCACCACCGGCCATACCCCATTTTTCCGACCAGCAGCTCCTCGCTCCGACCGTTTGGGTATACTCCTCCCCCTCTCTTTACATTTATTTATGTTGATGACTTATATATTCATGGGTTAGTATTAGCTAGGGTTTCACCTATGGGTTTTCATGTGAGAATAGTATAAAAGTTTCATTAATAGGACATGTTGATGATGGATTAAGATTGATAAAGGACTTGGAAAATATGACTTGTAGTATGTGTTGGAGGCACTTATTTATGGGTTTAATGTAGGTTTAGGGTTTGATCTCAATTAGAGGTTATGAAAATTATGCATGGTTGAAACTAAATGCTAATCAAATATTTACGGAAAAATAGGGAATGGATGGTTAAACTGCAGGATTGATATTTAGGTTTAATCCAGGTTTTATATGGTTGGCGAGGATATGGTTAAATGAGGGTTATGAGTGTATCAAGTTTTAGGGGATGATATGATTGTCCCAAGCAAATTGACGGTTAATTGAGGAACATGTTAAATGGGAGTAAAATGATACAGTGATGACAAAACAGTGGTTATTTGTAGAGCTAATATTTGATGATATTGTACGGGTGTTTTATTTTGGAATAGGTATTATATCGGATCATGAGTCAAAGATTGAGGACGGTAAAATATTAGATAATTCCAGAGACTGGGTCTAGATGTAGCAGTGTGTAGCACACCTGTCTGTCTTAAGTAGATTATTGATTCAGATTTGTATCTCTTCTCTAGGTATTGCGGGACCTGAGGACTTGGACGCAGTATCCGATTCCCGTCATCAGCAGCCGCACGCAGGCAAGTGTACCTTGCCACCCAGTATTTCAGTTTACAGATATTGTTTTTCTTATTGTATATTGTGCGCTTGTTTACGTTGATGTTCGATATTCCGTGTCCGGTTCACAATCGGGTGTTGACATTTGACTTAACAACTTAGATTAATTACTGTTGCTTCATAGCACCTCGATGCACGTACCAGAGTACATCGATACCCCAGGACACACTCATACACTGTGTTCGTGCCAGATTCCTGTATCCTGATACTGACATCATGACCAGAGACTGGGACGACCTTAGGGTCGCGTCTGTTGAGTTAAATTCTGTGTGTGTCAAGACTGTAGTTAGAGGTTCAGGTTCAACGCACAATCGTTGACCGCTTGGGAAGGGGAAGACAGTTACTAGACGTTTGGGCTACTCTGCACGCGCTTATAGATGTAGTGATCCTGTTTCATAGTGTAGTGGTAGTACCCGTGTGTCTCTGTGCTCGGAGTTGCGGTACGACCCGTGTGTCTCTGTGTTCGGAGCTGCAGTTTTATTTTGGACGGCCCACGCGTCGAACGTTGTCTTTAAACTGTGTCACAATTGTTTGGTTTTGATAGAGTACCCTGTCGTGCACTTATACTTTCTGTTTAC
Organism: Iris macrosiphon; assembly: GCA_036927795.1. Lineage (NCBI taxonomy): Eukaryota > Viridiplantae > Streptophyta > Magnoliopsida > Asparagales > Iridaceae > Iris > Iris macrosiphon. The sequence goes on from JAYESA010000009.1 coordinate 158,419,251, forward strand.
TTGGCATATTATTTTCTTGTACCTTGTTACGTCCCTCTGAGGACCTGGTTCCCTTCCAGGTGTAGGTCACGAGGATTTTTTGGAGGAGTACGGACCGGACATCTATCCAGCTGCTATTCTCACTGCCGAGGACGAGGTCATTCCTGAGGACATCGCCTGATCGCTGGTAGTGACTCTTTCCTTGGGATGGTATCTTTACCTAGTTACCTGCTACCGTCCCAAGTTATCTTATTGCTTATTTTCATTCCAGTTTATTTGTGCTAGCGGGTTTGTCCCCGTGTGACTACTCTAGTGTTTGTACTTGATACTATTTGGACATTTCCTTCCTGCACATTAGTCGTTGTATTTACTTCTATTGTGCTCTTATATTTCTGCCTGTGGATGAGATTTAGATTGAGTTTACTTGTGTTATGTGTTGGGTTATTCATTGTACTTCACAGCTTAAGTGTACTCCGACGGGCCCATTGGATTGGAAAGCCCGCCGAAGTACACTGCTGGCCATTGCCACGTGGCTCGGTTCCTTATCCATGGAACCGGGGTGTGACACAAACCCTTTCTACCAAAGGAAAGAGCATAGGCTTTTCTTCTCGTCCTTCTGCCCCGACGAGGGAGTCTTCGGTTGGGCGAAGCGAACTTCCCTTCGAGCGAAGCATTCTGCCGACGAGTAGCGCACCCGGCCTTAGAGGTATAGCCATTTGGGAATGACAAAGAACTATAAAAAATCCTTCGCACACGTTGAACGTGACCGCGCCAGGTCATCTTCTGTGCTGATAGCCTCTTTGAGGAAGATGACGCACGGAGACGTTTTCATCTTTTACGCCCATATTTCTAATGTGTCAGTGTAAAAACTCCATGTCTTCGTAGTTATAAGCGTAAAAGCTCTGGCTGCCGAAGACTTTGGTGTATACTATAAAATTTTAGTTTTACACTTTGGATGGGACCTCCAGCGTAATAACTAGATTTTTGGCAGTCTGGCGTAAAGCACGGACGATATACCGCCAATTACGCTTTCGGGATATGACTCCTGGCGTAGGAGGACCAAATTTTGTACAGTCTTAGCGTAAAGCACCGACTGTCGCTTCTTGGCCCTTATGTTGCAAGGTTCGTAATGACGTGTTTTCCTTGCATTTTTGCAGTCGACTTGCAGGAGTCTTCGCTGGCCGAGGTGATGGGATCCGCTGCTGGGATGCTGCACTCGAACTACTTGGAGGATCTGTCGCATGTGACATTTCCCATCTCCGGACCCCAATATCCCGAAGGGAGGAGGATCTTGATATCGGCTCAGGGCGAGCGAATGCTGCTGAGCATGATCAACGGGGAGCCCCTAACGTACGTAGATGGGGAGCAGTACATCAAGCCGGCCTTCCTCTTTGGGGACATGATAGACAAGCAGTCCCAGACGAAGCCCAAGAGAGAACCCTGGGTTTTCCCTGCCGAGAGCATAGTCTTGTATTTGCCCACGATGTCGAGAGATTATCCTATCTCGACTTTCTTCCATGCCACACATCACAGGAGGATGTCGTGGACGCTGACTCCTGATCTTTACGGGAAACGGGGAAGATCTTTCATCTGAAAGGAGCCGACCGGGGGTCGTTTGTCAGCCGCCCCACTGGCGTCGTAACGTTGTTCAGGGGACTGTGCCCGGGCAGCGTCCTGAGTGAAGACAGTTCAATGATCCAGCCGGTGCAATTGCCGACTTTCTGTAATAACTTCATGGTGCGAGGGGGGGTATACCCCAAGGAGAATCCTCGATGCAACGGGTGGATTACCCCAACAAATCTCCGATGGTCCTGCCTGGTTGACTGGGCTTTGAAGCATTTTTGGAGAGAGCTGGAAGTCATCGGACTGTATGCCGCCGTGAGCGTGACGAGTGTTGGGTTGCCTCCCAACCCTAACCTCTTTCTGGCGCTGATGGAGCGATATATTTTGCTCACCGGGACCTTCGCCACTCCACTGGGGGAGTTAGGGTTGGCCCTCCACGAAATGGCAGCGATCTCGAGACTGCCGATGGGGGATACCCCGTATGAAGGGTATGTTCCTACCAACCGGGAGTTGGAGGACTCGGATCCTCGGGTGGTGGAGGTGTATCAGGAGCTGATGTGCCACTACCTCGCGTGCACTGATTTTTATAATGAGCCCTCTGACTTGGCTCACACCACTAAGTGGATGTCCTACCTCTTCTTCCACCGGGCCAGGGCCGTCAAGTCGGTGAATGTTTCGGGGGACAAGCACGAGCCCGTGAACTGCTTGGGCGTGCTCAGTGCTGAGGTCGTTGTGGATCTTATGGAGGAGGCTAAAGCTCCAGATCATTTCCTCGCTGATGGGGTAGGAAAGTAACCTGAAGGCACTAAGGCCTATAGCTACCTGAGGCGCTGCCGCAGGCCTTTGTCTGAGGAAGCCAAGCTGCCTGGCTTTCTCTCCCTATGGCTGCGTCGAGTAGTGGTGCCTGGCACCGCGTCCGCGGACCGCATTCATCGAAACATCTTGTGGCCCGCCGTCCGTCTGGTGTTCGGGGCAAGGCTGGGCTTGCTTTCTGCCATGGTGTGCCGTATACAGGCTGGCCTGAGAGCCATGGCTGACGGACTGCTCGTCGACGAAGCTCGGCGTGAGAGTTTTCCCCGGGTGGAACTACCATACATGTATTTGATGGGATGATTAATTCTCCACAACCCCCGGGTGATGTCTCCCGGTCCTGGTAGCAGTGCGGGGGGGGTAGTTTCTTGCCGAACTACAAGGGCTCCCTTTGGAATGTGAACACAGTCGTGGACTGTCGGCTGACGCTGGGCCTTGGCCATTGTTGGAAGCTCTTCTGCACTGTCCCTTCTGTACATCGTAATCAGTCGGGGATCAGGCTCGAGGATTTAGGCGGAGAAAAGACCAATCTTTCTCCGGAGGCCTTTAATTGGTTGGTCTGCATCAGACCCTCCCACTTGCTGTACAGAAGTGAAGATCATTGCTTCTTTGAGCCTTACTTGCCCAGTCGATTCGCCAGGCAGTTTGGGTACGATCAGCTGCACGTGGGCAATGCCATTACCAGCTTCAGGTCCAGGGGCGAACTCATTGATGGAGCCAGGGGATGGCGGTACTTCATCACGGGTTGCACGGGAGCAATCTTTATTGTGCCGGTCGCCACCCTTTCCACGGAGCTGCGCATCCTTCATTCGTATGCTTAGTTCTACGTGGCGATCAACACCCTCCATCATGATTTTGATATGCGTGAAAGCTTCAGGGTGCCTTTTTCCAAGACTGGGGGAAGAATCGAAGTTCCTTCGGTTTCATCCGACGAGGGTGAGGAGTCCGTCATTCCGGATGAGCCTCTGGTGTCGGTACCGAGGTGCGAAGTACCTCCGCTTGCGAGGGCACTGGCGATCTCAGGGAAGCGAAGGGCTTCTGTCTCGAAGCAAACTTCCCCTCGCAAGAGGAAGAAGAAGACGGCTGGCCGCCCTCTCCGAATTCCTGGCATAGAGGCTCCTAGAGAGGAACTTGCTGCCTCTCCTGTTGGGGATGCCTCTATGATTGGAGACTCCCGGCCTCTCGGAGAGGAACCCTCAGTTTCGGCTGGCGGTGTCGGAGAACTCCTGCTTGAGGCTACAATTGCTGCCACTGCTGCCACTGCCTCTGGTAGTGGAATGAAATCGCCCGCGTGGCCGAGGCAAATGGGAGAATCTTCCTCTAGGCCAGCAACGGAGGAAACTCCTGCTGCGCCCGTGAGCATGACCAGCGAGGTTCCAGCTGACGAACCTCGAACACGTCTCGACGGAGGCTTGGTGGAGCTCCAGGCGATGTCGGTTGGCCCACCTCCTTCTCCAGTTATGATAGTTCGTATTGCGTCATTAAGGCGCGATATAGCTACATCGGCTGCAGACGCGGCATATACACCGTTGGCTACGGGTAAAGGTCATCTTTATGTCTCCTCTTAGAAAGATTACTATCATATTGATGTCAACTTTTTTGTCCTCTTCTCAGGGATGGCGCCCAAGGGGAGTATAGCGTTGAAGCGCATTCTGGCTCCGCTCGGGCTCCTGACGATGATACGGAGGCGTTCGACTTCGATGAGGAAGTGGCTTCGGGGGCCAGTACGCCCGGAGTAGTTTCGTCACCTCAAGAGGAGGACGAACCCGTCGTCGTGATCTCGCCTCTTGTGAGTATGGCGATGACTTCGACCGTCGTTGCCGCACCTTCTTCGGTCGTACCCCCTGTCGAGGCGGCGGCTGTGGCCACCTCGTCTGCAATCGCCCTTGGAGGGGAACTCGCCAATATCGTGGCCACTCCTGGCATCCAACCAGATCTGGTTGCGCTGACTGAGCTGTATACCGGCACCTTCTACGCCAATTTGAACACGCTGATAACAATGGTGTTGGCGAAGAATCTGGATTTTGAGAGCCTGAAGAAGGCTTCCCAGTTTTCGATTGGGGCCGTCAGAGCGTTTGACGATTCCAGGGTAGCTGACGCCCTGGAGGCGATGGTTAATGGGTTGGAGCAACCCATTAACGAATACTTGCAGCTAACTCAGGGCAGTTTTGAAGCTGAAGTCCAGGCCAGATATGACTCCATGACTGCACGGCTTACCAAACAGCTGGAGAGCTTGGATAGTTCCATCAAGGCGTATGAGCTAGAGAAGGATAAAAGAAAAGCCGTCGTGGAGGAGGCTCTTGCTGTTGAGACGCGGTGCCAATCCGAGCACAAAGGGAACGCAGCGAGGGTCAGCAAGTTGAAGGAGAAACTCGCTCGGGCAGAGGAGTGGGCTTCTCAGTCGCTGGCAGGTCTAGGCGTAGCGTCCGGTCGGCTGAGCACTGCTCGACGGGAATTGGATCGTGCAGAAGCTGCCCGAGCAGGCTCTCTCCGGGCAAGGGCCGAGCTGGCCTTTACGAACAATCCTGAGGCACGGCTGGAACGGGCCCGCGCTGATGCCTTGGTTTCTAGGGGCGAGAAGGTAGCTGCACTGGCGAAGTTGATTCACGATCTGACTGCTCCCCCGCAATGATGTACCCTTCCTTGCTCTTAGCTTCCCCAATGTAATTATGCTCTTTTTGGAAATAAAACGCATCTTTTCAGACTTTGTGGACCCATCATTTCGGAATATAAATGACAGGTTTAGGTGAGAGTGATATCAGAGGTAGTATGGACGTGATAAACTCTCGATAAACTTCTAGCAGGACATATCTATTCAGAGGTCGTACGGACATGATAGAATATGACCTAACTAGCTTCGTTGTTTTGTCAGAATTAGGATTCCCGCCGTATTCTACCCTGGGGTAGAGGAGGTTAAGCATAGTACCTCTTCAGGAATTTACCATTGATAGGAGCCATTAATAGGTCTCCATTAGGCTGGGCTAACATGTAAGCGCCATTCGAGAACGTTGTCTAGATCACATAAGGGCCTTTCCACTTGGGCTAAAATTTCCCTTTACTCCTGTGAGTGAGAATCATCGGCATTCTCACGGCTAAAACTAGCTCGCCGACCTTGAACACTCTCTCCTTCACTTTACGATTGAAAGCTCTGGAAATGCGTGCTTGGTAGAGCGCGATGCGCTGTTGAGCTTGGAGGCGTTTCTCGTCTAATCCTTCCAGCTCTTGAAGCCTCAACAGGTCATTCTTTTCTTGGGTCAGCTCATTAGTTACGGCTATCCTGAGCGACGGGATCTAAATTTCGATGGAAAAAACTGCTTCGCTCCCGTAGACCAGTGAAAAGGGGGTACAACCTGTCGATGTCCATACCGTTGTGCGGTATGCCCAGAGACATTCGCCCAGCTTCTCGTTCCAGTCTCTTTTGTTCGAAGAGACGAACTTCTTCAGGAGTTTGATAATGGTTTTATTGAAAGCTTCCGCCAAACCATTAGCAGCTGGATAATATACCGTAGAGGCAATATTACGTATTCGATTTTTATCGCAAAATCGATGAAACGCTTGGCTGATGAACTGAGGCCCATTGTCATAGATTATCCTTGGGGAATCCCAAAGCGATAAATGACGTGGTGTTTGATGAAGCTGATTACGTCAGACGCTTTTACCTCAGCAAGAGGGATCGCCTCCGCCCGTTTGGAGAAATAATCCGTGATGGCTAGTATGAATCGGTGACCTCTGGAAGAAGACGGGTGAATAGGACCAACAATGTCCATACCCCATGCCTCAAAAGGCCAGGATGCAATCATAGGATGTAGATATTCAGACGGTTGATGTATGAAGTCTGCATGGACCTGACAGGCTCTGCATTGTCTTGCATAGCTGATTGCGTCTGTGATCATAGTGGCTAGTAATAGCCCATTCTCCTGATACGATCCTGCAGCTTAGGACCGGGCTGATGCGCTCCGCATACGCCGTCGTGAGCTTCTCGGATAATCTGCTGTGCTTCGTTGTCTGAGAGACATCTTAATAGCAGTCCGTCGTAGGTCTGGCGATATAGGCATTGTGAAGATGCATCGAAGTAGAAGCGTAATGATCGTCTCTTGACGGATACTGCTTCTTTGGGGTCCTCTGGCAAGATTTCGTATGCGACAAAATCTATGAAGGGACTCCTCCAGTCTCTTCCAGGGGGATCTGTGTTCACAGCGTGGCTGCGTTCTACGTGAAAGTTGTTCTTCATGCAGAATAAATCTCTGTTAAGAAGGATTACTGAGTCCTGCCTTCTTATAGGAGTGGCTAAATCCGCGGCTAGACTGGCTAGGGCATCAGCTTCCAGATTCTGGGATCGAGGCACATGCTCCAGGAAGAACCCTTTGAATGTCATGGCTATCTCGACCGTCGCTTGGTGATAGGGGATGAGGTCTGGATTTCGGACTTCATATATTCCTCTGACTTGATTGACGATAAGCAGAGAATCGCCGAAAGCTTCCAGGGATTCGACCCTCAGCTCTTTAGCGACTTGGAGTCCAATTAACAGGGCGTTATATTCTGCCACATTTTTGGAGCATGGTTCATTAAGAGAATACGCCCGGTAGATGACGAGTTTATCAGGAGTGACTAGGACGATTCCTACCCCTGAAATCACATTTCCCCGGGGGCCAGTCCTGGAGGCGCCATCGAAGAATAGTTGCCATGCGTCACCTTCCATTGCGGAATTACATTCTGCAACTTCGTCGGGATTGTCTTCGTATAATTTGGAGGCCTCCGGGATCGGATGAGCAGCTAGGAAGTCGGCCAGCGCTTGGCCTTTGATGGACTTCTGCGGTACGTATACCATGTTATATGGTGTTAATAGCATCGTCCAAGTTGCGAGTCGGGAATTAAGAATACTCGGCTTGCTCATTAGTACTCGAAGAGGGTTGATCCTGGAGATGATATGGATAGTCTGGCCGGTGACGTAGTACCGCATCTTTTGGATAGCGAACATCAGAGCCAGGCATTCTTTCTCCACTGGGTTGTACCGGTGTTCGGCTCTGACCATCATCCTGCTGAGGTAGTAGATAGCCTGTTCATGCCCTTTATCGTTCTTCTGCGCGAGAAGAGCTCCTAGCGAATGATCCATTGCTCGGACGTACAACAAGAATGGTCTTTCTATGATGGGAGGCACCAGAACTGGCGGACTGGTGAGGTAGCGTTTGATATCCCCGAATGCTTGCTGACAGGTTTCGTCCCATACGAAGGATACACCTTTTTTCATGAGATGCGAAAAGGGCTGACATCTCCCCGAGAGGTTAGATATGAACCTCCGGATATAAGCCAGACGGCCTTGAAATCCCCGGAGTTCCCTCAGATTATGGGGCGGTCGCATTTCCACGATTGCCTGGACTTTGTCAGGGTCCACCTGGATGCCTTTAGCGGTAATGACAAACCCCAGAAATTTGCCACTAGATACACCCAGAAAGGACTTCGTAGGGTTCATCTTGAGTTGATGTTGGCGTATTAACTCGAATACCGTCCTCAGGTCTTGAATGTGATCATCATTGAGGCGGCTCTTGACGGCTATGTCGTCCACGTAACATTCTACTGTTTTGCGTAAATGCTCATGGAATATGTTACTCATAGCCCGTTGGTATGTAGCCCAGGCGTTCTTTAATCCGAAGGGCATGACCGTATAGCAATACACTCCCAACGGGGTACGGAAAGCAGTGTGCTTCTTGTCTTCAGGATGCATCTTAATCTGATTGTATCCTGAGAATCTGTCCATGAAAGACATGCGTTCAAAACCGCAGGTGTTGTCGATCATGATGTCCGTGATGGGAAGAGGGAACTCATCCTTGGGGCAGACTGTATTCAGATCTCGATAATCGATACAGATACGTACCTTTCCATTTTACTTCATGACTGGGACAACATTGGCAACCCAGTCGGGATGTTGTTCTTCCCGGATGAAACCACAGGCTATCAGCTTCTTAACTTCAGCTTCGATGGCGTCCATCATGTCCGGGCAGAACCGGCGTTGGTGCTGCTTCATAGGCTTCGAGTCGGTCAATATATTAAGCTTATGAGTAGCTACCTTCGGGTCAAGGCCCGACATGTCCCCATAATCCCATGCAAAGACGTCGACGTATTCCTTTATCAGCTGTATGATTTTTTCCCTTTCAGCTGGGGGAAGATTGTCACTGATAAATATCGGCTTTGGCGAAAGTTTACCCCCAACATCGATTTGGATAACTTCGTCTTTGGTGGGAGGTTCTCTTTGCTCGAAGCGGAATTCCCACTGCGTATCCATTTGCTGAGCGCAAGAGTCATTCTCAAACGGCTCTGAATCCTGCTCATCTACTCCTGAGGGATCTGTCACCACCATATTTACTGATAGTGTTTGTTCGAGAGCATCAGGTGAGTCGGGGGGTGACGAGCCGTTCTGGGAGGAGGAAAAGATGTTCTCGTCTGACTTAGAAGTCGCAAGGGCGGTGGCATATCCTAACCCGAAACGGGTCTGCTGATAGCGGGGGTCGCCGCACGGCGGTGTTCGTCTGCCTCTTCCGTAGTTGAGGCCTGGCTTCCGCTTCAAGTCGTAGCCCATGTTTTGCATGATCTTCAATGCCTGCGGGCTGTATCGGTGAACTTGCATTTTCCCGGTATCGTCATCGAAAGGATCTTCTTGGTTAGCCGGTTGATTGCGCATGCGACCGAAGAATATTGGACGCTGACTGCTGCAGGTAGACGGGACAACGAAGATAGAATCCTCATGGGGTCCATACGTTGTGATGACGTTGGATGATGACGCTACTTTCCAGACATACGGACGGTAGGAGTTTATAGCTTCCAAGAATTTTTGTGCTATGGGTTCTACCTCGTCCCGGTGAGTGGATTCCTAATTTGGAATCTGAGCATTAATGTACTGGAAAAGAGGATGTTTATTATCATCTGGAACCCCGTTCCCGGTTGCGTTTACATCGGTCGGCTGCCCTTTGTACCGAAGGTTGATGACCAAAGGTGGGGACTTCTGGTTCAGAGTGACCGCTAAAGAACTGCTTCCTTTTCCTGAGCTGAATTTGTTCAGGTGAATAGCCATAGGCTCTATGGCTTTTGGACGAGTGGTTCGTCCTTTCACTCTGATTGACAGCGGTAGTGCGGCAGAGGGTTCTCCTGGCTCCCGGTGGGATTCCTTCTCCGTCTCGCCCGATACTTCTTCCGTGTGGTCTTGAGAGTACAATACGGCGTCGGAATAGTAGGACTCTACCCCTTTAAACGGGTTTAGGTCGGCAACCTCTGTTTGTACTATTCCTTGGGGGTCTACATATTTAAGGCATTGATGTAGAGTTGAAGGAACGATGTTGTGATCGTGGATCCACGGTCTTCCCAGCAAAATATTGTAGGATACTTCTGAATCGATCACGTAACATGTGGCCAATGATCTAAGGTTGCCAATCTGGATCCTCAGGCGAATCTTTCCCAACGGCTTACTCCTTCCGGCGTTGAAACCCACGATTGTAGTGGAGGTGTAAGTCAGTTCGCTGGTAGGAATCCTCAATGGTCTAAGCAGACTGTGAGGGATGATGCTGATCGACGATCCCGGATCTATGTGAATCCGATCGACCTCCATGGAACCGACATACCCGGTGTAATAGAGGGGCCTGTCATGCTTGTTATGTTTTAACAGCATGTCATTTTGGGTGAAGGTGATATTTGGGACCACCTCCATCACACTGTGGCATTGAGGACACGCCACTGGTTCTTCGTCGGGGGACTTGAGCTGGGTCAAGCATGCCTCTGCCTGCATCAGCGCTTCACTCAAGGCTAGACGAGTGTCTTGGGAGAGCCTGAGTAGCTCGAAGATGGAGAGCCTGGCTGGTGTATTAGCCAGTTGGGCCAGGATATCGAAGTTGTATGGCTTCTCAAAACCTTTGTTTGGAATGTTTTTCACAGGTCTATCAAAGCGCACTTCTCTTTGCTTCCCTTTGTCTGCCAGCATCGGTTTTGAAGGGCTGGCCTCTGGTACGACGGGGCCTGGTCCTGAAGGTTTAGCAGTTGAAGCGTCCGCCGGTGCATCCTCCTGACTTGCTCCGCAGTCGTTGAGGTAGGCTTTCCCTGAACGGGTTGCAGCAAGTACCTCGTCCTCGTCTGATGGCAAAGAAGTTGCGACCATGTGGCATGGTTTGCGCTTGGAGCTTCTTTTAGACGTAGCCTTAGCAGCTTTAGTCTCTTCCTCGAGCTCTGATACCAAATTCGGATGAACCCACATAATCTTGCCCCACCGGGTGGTCAGGGGTACCAGGTCTTGATTTTGATATCTAGATGGAGGGAGATTGATGATGTCCATCGTAGATCGGGAAATAGGCGTGACACCGTTCATGACCTCTTGGGAAGGCAGATCGCCGAACCGTAGAGAGATCATGTTGGCCGTGACTGTCTTCTCGGTGTTGTGCAGAGTGATGGCTTTAGCATCGATCAACCCCTGGATCCTCCTCTTCAGTATGTAACACGCCTTTGTTGGGTAGTGTACGTATCTGTAGAAGATGAAGTATTTGGGGTCGTCAGTACTGCCGGCTTCTTGGGGCCGCCTTAGCTCCGGAAGGGTGATCTTGCCGCTTTTGACGAGATACTCGAATATACTAGGGATATCGTAATCGTCGAAAGAGTAGACTTCGACGGGCCTGGAAGTCCCGGGCTTCGTCTGCGTGGTCGCCGCCGTCTTTTGTCTGGACGTATTGACCGTCAGAGCTTCTTTTCCCTTGGAGCTGCGAGGATGGTCGCTGCTAGGAGATGTCCTTTTGCCTCTATCGGAGGCGGAGATCATGATGCCATTGTTGCGTGCCTTGCGACTGTTGTCTTCGGCGACCACTGCCGAGATGATGAACGAAGGCCACTCATGGAACTGATATGGTCCTGTAAACACCGAGACTACGGGAAGGAGGTTCTTTCTGTAAATGTCTACTAATGCCGAGTCCGGAACTCCTGGAGGCATTTGTAAGGTGGCCTGACGAAAACGTTCGACGAAGGTGCGAACGTCCTCTTTTTTCCTTTGTTTGACTTCGATGAGAGAGGACATAGACATGTCCATCCCACCCTCGTAGAATCGCATGAAGAATAAAGCTTTGAAGTCTTCGAAGGAAGTAATGCAGTTGTCCGCCAAGCTACGGTACCACTGATAGGCTACTCCTGAGAGGCAGCCTTTGAACACCCGAGTGAGGAGGGCCTCGTTCCCTTGTAGCAACACCGTCATCATACTGAAATAGTTCATGTATTGACTTGGCGATATTTTTCCATCGAACAGAGCCATAGTCTGAGGCTTGTACTTCGGAGAAAAAGGGACTTCTTCCTAGATAGCTGGGTAAGGCTGGTTGATTCCCAGTTTCTTGAGCTGATCTTTGTGCTTCAAGGCGTCAAACTGGGCTTTCAACTCCCGCACTGCCTGCATCAGATTTTCAGTTGGAAGCAGGGCTACGGTGTAGTGTGGAGTTGGTTGTATCGTGACTCCAACGGGAGGTAATATATTCACCGAGTGAGGAAGCGGAGGAACTGCTGACTCTTGATCTAGAGCAGGCTCTTGGCTTGGGTTGGATGGTGGCAAGTCCACCCCCGCACGTATCTGAGTTGGCGGGACCGACGCTTGAGCCATGACAGTTACGTGTTGAGTTAGCATCATCTGGTGCATGTTCTCCATCATGGATTGCATTTGTTTCAGAGACGTTTCCAGCATAGTGATGCGTTGTTCCGCGTTTCCTAACGGCGAAGCTTCCTCGCGTTCGTCTTCAATGGCGTAGACTCCCATTTCCCTGGGCGTCCTCGAAGGATAAGTATAGGTCGCTACAGAAGTCGACTCTATACTCTCAGCATCTGATCTGGGAGATTGGCGACCCCCAGCCTCGGAATCAAATGAGTACGAAGCCGGTTGCTGTGACCTTGCATGGGTGTTTTGGAATACCCCAGCTTCAGTGTTCCTGAGGAGGTCCTCGAATCTTCTTCGGCTCGGAGGCCCTGAGGGATGACGTCTGGAGCTCGACCCTCCTCTAGGTATGTGTGAAGCCATGTTCACGGACGCATACGCGAGCTCTTCTTCTGGGAAAGACTGAGAGTAGCTCAATCGGTCGAAAACCGACCATTTTGCTTTAGAACAACAGCAGTCAATCACAATTTTATGACTATTACAACATTGCTCGCTAGGGGGCATAATAGACATGTTGGAAGGTCCCCTCTCCTTACGCTTCTGGATTAGGTATTTGCGCAGGTCAGGGGGAGTAGCAACTTGAGCTTGCTTTACGTCGTTGGACTTTGCCTGGCGTAAATTGGAGATTCGCTCAGAGTGGCGTAAGGCTGAAGAGGTCCTCAGTTGGCCGTCGGCTTCCCGCGTAATCCGGAGTGTAGGCAGATTGCTCCTTCGCCGGCGTAACGGTCGAGGAGTCGAGTATTCCGCTGCCTGCTTCCCTTTGCAAAAATCACGGCGCTCATCTGGTTCCTCGTAGAGGTCAGATGTTGTCTTGCGCCTGGAGCGTGATTTGTACTTCTGTCCTGGCGTTGAGGCATCACCAGAAGTTTGGTCTGTACCGTACGTAGCGGGAGACTGGTTTCTGCGCGTAGAGCGCAGTGGATACTTCTGGGTTAGCGCTGAGGCTTTGCCCGAAGTTTTGTCTGTGCCGTGCGTAGCGGGAGACTGGTTCCTATGCGTAGAGCGCAGTGGATACTTCTGGGTTAGCGCTGAGGCTTTGTCCGAAGTTTTGTCTGCACCGCGCGTAGCGGGAGACTGAATTTTACGTGCAGGGCACGGAGGGAGCGGTGCTACCACCTCATTGGTCGGAGAGATCAGAGAGTCCACAGGAACGGTAGAGGATGTCTTGGGCATCCACACTTTGCGCAGCTTCCTGTTGTCTTGGACGGAGAGAGAGTGAGAGCTACCCCCGGTTCGAAGCATGTCTTCGTAGGCAGACTGGTCGAATTGGACGACCAGTGTATTCTTCACGGCTCCCACGAATACCGCATCGTGTTGAGCAATTGCTTCCTCGTCAGAAGAGAAAGATGTCCCCAGCAGAGTCGCCATCTTGTTTGTGGTATTAAACGAAAGAATGAAGATGTATTCAATATGGGGTTTATACAGAACCCGCCTTCTTTTGTTTACAAACAAACTTGTACAATTTGATCCTATACGAGGATATGGGAGTACAATTTATTTAATCTGGGTAGATATTGCTTTAGGTGTCTGATCTGCAGTCGATCACTTTAGCCCTTGGACCACACGATGTTGAAGAAGTGCCCTAGAAGACAGGAAGCAGCTTCAAAGGTTGCAGGAGAGGGTGGATGCACGATGCCAAAGTCGTCGATCCCTACTCTTTGCCTGAGCTCCGGGTGCTCTCTCTCTCTCTCTCTCTCTCTCTCGGATTCGATCTTCCGATTCTTGTTGACCTGGTTCGATCTTCAAGTTTTCAGTTTCTCGACCTCGGATCTGATATTGGCTTTCTTGACCAATTTTCCCGCCCTTGTTCCTCATTGATAGAGGTCTCTATTTATAGAGTTTTAGTGACAGTGACCACTCCGTCGGTGTAACAACCGAGGAGTGGAAAGTACAGCACCCTTTTACACAACGGTTAAAGTAACCAATGCCTGCGTATAGATGATCTTTTGAATGAGCGTGTGACGCGGGTCCAACTAAGGGACACAACGCGTACTATTGCTACGAAGATCACGGCGTAAAAGTCACGTAGGTAGGTATCCATCGTGTAGAAGAGGTTGGCATAGAAGCCAAATGTCTGTCACCATGGCATAGAAGCCAAATAGTTATCAAACCGGCATTGGAGCCGAACAGGCGTAGAAGCCGAATAGGCGTAGAAGCCGAGTGGTCATAGAGGCCGAACAGGCATAGAAGCCGAGTGGTCGTAGAGGCCGAACAGGCATAGAAGCCGAGGGGTCGTAGAGGCCGAACAGGCATGGAAGCCGAGGGGGCACAGGGGCCGAACAGGCGTAGAAGCCGAAGGGGCACAGGGGCCGAGCAGACATAGAAGCCGAAGGGGCACAGGGGCCGAGCAGGCATAGAAGCCGAAGGGGCACAGGGGCCGAGCAGGCATAGAAGTCGAAGGGGCACAAGGGCCGAGCAGGCGTAAAAGCTGAAGGGGCACAATCGCTGGATGGACGTAGAAGCCTCTGCGTACCGTGCCACAGTGCTGACGTGGACGTCTTAGCCGGAATTATGGCTTTTGAAGATATAATCAAATCTCTCGCATTAAATGCTGAGATTTGCCATCATCCCGTGCATTAAATGTGGAGGCGTGTTCTTTGACGGCCTGCAACCCTTTCTGCGCATCAGTCGCAGAGACGTGCCTCGAGAAACTGTCACCGTACTGTGCATTAGGCGAAGAGATGTGCCTCGAACCTCGTACGGAGTGCAGCTTTTGGCGTAGCAGGCGGTTTGTCTACTGCAGAACGTAAACAGCTCGCATTTTGCCTGTGTAAAACAAGGCAGCGTTTTCCCTCGTGCTTTGAAAAAGCAGTTTACGCGAAGGGGATGGCGGTATTTGACAGCCTGGGTGGCAGTGTAGTGCCATAATTATAGCCGTCGCTTGGGTAGTCGAGCCGTATCTCTTTGCCAGAAGTCCAGACGTCAGGTTCTTTGCAGGCTCTGACAGGTTCATTGCAGGATCTGACAGGTTCACTTCGGAGAATACGAAGCATCTCTTGTACACCTCCATGCTGCGTATGAAAAGGGGATGAGTTTAACGCCCTGGAGGCGAAGAAGCACCCTGTTTACGCTGAAGCGGCTTGGACGTACTGTCTTACGCAGATGGTCCTTTGAGCTTTTTAATGTTTCACGCTTTGTTCTAGCGGAAAAGGGCTCTGTTGCACGCTTGATGGCTCTGAAGGCCTCTGCTTACGCTGCTCTGCACTGATACGCCGCGTATAGTCATCCGGCATATTTTTCATGCTTCTACACATACCAACTCAAATTATAGTTCAAAATTAAAGGTAATATTCTAATTTATCACATCAAGAAGTTAAAGTACAATCATATACAGCTATATTAGATTACACATACATCACAAGATAGCACCCATGATATTTAACTTACAAGTTACAACTATGCAACATTCCTTAAAATATTAGGAGTGTATCAACTGTGTGTATGTACCCAGTGTAGTTGTGTACTTGTGTGTATGTGTTCTATGATAGATTTATGTGTATCAGGACTGTAATGGAATAACAATGGAACTCTGAACATCACAATAAATGACAAAATTACTCATATATAATAAAATAAATAACAATGGAATTATGAATATTACAATAAATAACAAAATTACTCGTCAGAGATATACTCTTTATAAAAATCAGTCTCAAACCCATCATTGTCAAGGTCATCCTCTAAAATGTCATTAATGAAATCCTCGGATCCATCACTTATAGAGGCATTCAACTCTATATTGACATTAAAAATTTCAGGCTCAACATCATCTCTAGAAAGGATATGATTGATGTCTTCAGGTTCATTAGTGTACACGTTTTGCTAAAATTCTTGTTGTTGGTAAGCATCTTCTTCTTCTGATGAATCATCAATATCAGTTGAATTTTCTTCCTTCTCAAGTGGTGGTGGCATATTGTAAAGATCCCAAGGAGTGGTTTTAACAACAACAAGCCAGTCATTAGCAATATTGTCTTCGATGTAAAACACTTGTTTAGCATGAGAGGCTAATACAAAAGGCTCATTACTGTTTAAAGACCCATGCACATTGACACTTGTGTAGCCATATTTATCGATCTTATATCCTCTTCCAAGTCGTCCCACATCCCACCAATGACACCTAAAGAGAAAACTTTATGGCCTCCTACATAAGATAGTTTAAAATATCTTGTAAGACGCCATAATGCTCTTTTTCTTGGAAGAATTATCCCCTTTCACTAGAACTCCACTATTCTGACTTATTCTCTCCGTGGCACAATCTTTCGTTTGAAATTGAAAACCATTTACAATGTATGTGGTATATCGATGAGTCGTTTTTAAAGGACCTATTGCAAAACTTAGGAGCTCATCTGTTGCATGCCCATCTGCATGTAGCTTTGATACCTATTAGCATATAGGAAGGTAAATTAATAGATGGATACAATTTAGAGAAGGTTGCTATATCTAGTTGATAACTTAGATAATTACATGATGATAGAACCATATATGAAACTCTTTGTTATGCCTATCCAATACATTTCTTGATCTATTCATTGAAATTTCAGTTTTATGCTCCCAAAAAATGAGCAAATTATTTAGTCGACAATTCCTTTGAGTGTTAACTAGATTCTATAGTAAGTGTTGTTCAATAACTTACTTAATAAAAGGCCACACTTTATCACAATTTTGTAGCATATACATATGAGCTTGTTCGTATTCTTCAAAACTTAATTCGTACAAGACAAAAGCACCTTTTGGACGGCCAAATTTTGCAAAAACTGTCATCCCATGATTCGATATACGACCATCATCATTTCTTGGTGCCTTATTAAGTTTTGTCTCCACATTATTAAGGTACCTTGCGAAAAATATAGAGCACTCTTTCAATATATATCCTTCAGCGATTGATTCTCCTGGATGAGCTTTATTGCGAACATATTTCTTAAGTATACATAGATATCTATATAAAATGAATTAATTTTTAGTTATAATTCAAAGAAAAACAAAGCATAAAATTTGAAAATAATATAATATCAACAAGGGTTACCTTTCAATTGGATACATCCATCTGTAAGGCACAGGACCAGCAATTTTAGCTTCAGTTGCCAAGTGAATTGGCAAGTGGATCATCACATCAAAAAAAGCCGGTAGAAATATTGTTTCTAACTTGCAAAGGGTTATAGGGATTTGTGCTTCAAGTTGCTCTAGATTAACAAGTCGTAATGACTTTGAACATAAGTTCTTTAAAAAGTTACTTAGCTTAGTTAGTTGCTCACACGCCTCTTTTGGCAGTAACCCCCTGATAGCAAGTGGTAGTATTCATTAGAACAATATATGGTGGTCATGACACTTCAAACCATAAACTTTTTTCTCACCAACATTGACACATCTTGATATGTTTGACGAGAAACCATCAGGAACTCTTATGGTTACCAAAAAATTACAAAATTTAATCTTTGAACTTGGCCGTAAGACATAGCAAGCAGCAAGCAGCATGCGGTATTATCTTATTACCTTGAATACGAGGATGAAGTGTTTCTCTAATACTCATTTCCAATAAATCATAACAGCTCTTAATTGTGCCTTTTGTCTTTCCTGTCACGTTCATTATAGTTCCAAGAATATTATCTGAAACGTTACATTCAATATGCATAATGTCAAGATTATGACATAATTTAAGAGTTTTCCAATAAGGAAGTTGAAAGAAAATTCTCTTCTTTCTCCAATTGTGGACATTATTAGAATTAGTGCAGTTCCTTTTTCGACCTTTACCAAATATAACGCCTTCAAAGAAGCATAATTGATCTAATACTCCATCTCTTGTCAATATTTGAGGTACAATCCGGTCCTCAATTTCTCCATTGAACGATCGCCTATTATGCCTTCAAGGATGATTAATTGGTAAGAAATGACGGTGGCCCATGTAACAAAGCTTGCTTTTGATTGAAAAAGAGCTGGTGTCTTTATGACAACATGGACAAGCTAGTTTTCCTTTAGTCACCCATCTAGATAAGTTATCATATGCTGAAAAATCATTAATGGTGCACAATATAGCACCATGTAACTGAAAATTCTGTTGTGCATATGCATCATATGTATGAACCCCAACCTCCCAAAGCTCAAGTAACTCTTTGATCAAAGGCTGTAAGTAGACATCAACGTCATTTCTAGGACATGTACGTCCCGGAATAAAAAGTGACATCATGAAGTATGGTTGTTTCATGCATGACCAAGGAGGTAAGTTGTATGGAACTAGTACGACTGGCCAAATGATATATGAAGTGCTCATGTTCCCATAAGGGTTGAACCCATCACTTGCTAAACCAAGTCGTACATTCCTTGGATCTTCAGAAAAAGACGTGTGTTGCTCATCAAATGATTTTCATGCAATAGAATCTTCTGGATGTCTTAATATCCCATCATTAACTCACCTCTGATCATGCCATCTCATGTCCTTTGTAGTACTTTTTGAAAAACAACTTATGGAATCTCCCTTTAAGTGAAAAATAACGCAAAATCTTATGAGGAATTTTACGTTTACGACGAACAACCTTCCATCTAGATAAACCACAAACTTGACAACACTGTGCATCTTTATTTTCTTTCCAATACAGTACACAGTTATTTTTACAAGAATCAATTTTGTCATAGTCAAGACATAAATCTCGAATGACGGTGCATGCCTTATAATAAAAATTCGGAACCAAAGCATTACTAGGTAGAATCTCCTTGCAGAAGTCTAACATAGCATCTGCTGCATTGTCTGTCAAATTGTGAAGTGTCTTCAAGTTTAAGAATTTTACAATAAAAGACAGTTTTGAGACTTTAGAGTTCAGATAAAGTTCCACAGTAGAATCTTTTAGTAGCTTGTAAAACTTACTAGCCTCATCATTCGGGGTTTTACCAAACATTTCTTCATGCGTTTTAAAAAAATTCACATTCTCAAAGGCATAGCATCATGAACTAGCCCAATTAAGTCATCAACATCATCCATTTGGATTTCATCGTTTAAATGCGCATCATAATTAACATTGAAATTTTCTATTGTGTCCCTTAATTTTTCTCCATGAAAAATCCATGTTGTGTAACTCTTATGAAATCTAATTTTTAACAAGTGCAACCTAACTTCAACTCTAGGTTTGAAATCGGTGTTCCTACATTTGTTACAAGGACACCTAATTATTCCATTAACTCCTTCCTGACTAGAAGCTAATCCAATAAATGAAGCAATCCCTTCTCTATATTCAGTACTCACTCTATTATCACTTTTTATCCACTCTCTATTCACCACCGTTCCTTTATATTTTCATAATAAGTAAAAGAGAAATATAAGTAAATCACAAACTTGAAGAAAAGAAACGACAAACATAAGTAAATCACAAACTTCTATACGTGGTGATCAAAAAACTTCTTACATTTTTTTAAGATTGATTTGCTTGCTCTATCCATGTGTTTTTCAATAATCTCATATTTACTCGACTCATATTTTGTAATCATTTTGAAATATTCTTGAGACTAAAACTGTATGTGTTGCAGATATTCAATTCAAAGCTTGTATTGGCATCTCTGAACCTGTTACAGATATGGACTATGCAGCAATTTTAGGAGTGATTGGTTATGAGGTAGATCATATTTCTCTAAATATTTATTTATTTATTTGTAGACTATAATTCCTGACTTGATGTTATATTGCATGTTTATTGTGTAGTATTTCCATAATTGGACTGGCAACAGGTTTGATTATTTTTCTTTTCTACAGAGTGATGACATTTAATACTTATTCTTGGGTTATATCTTCAATCATCATTTCATATGGTTTTATCTTAGTATTACTAAATATATTTATCAGTTTATTTGTGTCTGCATCCTAAAATAGTTTATTGCCTGGAAGGTTAGGTAACTTATCTGTACCCTCTGGGAGCTTTGATCTTATTTGTGTTTGTAGAGGATCCTTTAACTATAATTGTATTAGATTGTGGCATTCAAATTATCTCCAAAATTGACTAAAATGATACATTTCAGAATTTTCTTGCCAAAGGCATAGAATATGAACTAGTTAGACTACAGGGATACAGAGAAGAGAATTCATTTTTGAAGTCCATGAAGATAATCTATGTAACCACCTTTAGATGGAGATTATACTATTTATACTATCTAATCACATGTAGATGAGCTAATACTAGAAGGTCACCATACCATAACTTTGTGGAAATAATTCCCCCTTCTTAACTTTACATAGCTTAACCAAGAAACCCCTAATGATGCCATTTATCTGGAAAAGCTAGATAATCATAAGATAAAACCAACAGATCTTTTCCTCTTCTATTGTTGTTGGAAAATTTAATTATCCTTAATAAACATAAGAGTGCTGCAAGTTTTTACTTCTCCGAGTGTTTTGCTGTTGCTTTTGATCAATTTGGACCTTTCGGGAAGTTTGATTTTGTATATTTTTATATGCGTCAAAATTAATTCAATAAGGGTTACATACAAGTAATGATTTCAAAGTTAAGAAATTATATTTTTTAATGTTCAATTTAACTCTTGAATGGTTTGTTAAAGGAAAGATCAAGACTATAACATACATCTAGATTTTGAAGACCTGTCTTGCTTTTACACATATTTTGGTGAGCACCAGTTTAGTGCTTATGATAGCTCCTGTATCCTAATATCATTCTAAAAAAATTTCCCTAGTGAGTTTCAAAGTGTTCACCACTCAACTATTATCAATACATGTTTTTGAAGGGTGAGAAGATTAGCAGACGAAATTATTGGATGTAGTGGTTGCTTCCCCCTACTTATGGTAAAGGGTTCCCAATCTCCAACAATAGAAAACTATGATGTATCATCTGAAAGTTTCTTAATTGGGATGATGAAAAGTTTTCCTTTCTTTGAGATGACCTAAGCAATTTTCTATCGAAATGCACAACCTAGTCCTCACCAAAATTGGAGGTGTCCCTTGCATCTTTTTTTCAGTATTTTTTTTGGGAGAATCTACATCTGAGGTTAATTCCGCTTTATGTTGGCAAAAGTAAAGGTTTTAATTAAAACCTTCTTTTCGATGTTGAAATTATTAAAAATGATCAAACTTAGACATATATGTATTAATAACAATCTGAATAACTCTTTAACAAGTATATGATTCTATTAAAAACTAACACGAAGCAACAAATAATATATGAGATTATACCGAAATGTATCATTGTTTTGATGATTCATTACTTCTATTTGACTTTCCAAAACCAAGTACATCGAAACTCTAATACAAAAAGATTTTAATACTTGTACTCAAATGAATTCTCTCAAACCAATTCCAATACAAATACTCGAACTTTGAGAGAAAGTATAGATAATAGATCTATATAAGAAGTTACTCCCAAACATCAGGTGCACAATAAAATTAAAAAATAATGAACACTCCATAAGATTTTAATTTCCAGAGATTAATATGCAAAAGTTTCAGGGATTAAGTAAAAAAAAGGGATTTATGATCAGTGGCGTAGCCACATGATCCCTAGGGGGTACAGCTGCACCCCCTGGAATAACTCAAATTTTTTATACCGAGTAACAAGCAGAGCAGCTTTAGTGATGAACTGTTTTCAGCATCATCTACTGCTGAGCTTCTGGAGAGGGAATGGTGGATATGGTGGTACAAGACCAGGTTGGATGTAGAAATATGGCCAATGAAGTATATGGTTGAAGTCATGTGAGCTTTGTCCATTTCATCATTTAGTAAAATATTATATATGGTTGGCATCATGGTTTCCAAAAAAGATCATAAGCCTATATGAAATATATAATTGGAACAAACAGTCACAAGCCATTAAATTTTATAATAAATTGGGTATTAGGGTTTAGGATGTGAAGCATTTAAAAGAACAATAGATAATTAATTGATCTTTTTAGGCTAAATTCCTCTTAAATATTTTAATTTTATGTTATGCACTTAAATATCATAAATTGCTATTTTAGGCAGGTATATGCCCTTTTGCACTTAAATATTTTCTCACTTACCAAATTATTACTACTGTTGCAACTTGCAAGACGAGGAATCTATGGTTAGGTAATGGTTAATTGTGAATAAAAAAAATAGGATTGAGTTATGCTTAGAAATTAAAGTTTTGTAGTTAGTAGGAAGAAAATAAAATTAGACTTCACATAAAGGGTTAAACTTTGTTGGTTGTTACTAACAAACTATACCATTATCATAGTTGATCGTGCATTACTTTATGATTAATATTTAATGAGTGTAATAGTTTATGATATCTCATAAAAAAAGGATTATTTAATAATTTTAATAGTTTATGATATTTGATATTAATATATAATAGTTTTGGATTATAAATATATTATTATAATTTATTATTATTTTAATAATTAATTATTGTGCCTCCTAGATGAAAATTCTGGCTACGCCACTGTTTGATCAGTCCTAGGCCTATTCAAAGGAGGGCTTTGAATGATTCCAAGACTTGTTAGCAAACCTTGTGGTTGGATTTTATTGGGCCAATAGCACGATTTCGGGACAGATTTCAATAGATGTACATTATAATATAAAAAAATTTAGTAACATTTATACAAACACTTAGCATGTGCTGGTGTCTTTATGACGTACATGGAGGTGACATCACAACAACATATATATAACAACACAAACAAATTTTTTGTCATGTTGTACAGTTCATCATATACGAACACATGCAAATATATATAAGTAGAAATAGTTAAAATTCCAATACTAAACTCACATAAAGTTTTCGTTTCTCAATTAGTAAATTTCATATATGCGCACCTTAAGAACTCTACGATAATGGCTGATCAATGACTATCGGTCCTCCTCAAGCGGCGTCCGGCTTTGTTTGGGAAAAGATTGCTGCACTACCATATTTCTAGAATAGGAACTTTATTGTTTGGGATAGATGATGGAGAGGTGAGTTAATAGTAGAAGAAATTATGGTTCAAAACCATAGGAAAAAGTTTATAAGTGATGGAGAACCCTGTCACTACCATATTTCTAGAATAGGAACTTTATTGTCATTTACCATATTTATTTTGATTGTGTTAATAGATTGCATGATATGTAATATACATATTATATAGTGTTCATTAGTGCATGGGTTAGTTGACTAGACCTAAAAACCTACTAGACAAATCCCTAATCTTTTATTTAGCATTTAGTTTAATCCCTCACATGTATTACTAAACCCCCTGACCAAAATATAGGATTATGGATGAAATTAGTATTATTCGGGATTAATTATTGAGGTTACAATTCACTACTGTGATTTTTTATTCAATTGTTGTACCTTACGGTTGCTTCGATATTTGGAGCGCAACACTAGCTTTTGCCTTCCAATAAATTTTACACCCTTGTCCTAGACGTGCCAGTCTTCCATTCTGACGATTATGTAACTCATAAATACGCTCTCTTGTGCTTTATTTTAGTCGCACAATATTCATTACAAACGTTTATTTTTAAATCCAAATAAATCTAACTTTGCATCTTTTGTCCGTTCCAATCGAAATTGGAGACACAACCTCAACCCGTTTTGTGCAACCCAAATTATGACAATATTCTATTCTGAGTCTTCTACATCCATGACACTTGTGTCCTACCTAATTTTAACTCTATGCACTTCCAATTAATTTAAGAACACCATTTATACTAATTTTAATTAAATTGGTGTAAGGACCCAACCTAACCCAAAACTAGACCCAACACCAACCCAAATCCGCACTCACACCCTCAAAGTTTATACTAAACACCACACACCCTTTTAACCTACTATATCACACCAAACATGATATTTTTTCTCATCCAATCCCAAACCCCATTGTTTGTGAAAATTTTTAATTGTTAGGGGGTTTTGTGCAAAAAGACAATGAGGTGTCCACCTCCCATTGGAGCCAAGCCATGAAGAACCCCCCCTCTTTGTTGACCAGTCACACATGGGTTTCCCTCCATTTTGAGTGTACTACACACTAACTTTCTTCCTACATCATCCTAGTCCTCCATTGAAAACCTACCTCATCCTAGCCACCCATTCCTTCATATAGAACCCTCCCCCATCCCTAGGAAGCATGTAGCCAACCCTAATCCCAAGGCCATTCCCCTCTCTCTCTCCTACATAAACCATTCTCTTCCTCTCCATTTTTCATTCAACAACCAACATATTCTCCACAAAACCGAACCTTAAATCATACTTCTCTTCCCCGACCTTTTCGGCCATCTCTGACCTTCCACCACCGAGCACCACCGCCACTACAGAACTGCCTCTCCCTCATAGCGACCTTCCTCCTTCCTCACGACCACCCACAGTCGATCTCCACCATCTTTATCTTCTTCTTCTCCGATCAGCCGACCCGACAGCAATACAACAACCACCTTCTCCGATCAACCACTGCCTTCATCACCATCTCCATCATCATCATCATCATCATCTCCATCACCATCACACCTCCATCTCCGACTTCCTCAACCACCCACAATCGACTTCTCTTCCCCGACAACCATCACCACCACACCCCGGCCACCACACCATAATCACTACCGCCATAGCACCACTCTCCCTCACCGCCACCTTCCTCCTACTACACAACCACCGCAACCACCATCTTTACCACCATCATCATCCCTGAGCACACTCTGAGCAATGACCACCACCATCATCTCAGATTACCATCACCATCTTTACCACCATCATCATCAACTTCGACCACCTCGACAGCTGTCACGACCATCCCTCACCGTCTACCAACTATACCCCGGTCGTCACCACCAGTCGCCACCATCAGCATCCCCACCATTGTTGCTACTACTGCCACTGTTTCTACTGTTGGCTGGAGCACCACCGCCGGAGACCGACCTCCATGGGCCGCGGAAGAGCATCACCCCCTCCTCGGCCACGAGCACACCTAGGTTTGCACTTGTCCTTCTTTTCCTTTATTTTGTGTTGTTGCGTGGACACTGTAGATTCGTTAACCCTAGTAACTAGTGTATATGTGTGCATGTATGAAAGAGTAATTGGTGTTAGTAATTACTTTATGAAAATTAGGTTGTTAGTATGGTATATGATTGTGTAGACCCTAGGTGTTTAGACTTAACTGTCTTATGTGCACACTACCTACTAGCTAGGACATGTGTTAGTGTTACATGAGATTTGGAGATGTAAACATATTTTGGTAACTCATTGTCTTATTATGCACGGTATTTAAGGATATGACACTTGTGCATTTTAACTATGCGCACACTCGTCCCTGCTAGTTGATCGGTTATCACCCCTACTTGTGTTAGTTTCTAAGTGTGTGTAGTTATATTTATGTGCGTACTATTATAATGACTGATGTTATTATATTATATTATATATATATGATCGTTGGATCATTCGTGTAAGACTTTGGGAGCAGGATATTGGTATTGCCAGCTCAGGAGCACAGGCGAGTATATTCTCTGACAGTTTTCATTATGTTGGTCATTTCTATGATTCTAGTTGTATAGTGTACTTGATTCTGACACTATGGATACACGGGTTAGCATCATAGATACCTGTCATGAGGAGTCGTGATTGTAATCCATCATGCTAGCTGGGGACGGAGAAATATTAGCAGATTATGTGATCATACCCCACTTACATGCATCATAGCTCACCCCACACATCATGTTGGGTGTAGCCTGACCATTTACATGCCTCATAGCCTGTTATATATGATTAGCTTGACTATTGCTCGCATTATAGCTAACCAGATGGTTAGCCTGACCTCACATGTATCATAGCCAATCATATATAACAAGCCTGATCTCGTCCCAAGTCGATCACATAATAAACTGTTATTTCAAATACTAAGCTAAATATTCTATTTCTTTTTTTCAGTTCACTTATTCTAGCATTCACTTATTTCTGTTCATTGCTAGTTGTACTATTGTTGATTATATATTCTCCAATATTCCTTATTTCCAGTATTTTTTTATCTTGTATTTCCTTACACTGTATTATAGTTTTTGTCAATATAAATGAAACTTCTGTTTAATGCTTGTGATTCACTCTAATCCTGACTAGATAATATTTCTCAGAGGACCTTGAGGACTTCTGTCATACTCACTATGGCCCAGGTGTAGAGGGAGACTGCATACTAGAGATCTTAGACGAGTCCCTTTTCTTAGAGGAGACACAACCCGTAGTCATCTAAACTGTTCTACTTATTTATCTTTTGTTCTAAAACTTGAGACTTAGATTGCATTTATATTGAGACTATTGTTGAGACTATTTAGACAACTAGACTTTAGATTATCATTGTATTTTGAGTTATGCTTGACTTATGTCGGTACTTCCTTATCTTATATCTCATCGTGCCATTTATTCCTATTGTTATTGTGATTGAGTATATCCAATTATTGATCAATGTATTATTCATTGTCCTCTTTATGGAGTTGAGATATTTTACAGGTTATGAGTTATGTTTAGTAGTCTTGGGACCTAGACAGCGTTCTACCGTCGATGCTGCGACATAGGCTGGATGTACCCACGGCTCATGCCCAAATTTTGGGTGTGGGTCTTGACACATTTTTAGTGGTGGTCCATACAGGTCTAGATTCGTATTTAGAGCGATGTCGTAGTAGTGCTTACTTAGAGTATTGCTAGGAGCCTGCTTTGGGAAATAGGATTTAGGATGAGAGTATGCTCAATCACAACTAGGAAATTTTTGATCTTTATAATGTTATTCTGAATAATTGTTTCCTTTAGAATTTTACTTTCCTTCCTTGATGATATCGTATCTATTGCCTTAATTGATTCTTTTCGGTCTGTCTTCAGGATGCCGACGAAGACTAGGTCTTTGAGATTAGGACCATCAGCTTCAGAGAGGTCTACCACCTCTCGACCTTATGGACAGAAATCTGGAGTTTCTCTTACATCTCCTGTTCATATGGGTGTATCTGCAGCTTTCGGGGGTCCTCCTCCCCAACCTATTCCGAGGGTTGCCCCAGCTGTGATGGAGCACCTTCCACCACCATCGACTCCGTTTTCCGAAGGTAAGCCCGTTAATGGGGCACATATGCTTGCGCTGATCCAGGGCATGGTAGATGCTCAGAAGACATCAGCGGAGGCTCAGCGAGTCCAGGCTGAGGCTCCGAGGGTGCAGGCAGAGGCGCACCAAGCCCAGATAGAGCTGATGAGAGAGGGAATGAAGAGTGCTCATTAGGTGGCTCTCCAGGCTATGGAGAGAGTTGTACAGCACCAGCAGCATCCTGGCTAGCAATACCAGAGGCCGGGTACTATAGTTGACTTTAAGAGGATGATGCCTCGGGAGTTCAATGGAACTGAGGGGATACTCTATACTAACGACTGACTAGAGGATATAGAGAGGAACTTGCGCTTGGCATTAATTCCGAAGATTCTTCAGATCGAGGCCGTTGGTAGTCATATGTTTGATATCACACTGACATGGTATTGTACTGAGCCGAGACTCACTGTCGGAGGACTTACTTGGGAGGCCTTCAGGGAGCTTTTTAAGGAGAAGTTCTTCCCTGACGTAGCATTGGGAGCCTTGGAGAGTCATTTCCATGACTTGGTCCAAGGAAGCATGTCAGTCGACGAGTATGACGCAGAGTTTTACCGTTTGAGTCGATTTACGCCATCAATGATTCGGGACCCAGGAGACAGAGCCCGAAAGTTTATGAAGGGGTTGACAAGAGAGATCAAGTCTCGCACTTTGGGATGTCGCACTGCTACATTCGAGGGTATTCTGATGGATGCCCAGATTGCTGAGGATGACTTAGACCTCAGGCCCAAGAGAGGATGCGATACTTCTAGAGGAGCAAGTGGTAGTGTGGGACCGGCCAAGCGTCTACACTTTTAGCAGCAACAAAGGCCATTTCAGCATCAGCAGCACCAGGCACCAGCTCGGGGGCGCACTCAGCAGCAACAGCCATAGAGGCAGACACAGCCCACTGTCCAGTGTGAGTACTGCGGGAAGGCAGGACACACAAGCAACATCTGCAGAAAGAGGTTGGGTACATGCTTGTCCTGTGGATCGTCAGCACATCAGCTGAGGGACTGTCCATCTATTCTGACTTGTCTAGGTCTGGGTGGAGCATCTGCTCATAGGGGACTAGCCAGGGTACCTACTATACCAGGAGGCCAGTAGAGGTGACCTACACTTCTGCCACAACAACAGATGTTTGCTCAGCACCAGCAGCAGTAGAGAGGTGCTCCCCAGGGATGAGCATACGCCATGATAATCGAGGAGTCCGAGCCAGTCGGAGACGTAATTTCAGGTTCAGTTTTCTCGATTCTATTCCTGCACTTGCATTATTCAATTCAGACACTTCCCATAGTTTCGTGTCTGTATCATATGCTCTTAAGCATCGTTTAGAGACGGAACCATTAGATAGGACTTACAAGATCACGACTGGAGGAGGCATTATCCAAGTCCGTGATTATTGTAAGGACCGGAGAGTATCATTGGGAGGCCGCGAGTTGAGCGTGTCCTTACTCGTCATGCCACTTCCGGGATACAATATGTACTCGGAATGGACTGGTTGAGTAGGCACCATGCTACTATTGATTGTCATGGAGGCAGAGTGATATCTTGACCGCCAGGAGAGCCGGAGTTCGATGTCGCCAAAGGAGCAGAAAAGCAGAGTAGAGGTACTTTTTGCGGAGCCAGGATAGAAGAGGAGGAGTTGCCACATCCTCTGATAACAGAGTTCTTGGATGTATTTCAAGAGGAGTTGCCAGTCTTGCCGCCAGACAGAGATGTTGAATTCTCTATAGACTTGGTACCAAGAGCGGAGCCTATTTTATAACACGTCTATAGAGTCAACAACAGGGAGCTGGCAGAACTGAAGAAGCAAGTTGAGGAGATGTAGGACAAAGGCTTCATCAAATCTATTTCATCACCATGGAGAGCTCCGATATTGTTCGTACCGAAGAAGCACGACAAGGTACACAAGTGTAACAATTATAGAGCTCTGAACAACCTCACTATCAAGAACAAATACCCGCTGCTGAGTATAGATGATCTTTTCGATCAGTTGAGCGGAGCGAAGCTATTTTCAAAGATAGACTCGAGGTCAGGCTATCACCAGGTGAAGGTAAAGAGAGAAGACATACCAAAGACAGTTTTTCAGACCAGATATGGCCTGTTTGAGTTTATGGTAATATCGTTTGTTTTAACCAATGCACCGGCAGTATTCATAAACTTGATGAACAAGGTGTTCCACCAGTACCTTGACAAGTTTATGGTGGTGTTCATCGATGTCATGCCCCAGTCCCAAAATATCAAGGGACTAGCCACGTGGCAATGGCCAGCAGCACGCACCAATGGACAAACCCAATTTAATGGATCCATCGGGGAATACTTAAGCTGTAATACAAGGTCTACAATAGTCAGGTTTTACTACAACAAGTCAGAACTAATCTCATCCACACAAAAGATAATAAGATCAACAGCAATAAGGAAAGTAAATCAAACATCCAGTCTCAGCAAAGTAATTCGGGAAACAACCCGATATAAAGTCTGTTACAATTATTTTAATTAAACAGGAAAGTGAGTCTATTTGCTATAATAACTGAGCATGAAAAAGCAGTTGTTCAGGAGAAGTCCTCAGCGATCACCTCGTCCTCAGGTACTGGTACTGTTCTGTGAAGTGCACCTGTTCCGTATACCTCTGGATAAACCTCGTCTGCTAATCCTGGGGACATAATCCGGATCCAGGTCCTCAGGGGACATAGCAAGGTACAAGAAAGCTCAAGCCAAAATAAATACAGTACAACAAATAATAAAACAATAGGGTCAACTATATAACCATTTATGTGAAATGCAAGTTGAGAGCATCACTAGAACTTAGGCTGATACCACTACAAGCTCTGTGTCTGGGAGCCGGTAGCAGTTATACTATGAGTTTTACTATATGTTTACTATGAATTATATATATATATAATCAGCCTGTAGCCAGTGTGTCTCTCCCCACCCAATGTAACCACACATCCCATGTCCATAACGTCTCATGTCCATGTCACGTGAGATCATTTCTAATGCAATGAGTCATACTATGTCTATGAATATAACATCTTGGAATATAATATAATGTCTATGACAATCCTGTAATCTACACAGAATCACTTTGAATATTTCAGGAAGATTCTGTTTCATAAATTGTGTCAGGTGTCCTGGGTATAATGTACTTGATATGGCAAGTACGAGAATGTAAATGTCACGATATCCATCTCTAGTTGACCTTACACAACCCCGCGTACGGTGTTGGCACCCGACTATTAATTGGAAGCTAAGTAAGTCAAATGGCCCTAGGTTTAAGCATGAACAACAGTATATAAACAAGTCAAAGAATATGTAACAAAGACTACAAGTTGGCAAGGTACACTTGCCTGGGTTTTCAGCTCCAAGTGTAGCTCTGGCTTCAGCGGGAATTGCAGGCAGTACTCCGGTTGCTGAAACAAATATCACCATCAGATCCAAAAAATATCAATCAGCTAAAAATGCCTGTCCTTGAGTCCAATTTAGACACAAGGGCGAAAATGATATTTTCGGGTCAAAGCGGGGTCCACATGTGGCCCACTTTGTATCGAAAAATGTGTCAGGGTCAAAGGTCTCCAAATTTATCCAATTTAGTGTCAATAGGTCAGGAACGATGATACAAACCCAACGGAACTTCCAGAAATGGATTCTGATGAGCCGTTCTCAAAATTGCCCGTCAAGTGGGGCCTGTGGGGCCCACAACACGCGATTTTGTCAACGTTCTCAGAATCGAACCAAACTTGGCTCACAGGACCAGCGTATTACTACGAGTCCGATGGCGCAAGTTTTGTCTCGATCCGACGTGTGTACACAAAGTTACAACGAGAACCAGAAAAGTCGGATACGGAACGTTGTTCGCGGATACGCACTGATTCCGGTGTGCACGCACATCCGAATCAGCTTCTGCGAAATCCCGCACGTCCGTATTAACGACGCGCACGTATCTGTGAAGACCGCACGTGACCAAGTTGTCCCGTTTGGCGGGGCGTACTCAGTTCCGGGGTAAAATAGGGTGTTGGTTTTCCTATTTTTTGATCGCGGTTCACGATCACCACAGGACGCGATGCACCGAGCGGGTTACACGGGCACCGAGGGGGTCATACAGGCTATGCGATGCAACTGACGAAATCAAAATCAGAGCTACGAGAAGTGAGATACGAGTACCTGAACAGGGATCAAAAAACTGGGGTTTTCGTGTCCGACACGACGCAAAAACTAGGGTTAGGGTTTCTAGGGTGCTGCCGGAGCTGGGCGGCGCTGCGGTAGGGGAGGCCGGCCGGAGGAGGCTGGGGCGGCGCCGGCGACGCTGGGAGGAGGCGGCGGCACGCGACAGGAGGCCGGAGGCGGCGGAGGGAGCAGCTGTCGGGGTGGGGGCCGCTGGAAGAAGGCCGTCTCGGGGTCGGGTTCTGGCCGCTGCGGGCGGAGAGAAAGGTGGAGGAAGGAGAGGAGCTGCAGCGGACCGGCGGAGCTGGACGGGGCACGGCCGGTGAGTGGTGGCGGCGTCTCGGCGAGGGGAGGCGGCCGGAGTCGGGGTAATTCTGGCCGGAGGGCGGGGGTTCTAGGGCTTTATATAAGGGAGGAGCGGGGAGCTGGTGGGGCGGCCGGTGCAGGGAGAGGAAGAGGGAGCGGCCGGCGGCCGTTTTGCAGCGGCGGGAGGCCAAGAGTCGGTGGTTGGCCGGCCGGAGGGGAGGGCAACGGTCGGGCGGCTGAACGGTTTGGAAGGAAAATAGTCTAGCGGGTTAACGGGTCTGATGGGTCGGGTCGGGTCTACGGATCCGGCCCGATCCAATAATAAATGCGGGTCGGGTGTCGGGTTAATGGGTCGGGTCTGGGTTGGACCCGGATCCGACCCGCTAAGAATTGGTTTAATTAAACCGGTTCAGAATTTGGTTTATTTCTAATAAACCCGGTTTTATTTTGGTTTAATTTGGTTTATTTAAATCAATAGTTTTTAAGACTTTAAAAATCCATCCGGGGTCCAATAAATTCCCAGAAAATTACCCTATGTCCAGATTTTTATTTTACACTATAAAATATTATTTTCATAATATTTTAATATTATTTATTATCATTTAAAAATCCTTTAATATTTAAAATACCTGAATTTAATTACAGAAAAATCTCAAAAAATTTCAGAAAATTATAAAAATCTAAATTAAAAAAATTCTTGAAAATCAGGGGGTTTACAATCTACCCCCCTTAAGAGGATTGCGCCCTCGCAATCAAAGAATAACCGGTCAACAGAGATGACACGGTTGCAAAATTTATTCGAATCATAAAATCAAGGTTGAGGGTTTAAACACATAGGGAAAGTCATTTTCCTAAGTAATGGAAGTTATGCCAGTAGAAAATCTAGAAAATTATAGTTTTTAGAAAAAACAGGCTTATTCTTTTAAAACATACCAGGTTAACATTTATAAAACATTCTAGGTTATAAGTTCAAAATTACTAGGTTAACACTAGGTTATCAATTATTAGCAAGTTAAAATGATCAGGTTAAGTCTAGGGTCACGAACCAGCAGGCACGAACTAAGCAATGCTAGAAACGGAACTACAAAAACTTACTCGCATTAGCTACACCATGGTTCTGTGCGTCTTCCAAGGTCAACGCGAAGGCTTGTCCGCGTCCTTGTGGTGGATTCCTCTGCTACTGCTGCTGGGCTTGTTGGAAGAGTGCTGCTTGTGGTGCCAAGGGTGGCCTTGGTTGATACCCTCCTGGTGCTGGTAGAGCTTGTTGGGTTGTCCTTGGTGCTCCTCCTCGATGATAAGGACAATCCTTGGCTAAGTGTTGATTGGTTCCGCAAATCAAGCATAATCCTAACTTGCGTCTGCAGTCCTTCTCAGTATGGCCTACCTTGCCACAGTATTGACATGTAGGTAATGTCTGCGGAGAGGCTCTGGGTGGCTGGTGTATATGAGGCCTCTTTGCAGCTTCTTCTTGTGGTGCTTTGGCTGATGTGGAAGACCGTTTCAGACTGGTCTCTCTCCTGGTGACGCGTTCCATGCGTCGGGTTGCAGCGAGAACGTCCGAGTAAGAGGTAGGTGCGACGGACCCGATGAGTCTCTGCAGCTCGAAGTTTAGTCCGTCGAAGAACTTCTCAGCCTTCTCTTCTTCAGTCGGGATCAAAGTAGGGGCGAAGCGACTTAGACGAATAAATTTTGCATTGTACTCCTCCACTGTCATACTGCTCCGAGTGAGGCGATTGAACTTGTCTCGAAGTTCTGATCGAGCGATAGCCGGAATGTACATCTCCTGAAAGAGTCTGGAAAACTCTTCCCAAGTGACTCGTTCTGGTCCGAGCCGGGTCTCTTCAGATAGCCACCAGTGATGAGCATTGTCTGTCAACTGCATTCTGACGGCGGTCATCCAACGTTCTCTTGGAAGTTCAGCTGCTTCCAACTGGTATTGTATATTGGCGAGCCACTCATGAACTTCGGTTGGTCCTTCTTTGCCTGAAAAGGTACGGGGCTTGAGTTGACGGAAATCGGTGATAGACCCCGTTATTGGTCGCCTAGCTGGTAGGTTGGCCTGCTCCAAGGCATTTACTAGACTGTTCCTCAAGTAATCAGCCTCGCGACGCTGAGCCTCGGGTTGGACTTGTTGCTGGGCTTGCATTATTGCGTAAATCATTTGAAATATCTGCTGTCCGTCTATAGGTTGCCCTTGTGGAAATACGGGCATCGGTGGAATGAACTGCGGAGGAGGTGGAATGTCATCACGCCAAAATCTAGAAGCTTGCGGATCTGCTTGGCTGCTTCGGTGAGTAGAGGGATCTCCACTCAATAGTGTCACTTCATCTTCTCCGTAGGTGGCTTCAGCACCTATTGGTGTTCT
The DNA here is from genome assembly GCA_036927795.1 of Iris macrosiphon. NCBI lineage: Eukaryota > Viridiplantae > Streptophyta > Magnoliopsida > Asparagales > Iridaceae > Iris > Iris macrosiphon. Next base: position 158,453,108 of record JAYESA010000009.1, read on the forward strand.
TGCTAGAGTTCCGTCGTTTACTTGTGAATCCATTACTCTGCATCAAAAATAAACTATAAGAGGCGTACAGGAATCAAGGCAAGATGCAAGTCAAAAATTAGTTCGAATACGATATAGATATCAAAAATGATTCAAGCAAGTGGATGAGATCCTAAAAACTTATCCTATTCTTATTACAGGTCTGTTCGGTCCCTAAGTTAAAACCGAACAATTTAGTCGTAGACCTGCATGGGCCACAACAAAAATCATGTCACGCCCCAGTCCCAAAATATCAAGGGACTAGCCACGTGGCAATGGCCAACAGCACGCACCGATGGACAAACCCAATTTAATGGATCCATCGGGGCATACTTAAGCTGTAATACAAGGTCTAAAATAGTCAGGTTTTTGCTACAACAAGTCAGAACTAATCTTATCAACACAAAAGATAATAAGATCAACAGCAATAAGGAAAGTAAATCAAACATCCAGTCTCAGCAAAGTAATTCGGGAAACAACCCGATATAAAGTCTGTTACAATTATTTTAATTAAACAGGAAAGAGAGTCTATTTGCCATAATAACTGAGCATGAAGAAGCAGTTGCTCAGGAGAAGTCCTCAGCGATCACCTCGTCCTCAGGTACTGGTACTGTTCCATGAAGTGCACCTGTTCCGTATACCTCTGGATAAACCTCGTCTGCTAATCCTGGGGACATAATCCGGATCCAGGTCCTCAGGGGCATAGCAAGGTACAAGAAAGCTCAAGCCAAAATAAATGCAGTACAATAAATAATAAAACAATAGGGTCAACTATATAACCATTTATGTGAAATGCAAGTTGAGAGTATCACTAGAACTTAGGCTGATACCACTACAAGCTCTGTGTCTGGGAGCCGGTAGCAGTTATACTATGAGTTTTACTATGTGTTTACTATGAATTATATATATATATAATCAGCCTGTAGCCTGTGTGTCTCTCCCCACCCAATGTAACCACACGTCTCATGTCCATAACGACTCATGTCCATGTCACGTGAGATCATATCTAATACAGTGAGTCATACTATGTCTATGAATATAACATCTAGGAATATAATATAATGTCTATGCCAATCCTGCAATCTACACAAAATCACCTTGAATATTTCAGGAAGATTCTGTTTCATGATTTGTGTCAGGTGTCCTGGGTATAATGTACTTGATATGGCAAGTACGAGAATATAAATGTCACGATATCTATCTCTAGTTGACATTACACAACCCCGCATACGGTGTTGGCACCCGACTATTAATCGGAAGCTAAGTAAGTCAAACGGCCTTAGGTTTAAGCAAGAACAACAGTATATAAACAAGTCAAAGAATATGTAACAAAGACTGCAAGTTGGCAAGGTACACTTGTCTGGGTTTTCAGCTCCAAGTGTAGCTCTGGCTTCAGCGGGAATTGCAGGTAGTACTCCGGTTGCTGAAACAAACATCACTATCAGATCCAAAAAATATCAATCAGCTAGAAACGCCTGTCCTTGAGTCCAATTTAGACACAAGGGCGAAAATGATATTTTCGGGTCAAAGCGGGGTCCACATGTGGCCCACTTTGTATCGAAAAATGCGTCAGGGTCAAAGGTCTCCAAATTCGTCCAACTTAGTGTCAACAGGTCAGGAACGATGATACAAACCCAACGGAACTTCCAGAAATGGATTTCGATGAGCCGTTCTCAAAATCGCCCGTCAAGTGGAGCCTGGGGGGCCCACGACACGCGATTTTGTCAACGTTCTCAGAATCGAACTAAACTTGGCTCACAGGACCAGCGTATTGCTACGAGTCCGATGGCGCAAGTTTTGTCTCGATCCAACGTGTGTACACTAAGTTAGAGCGAGAACCAAAAAGTCGGATACGGGGCGTTGTCCGTGGATACGCACTGATTTCGGTGTGCATGCACATCCGAATCAGCTTCTGCGAAATTTCGTACGTCCGTATTAACGACGCGCACGTATCTGTGAAGACTGCACGCGACCAAGTTGTCCCGTTTGGCGAGACGTACTCAGTTTTGGGGTGAAATAGGGCATTAGTTTTTTTGTTTTTGGATCGCGGTTCACGATCACCACAGGACGCGATGCACCGAGCGGGTTGCACGGGCACCGAGGGGTCATGTAGGCTATGTGATGCAACTGACAAAATCAAAATCAGAGCTACGAGGAGTGAGATGCGAGTACCTGAACAGGGATCGAAAAACTGGGGTTTTCGTGTCCGACACGACGTAAGAACTAGGGTTTGGGTTTCTAGGGTGCTGCCGGAGCTGGGCGGCGCTGCGGTAGGGGAGGCCGGCCGGAGGAGGCTGGGGCGGCGCCGACGACACTGGAAGAAGGCAGCGGCACGCGGCAGGCGGCCGGAGGCGGCAGAGGGAGCAGCTGTCAGGGTGGGGGCCGCTGGGATGAAGGCCGTCTCGGGGTCGGGTTCTGGCCGCTGAGGGCGGGGAGGAAGGTGGAGGAAGGAGAGGAGCTGCAACGGACCGGCGGAGCTGGGCGGGGCACGGCGGGTGAGCGGTGGCGGCGTCTTGGCGAGGGGAGGCGGCCGGAGTCGGGGTAATTCTGGCCGGAGGGCGGGGGTTGTAGGGCTTTATATAAGGGAGGAGCGGGGAGCTGGTGGGGCGGCCGGTGGAGGGTGAGGGAGAGGAAGAGGGAGCGGCCGGCGGCCGTTTCGCAGCGGCGGGAGGCCAAGCGGCGGCGGTTGGCCGGCCGGAGGGGAGGGCAACGGTCGGGCGGCTGAACGGTTTGGAAGGGAAATAGTCTAGCGGGTTAACGGGTCCGATGGGGCGGGTCCACGGATCCGGCCCGATCCAATAATAAATGCGGGTCGGGTTTCGGGTTAATGGATCGGGTCTGGGTTGGACCCGGATACGACCCGCTAAGAATTGGTTTAATTAAACCGGTTCAGAATTTGGTTTATTTCTAATAAACCCAGTTTTATTTTGGTTTAATTTGGTTTATTTAAATCAATAGTTTTTAAGAATTTAAAAATCCATCCGGGGTCCAATAAATTCTCGGAAAATTACCCTATGTCCAGATTTTTATTTTACACCATAAAATATTATTTTTATAATATTTTAATATTATTTATTATTATTTAAAAATCCTTTAATAATTAAAATACCTGAATTTAATTACAGAAAAATCCCAGGAAATTTTAAAAAATTGTAAAAATCTAAATTTAAAAAAATTCTTGAAAATCAGGGGGTTTATAATCTACCCCCCTTAAGAGGATTGCGTCCTCGCAATCAAAGAATAACCGGTACACGGTTGCAAAATTTATTCGAATCAGAAAATCAAGGTTGAGGGTTTAAACACATAGGGAAAGTCATTTTCCTAAGCAATGGAAGTTATAAAAGTAGAAAAATCTAGAAAATTACAGTTTTTAGAAAAAATAGGCTTATTCTTTTAAAAACATACCAGGTTAACATTTATAAAACATTCTAGGTTATAAGTTCAAAATTACTAGGTTAACACTAGGTTATCAATTATTAGCAAGTTAAAATGATCAGGTTAAGTCTGGGGTCACGAACCAGCATGCACGAACTAAGCAATGCTAGAAACGGAACTACAAAAACTTACTCGCATTAGCTACACCATGGTTCTGCGCGTCTTCCAAGGTCATCGCGAAGGCTTGTCCGCATCCTTGTGGTGGATTCCTCTGCTGCTGCTGCTGGGCTTGTTGGAAGAGTGCTGCTTGTGGTGCCAAGGGTGGCCTTGGTTGATACCCTCCTGGTGCTGGTAGAGCTTGTTGGGTTGTCCTTGGTGCTCCTCCTCGATGATAAGGACAATCCTTGGCTAAGTGTTGATTGGTTCCACAAATCAAGCATAATCCTAACTTGCATCTGCAGTCCTTCTCAGTATGGCCTACCTTGCCACAGTATTGACATGTAGGTAATGTCTGCGGAGAGGCTCTGGGTGGCTGGTGTATATGAGGCCTCTTTGCAGCTTCTTCTTATGGTACTTTAGCTGATGTGGAAGACCGTTTCAGACTGGTCTCTCTCCTGGTGACGCGTTCCATGCGTCGGGCTGCAGCAAGAACGTTCGAGTAAGAGGTAGGTGCGACGGACCCGATGAGTCTCTACAGCTCGAAGTTTAGTCCGTCGAAGAACTTCTCAGCCTTCTCTTCTTCAGTCGGGATCAAAGTAGGGGCAAAGCGACTTAGACGAATAAATTTTGCATTGTACTCCTCTACTGTCATACTACTCTGAGTGAGGCGATTGAACTTGTCCCGAAGTTCTGATCGAGCGATAGCCGGAATGTACATCTCCTGAAAGAGTCTAGAAAACTCTTCCAAAGTGACTCGGTCTGGTCCGAGCCGGGTCTCTTCAGATAGCCACCAGTGATGAGCATTGTCTGTCAACTGCATTCTGACGGCGGTCATCCAACGTTCTCTTGGAAGTTCAGCTGCTTCCAACTGGTGTTGTATGTTGGTGAGCCACTCATGAACTTCGGTTGGTCCTTCTTTGCCCGAAAAGGTACGGGGCTTGAGTTGACGAAAATCGATGATAGACCCCGTTGCTGGTCGCCTAGCTGGTAGGTTGGCCTGCTCCAATGCATTTACTAGACTGTTCCTCAAGTAATCAGCCTCGCGATGCTGAGCCTCGTGTTGGACTTGTTGCTGGGCTTGCATCATTGCGTAGATCATTTGAAATATCTGCTGCCCGTCTATAGGTTGCCCTTATGGAAATACGGGCATCGGTGGAACGAACTACGGAGGAGGTGGAATGTCATCACGCCAAAATCTAGAAGCTTGCGGATCTGCTTGGCTGCTTCGGTGAGTAGAGGGATCTCCACTCAATAGTGTCACTTCATCTTCTCCGTAAGTGGCTTCAGCACCTATTGGTGTTCTTGCTGGAGTTCCGTCATTTACTTGTGAATCCATTACTCTGCATCAAAAATAAACTATAAGAGGCGCACAGGAATCAAGGCAAGATGCAAGTCAAAAATTAGTTCGAATACGATATAGATATCAAAAATAATTCAAGCAAGTGGATGAGATCCTAAAAACTTATCCTATTCTTATTGTAGGTCTTTTTGGTCCCTAAGTTGAAACCAAACAATTTAGTCGTAGACCTGCATGGGCCACCACAAAAATCATGTCACACCCCAGTCCCAAAATATCAAGGGACTAGCCACGTGGCAATGGCCAGCAGCACGCACCGATGGACAAACCCAATTTAATGGATCCATCGGGGCATACTTAAGCTGTAATACAAGGTCTATAATAGTCAGGTTTTACTACAACAAGTCAGAACTAATCTCATCCACACAAAAGATAATAAGATCAACAGCAATAAGGAAAGTAAATCAAATATCCAGTCTCAGCAAAGTAATTCGGAAAATAACCCGATATAAATTCTGTTACAATTGTTTTAATTAAACAGGAAAGAGAGTCTATTTGCCATAATAACTGAGCATGAAGAAGCAGTTGTTCAGGAGAAGTCCTCAGCGATCACCTCGTCCTCAGGTACTGGTACTGTTCCGTGAAGTGCACCTGTTCCGTATACCTCTGGATAAACCTCGTCTGCTAATCCTGGTGACATAATCCGGATCCAGGTCCTCAAGGAACATAGCAAGGTACAAGAAAGCTCAAGCCAAAATAAATACAGTACAACAAATAATGAAACAATAGGGTCAACTATATAACCATTTATGTGAAATGCAAGTTGAGAGCATCACTAGAACTTAGGCTGATACCACTACAAGCTCTGTGTCTGGGAGCCGGTAGCAGTTATACTATGAGTTTTACTATGTATTTACTATGAATTTTATATATATATAATCAGCCTGTAGCCTGTGTGTCTCTTCCCACCCAATGTAACCACACGTCTCATGTCCATAACGTCTCATGTCCATGTCACATGAGATCATATCTAATGCAGTGAGTCATACTATGTCTATGAATATAACATCTAGGAATATAATATAATATCTATGCCAATTCTGCAATCTACACAGAATTACCTTGAATATTTCAGGAAGATTTTGTATCATGATTTCTGTCAGGTGTCCTGGGTATAATGTACTTGATATGGCAAGTACGAGAATGTAAATATCACGATATCCATCTCTAGTTGACCTTACACAACCCCGCGTACGGTGTTGGCACCCGACTATTAATCGGAAGCTAAGTAAGTCAAACGGCCCTAGGTTTAAGCATGAACAACAGTATATAAACAAGTCAAAGAATATGTAACAAAGACTGCAAGTTGGCAAGGTACACTTGCCTGGGTTTTCAGCTCCAAGTGTAGCTCTGGCTTTAGCGGGAATTGCAGGCAGTACTCCGGTTGCTGAAACAAACATCATCATCAGATCCAGAAAATATCAATCAGCTAGAAACGCCTGTCCTTGAGTCCAATTTAGACACAAGGGCGAAAATGAGTCCACATGTGGACCACTTTGCATCGAAAAATGCGTCAGGGTCAAAGGTCTCCAAATTCGTCCAACTTAGTGTCAACAGGTCAGGAACGATGATACGAACCCAACGGAACTTCCAGAAATGGATTCCGATGAGCCGTTCTCAAAATCGCCCGTCAAGTGGAGCCTGTGGGGCCCACGACACGCAATTTTGTCAACGTTCTCAGAATCGAACCAAACTTGGCTCACAGGACCAGCGTATTGCTATGAGTCCGATGGCGCAAGTTTTGTCTTGATCCGACGTGTGTACACTAAGTTACAGTGAGAACCAGAAAAGTCGGATATGGGGCGTTATCCGCGGATACGCATTGATTCTGGTGTGCACGCACATCCGAATCAGCTTCTGCAAAATCCTGCACGTATCTGTGAAGATCGCACACGACCAAGTTGTCCCGTTTGGTGGGCGTACTTAGTTCCGGGATAAAATAGGGCGTTGGTTTTTCTGTTTTGGATCGCGGTTCACGATCACCACAGGACGCGATGTACCGAGCGGGTTGCTCGGGCACCGAGGAGGTCATGCAGGCTACGCGATGCAACTGACAGAATCAAAATCAGAGCTACGAGGAGTGAGATACGAGTACCTGAATAGGGATCAAAAAATTGGGGTTTTTGTGTCCGACACGACGCAAGAACTAGGGTTAGGGTTTCTAGGGTGCTGCCGGAGCTGGGCGGCACTGCGGTAGGGGAGGCCGGCCGGAGGAGGCTGGGGCGGCGCCGGCGACGTTGGGCGGAGGCGGCGGCACGCGGCAGGCGGCCGGAGGCGGCGGAGGGAGCAACTGTCGGGGTGGGGGCCGCTGGGAAGAAGGCCGTCTCGGGGTCGGGTTCTGGCCGCTGCGGGCGAGGAGGAAGGTGGAGGAAGGAGATGAGCTGCAGCGGACCGGCGAAGCTGGGCGGGGCACGGCGGGTGAGCGGTGGCGGCGTCTCGGCGAGGGGAGGCGGCCGAAGACGGGGTAATTCTGGCCGGAGGGCGGGGGTTGTAGGGCTTTATATAAGGGAGGAGCGGGGAGCTGGTGGGGCAGCCGGTGGAGGAAGAGAAAGAGGGAGCGGCCGGCGGCCGTTTCGCAGCTGCGGAAGGCCAAGCGGCGGCGGTTTGCCGGCCGGAGGGGAGGGCAACGGTCGGGCGGCTGAACGGTTTGGAAGGGAAATAGTCTAGAGGGTTAACGGGTCCGATGGGTCGGGTCGGGTCTACGGATCCGGCCCGATCCAATAATAAATGCGGGTCGGGTTTCGGGTTAATGGGTCGGGTCTGGGTTGGACCCAGATCCGACCCGCTAAGAATTGGTTTAATTAAACCGGTTCAGAATTTGGTTTATTTCTAATAAACCCGGTTTTATTTTGGTTTAATTTGGTTTATTTAAATCAATAGTTTTTAAGACTTTAAAAATCCATCCGGGGTCCAATAAATTCCCGAAAAATTACCCTATGTCCAGATTTTTATTTTACACCATAAAATATTATTTTCATAATATTTTAATATTATTTATTATCATTTAAAAATCTTTTAATAATTAAAATACCTGAATTTAATTACAAAAAATCCCAGAAAATTTCAAAAAATTGTAAAAATCTAAGTTTAAAAAATTCTTGAAAATCAGGGGGTTTACAATCGATGACATTCTTGTGTATTCAAAGACCCCAGAGGAGCACGAAGAGCACCTGAGGATGGTCTTGGAGACTCTCATGAAAGAGGATCTATACGAGAAGCTTTCAAAGTGCGAGTTCTTCCTTGACAAGGTTGAATTCCTTGGGCAAATGGTAACGAGTGACAGAATCTCAGTTAACCCAAACAAGATCGAGACAGTGGAGTCGTGGGCTACTCCCAGTTCGATAGCTTAAATTAGGAGTTTTCTCGGGCTAGCAGGATACTACATGAGGTTTATACAAGACTTCTACAGGATTGTAGAGCCAATGACTAGGTTGACTAGGAAAGATGTGGATTTTGTCTGGACGGAGGATTGTCAGGCCGCATTTGATGAGCTGAAAAAGAGATTGACGACAGCTCCAATTTTGATGTTGACATCGGGGACAAGTAGATTCACTATCTATAGTGATGCTTCAGGGAAGGGTTTGGGTTGCATTCTTCAGCAGCACGGAAAGGTAACTGCCTATGCTTCCAGGCAATTACGCCCTCATAAAAAGAATTAACCCACCTACGATTTGGAGTTGGCAGCGGTTATCTTTGCTCTAAAGCTATGGAAACACTATCTGTTTGGAGAGCGTATGGAGATATTCACGGAACACAAGAGCTTGAAGTACCTGTTTACACAGAAGGAGCTGAACATGAGGTAGAGGAGGTGGTTGGAGTTGATGAAAGACTTCGATATCTCATTACAGTACCACCCAGGAAAGGCCAACGTAGTCGTCGATACCTTGAGCAGGTATCCGATAGCTATGTACTTGACGACAGATAGACATTTGTTTGCCGTTCTTAAGAGCTTGGGAATTGAGGTGCTAGTTCCTGGTATTGAGATTCATATGTGGGGATTGCAGATACAGTCTGAGTTGATGGACAGATTTAGAGCTGTGTAGTATGATAATGAGGCTCTGAGGAGTATCAGGGCACAGGTTCGGACAGGATTGTCAGACGACTTCACTATTGCGGATGATGGGTCGTTATGGCATGGCACGAGGATATGTGTGCCGAGCAGGAAGCTGCGTGAGAAGGTTTTGCAGGAGGCACATTGCTCTCGGTACTCGATGCATCCAAGTGCCAACAAGATGTATCAAGACTTGAGAGAGCAAGTATGGTAGTATAGTATGAAGCGCGAGGTAGCACACTTCGTATCCCGGTATTTAGTGTGCTAGCAGGTAAAGGCAGATCGACAGAGGCCAGGTGGTTTGCTTCAGGCTTTACCTATCCCAGAGTGGAAGTGGGAGCACGTGACTATGGATTTCGTTTCAGGGCTTCCACGTTCTCCAGGAGGAAATGATGCAATTTGGGTCATCGTGGATAGGTTGATCCAATCCGCCCACTTCTTACCATTCAAAGTGGGTACATCGACAGAGAGGCTAGCAAAGATGTACGTGTGGCAGATTATCAGATTATATGGGGTTCCTGTGAGCATCAACTCGGATCAGGATAGTCATTTTACTTCCCACTTCTGGAGGAGTCTGTAGGCTAGCTTGGGCACTCAGATCATGTTCAGTACCGTATATCACCCCAGACAGACGGACAGTCTGAAAGGACTATTCAGACTCTCGAGGATATGCTACGCACTTATGTTCTAGATCTCGAAGGTTCTTGGGAGGATCATCTACACTTGGTAGAGTTTGCTTACAACAACAGCTACCAGGCCAGCATTGAGATATCACCATTCGAGGCTCTATATGGACGGAGGTATCGCACACCGTTATCTTGGGATGACGTCGTAGAGAGAACCTTGTTAGGATCAGAAATGGTCGTGGATGCAGCAAAAAAGGTGAAACTCATCAGAGACAGACTTTGTGTGACGCAGGACAGATAGCGGCATTGGGCCGATAGCCACCGTAGACCCCTAGAGTTTCAGATATAGGTTTTGTTGTATTTGGCTTGTAATTATTTGTTTTAGATTGCGTGTTAAGACTACTTTTTTCTAGGTTGGCGATCTGGTGTTCCTACGAATTTCTCCGACACGGGGCATGATTTATTTTGGTGGAGGCGGGAAGCTTAGTCCATGTTACAACAGACCTTTCGGTATTCTTGTGAGGGTCGGTGTAGTGGCCTATAGACTAGACTTATCGCATGTACTAGAGGGAGTACATGACGTGTTCCACGTGTCATAGCTGAGATGGTATGTGGCAGATCCTAGTCACGTACTAGATTACTCGGAGATTGAGGTTGGTCCGACTCTCAGCTATCCCGAGCAGCCCGTAGAGATCTTAGATCGCAGAGAGAAGGTATTGCGGAACTAGATTATTCCCTTGGTTCATGTTTCATGGAGACATCACTCTCCAGGAGAGTCAACCTGAGAGAGAGAGGATGAAATGCGCGAGCAATACCCGTATCTCTTCGAGACTTGAGGTATAATTCTTTGTCTGATTGTATGTTATTGTGCTAGTTTAATTTAATTTCGAGGACAAATTTTTTTTTAGAGGGTAGACTTGTCACTACCACATTTCTAGAATAGGAGCTTTATTGTCATTTACCATATTTATTTTGATTGTGCTAATAGATTGTATGATATGTAATATACATATTATATAGTGTTCATTAGTGCATGGGTTAGTGGACTAGACCTAAAAACCTACTAGACAAATCCCTAATCTTTTATTTAGCATTTAGTTTAATCCCTCACATGTATTACTAAACCCCCTGACCAAAATACAGGATAATGGATTAAATTAGTATTATTCGGGATTAATTATTGAGGTTACAATTCACTACTGTGATTTTTTATTCAATTGTTGTACCTTACGGTTGCTTCGATATTTAGAGCGCTACACTAGCTTTTGCCTTCCAAAAAATTTAACACCCTTATCCTAGACGTGCCATTCTTCCATTCTAACCTTTGTCTCACTCATAAATACGCTCTCTTGTACTTCATTTTAGTCGCACAATATTCCTTAAAAATGTTTATTTTAAATTCAAATAAATTTAAATAAATTCAACTTTGCATCTTTGTCCGTTCCGAACAAAATTGGAGACACAACCTCGACCCGTTTTGTGCAACCCAAATTATGACAATATTCTACTTTGATTCTTCTACGTCCATGACACTTTTGTCCTACCCAATTTTAACCCTATGCACTTCCAATTAATTTAAGAACACCATTTACCCTAATTTTAATAAAATTGGTGTAAGGACCCAACCTAACCCAAAAATAGACCTAATACCAACCCAAACCCCCACTCACACCCTCAAAGTTTATACTAAATACTACATACTATTTTAACACACTACATCACACCAAACATGGTGTTTTTTCTCATCCAATCCCAAACCCCATTGTTTGTGCAATTTTTCAATTGTTAGGGGCTTTTGTGCAAAAAGACAATGAGGTGTCCACCTCCCATTGGAGCCAAGCCATAAAGAAACCCTCCTCTTTGTTGACCGATCACATATAGTTTTCCCTCAATTTTGAGTGTACTATACACTAACTTTTCCCCTACATCATCCTAGCCCTCCATTCAAAACCTCCCTCATCCTAGCCACCCATTCCTTCATGTAGAATCCTTCCCCATCCCTAGGAAGCATATAGCTGGCCCTAATCCCAAGGCCATCCCCCTCTCTCTCTCCTACATAAACCATTCTCTTCCTCTCTATTTTTATTCAACAGCCAATATATTCTCCACAAAACCAAACCCTAAATCATACTTCTCTTCCCCGACCTTCCTGGCTATCTCCGACCTTCCACCACCGAGCACCACCGCTACCACAGAACCGCCTCTCCCTCACAGCGACCTTCCTCCTTCCTCACGACCACCCACAGCCGATCTCCACCATCTTCACCTTCTTCTTCTCCGATCAGCCGACCCGACAGCAATACAGCAACCACCTTCTCCGATCAACCACCGCCTTCATCATTATCTCCATCACCATCATACCTCCATCTCTGACTTCCTCAACCACCCACAGTGGACTTTTCTTTCCCGACAACCATCACCACCATACCCCGGCCACCACACCTCAATCACTACCGCCACAGCACCACTCTCCCTCACCGCCACCTTCCTCCTCCTACACGACTACCGCAACCACCATCTTCACCACCATCATTATCCCTGACCATACTCTGAGCAACGACTACCACCATCATCTCGGATAACCATTACCATCTTCACCACCATCATCATCACTTTCGACCACCCCGACAGCAGTCACGACCACCCCTCACCGTCAACCAACCATACCCCGACCGTCATCACCAGTCGCCACCATCAACATCTCTTCCACTGTTGCTACTGTTGCCATTGTTGCTACTGTTGGCCGGAGCACCACCGCCAGAGACCGACCTCCATGGGCCACGGACGAGCATCACCCCCTCCTTGGCCACGAGCACTCCTAGGTTTGCACTTATCCTCCTTTTCCTTCATGTTGTGTTATTGCATGGACATTGTGGATTCGTGAACCCTAGTAACTAGTGTATATGTGTGCATGTATGAAATAATAATTGGTGTTAGTAATTACTTCATGGAAATTAGGTTGTTAGTGTGGTATATGATTGTTTAGACCCTAGGTATTTAGACTTAACTGTCTTATGTGCACACTACCTACTAGCTAGGACATGTGTTAGTGTTACACGAGATTTGGAGATGTAAACATATTTTGGTAACTCATTGTCATGTTGTGCATGGTATTTGAGGATATGACACTTGTGCATTTTAACTACGCGCACACTCGACCCTACTAGTTGATCGATTTTCACCCCTACTTGCATTATTTACTAAGTGTGTGTAGTTGTATTTATGTGCATACTAGTGTAACAACTGATGTTATTATATTATATTATATATAAATATAGGACGTTGGATCATTCATTCAAGACTATGGGAGCAAGATATTGGTATTGCCAGCTTAGGACCACAGGCGAGTACATTCTCTGACAATTTTTGTTTTGTTGGTCATTTCTATGATTCTAGTTGTATAGTGTACTTGATTCTGACACTATGGATATATGGGTTAGCATCATAGATACCTGTCATGAGGAGTCATGATTGGAATCCATCGTGCTAGCTTGGGATGGGGAAATATTAGCAGATTATGTGATCATACCCTACTTACATGCATCATAGCTTACCCTACACATCACGTTGGGTGTAGCCTGTCCATTTACATGCCTAAAAGCTTGTTATATATGATTAGCCTGACTATTGCTTGCATCATAGCTAACCAGATGGTTAGCCTGACCCACATGTATCATAGTCAATCATATATAACAAGCCTGATCTCGTCCCAAGCCGATCACATAATTAACTGATATTTCAAACACTTAGCTAGATATTCTATTTCTTTATTCCAGTTCACTTGTTCTAGCATTCACTTATATCTGTTCATTGCTAGTTGTACTATTGTTGATTATATATTTTCCACTATTCCTTATTTCCATATTTCTTTATCTTGTATTTTCTTACACTTTATTATAGTTTTTGTCAATATAAATAAAACTGCTGTTTAGTGCTTGTGCTTCGCTCCAATCCTGACTGGATAACATTTTTTATAGGACCTTGAGGACTTAAGTACTACTTACTATAGCCCAGGTGTAGAAGGAGACTACATACCAGAGATCTTAGAGGAGTCCCTCTCCTTAGAGGAGACACCACCCATAGTCATCTAGACAGTTCTACTTACTTATCTTTTGTTCTAAAACTTGAGACTTGGATTGTATTTATGTTGAGACTATTGTTGAGACTATTTTTGTGGGACATGTAGACTTTAGATTATCGTTGTATTTTGAGTTGTGCTTGACTTATGTCGGTACTTCCTTATCTTATATCTCATCGTGCCAATTATTCCTATAGTTATTGTGATTGAGTATATTGAATTGTTGATCAATGTATAATTCATTGTCCTCTTTATGGAGTTTAGATCTTTGACAGGTTATGAGTTATGTTTAGTAGTCTTGAGACCTAGACAACGTTCTATCGCCGATATTGCGGCGTAGGCTGGACGTACCCATGGCTCATACCCAAATTTTGGGTGTGGGTCGTGACAAATCCATACCTATTCCAGATTTTTTGGGAGGGAGAGACTTTTTCGGGGTGCCAAAGAGGGGGGAATAAGATAATCCAAATATTTACCATGGAAAGAGGTGGGGGATATGCTATTGAAGTTTTTATGGGAAAAAGGATGAAACGACTAGGGCTGAGGTTTTTTCGTGGGAAAAGGGAGGGGAAAGGGGAGATTAGTATTTATGGATTAATTCCATATAAAGATTATGCCAAATCTGCAATATTTGTCATGAATTTTTATTGTACTCAAATTCGGTAGTACTATTCTCTTTTTAAAATAAAAACTGGTAGTGAATATTTGATTTAAATTTTTGGTATGATTTAAATATTAATTTAAAGATTGATATCAAAAGAATACCAAAGTCAAACTAAAATAAATTTTTTAAAGATTGATTTAAAGATTTAAATCCAATCAAAATATTTTATTTATTCAATTTTTTAATTACTTTAATTTTTGTGACAAGCAATAAATTTTTTTAGTCTAATTCTTTTATGTCACGTAAATTTATTTGGTAACTAAAAGAAAATCTTAAGTGACAAGAATAAATTTTTTATCTTGTGGCTAATACTTTTATGTGACATTATTTTTTTGTTGTAACTAAAGGGAAATCTTAATTGACAAATGTATTCACTTGTCATACAAAACATGTCTTTGATATTTGTCAAAAAATAAAATTTTATTTCCCATTAAGTGACGACCAATGGAAATATAGTCATTGAATGATATAACAGTGTGACGATAAGTGAATGTTGTCACGGAAGCAAATTATGAGTGACAACGAACATTACTTGTCATAAAAATATCCCTTTCCGTGATAAGTTTTACACTTGTCACAAATTATTTGTCACAAAAATTTGAATTTCTTGTAGTGTACTAAAGTCATGATTAACAATAATTAGCACTAACCAACATTTGTAAATTCTAATTGGCTAACCACTAATTAACACTAATATAATTCTAGGCAATCACTAATATAAAATAATATATAAAATTTTTTACAAGATATAAAATTACCCAAATATGTTTATGGTGGAAAGTTGTAGTTACAATCCTACCCCCCTTAGAAATTTTTTTTTCTTAAATTTTATGGATAGAAGTAGACACGAACTGAAAGGATAACTCATGGTCCATAAGATAATTTTGTCTCCTTTCTTCTAACTGGTTATAATATATTCATCGTAATTATGGCTATAGTCAAACCTCATCTAACCATGGTCCAAGAAAGTGTTATCCGACTCATACAATATACAATTCCTTTGAAAAGTAAACTTTCATGATTTGTGAAAGAGGTACGGTTATAATCCTATTAGTCCTGATATTATAGTCTTTATAAAAGGTATACTACTCACTATACTAACTATATAGCACAAAATTACTAAAAAACTATAAGGTACTAATGAATCAAACAAATCAATAGAGGGAAAATGACAGAAAGAGAATATAATTTATTAACACATCACCTGTAGCGTCAGTCCATCGACCGTCATCGCAAAAGCCCCACCATGCTGGGATGTCTCCCTCTGCTGATGCTGGGCATTTCCTATACCATAGGTGGCCTAGTTAGACTCCCTATATATCTTTGATACTTACTCCAGTTATGCACTAAACATCAATCTAGCCAAAATACTTAATATCAATGGTTACCATTTATAATACTAATGATATACTATAGTTCTAGGCCATGGAAACACTTAACTCACTGTCATGTACCACTTAGAATACTATACTAAGACTTCTAAGTTACTATCTATAGGATACCTATCCAAAATTTTAATACTATCTATCACATGGCACTAACTCCTATACATGTCACTCATAGGATACTCTCCTATTAAGGTACTCAAGGATCTCTTCTATATCTGTTACACTAACCACTAGGTTACCCATATCTTGAATGCTTCTGATACTTGAGATGCTCTGCATGTGGACAAAATACTCCTATCTTGGTATCCTGATACTAACCAATATATTGATACTTAATATTGGTACACTAACTGAACAAAAATACTCCTATCTGTACCTTGGCATCAATATAAACATATATAGATACTTCTATCAACTAAACTTACTCTCACACAGGTTACTCCTCATATTCTTTCTACCTTGAACACCTGCACTCTTACTCCAAAATATACTCTACATCAGTATAACATTGGTACACTAACTGATACTTTCACTCTCAAGATATTCACTGATACTAAGCTGATACACTACACATACCACATAATAATCATCTTAAACTTGATGCACCCTAGACTCTTGCACTATCTAGGTACTCTCACTAACTCCATAACTGTCCTCGATTTATGCACTTAATACTCTATGATATTTGCTCAACACTAACCTGCCCAATGGCGCACTATTGATACTTCTGATATTAAACATCATTACATGATACTCATGAAATACCCACACTTGTACTTTTCCTTACCACTCATGCTCTCACTCACTAACACATCTACAACCCCATGTACTAGGTGATACACATATACTAGACACATACCTGTGTACTCACATCTACCCTCACTTAATGCACAATTTCTAACATATAGCACAAGTTCTATTACCTAAAAAATAACATACTAATACTATCACACTCACTTATACACTTATTGGTACCACTCAATCATGGCACACTCACTAATACATCTCATGAATACACATTCTCTATATAACAAAATGTCAACCGCCAATAGAATATTGAGGCCCTATTAATACTCAAAATAGTTTTATGATATTCAATTTCTACTTAGATCCCTCAATTATATAAACCTATATTCATCTAAAACATACATGTTGACATGATACCAATACTTAGAATCACCAATGGGTATGCTACTCTCTCTCATAACTCTGTTATTTCTAACCAAGGTACCAATCACTAACTATACTCTGACATTAACCTTAGATCTATTGTTACAAATGGTACTACACTATGAGTTATTTCTAGGCTTATAAACTGATAATTGATGCTTATATACCCAACCAAGAATAACTCCCAAACTTAGAAGCTACACTCCTTAAAACCAATACTAATACTTAACTTGACATAACCTATCTACAAGTTACTAAACTACTACATTATCCAAGGAATCTGCCTCAGAAACTAGTGAAGGTAAAGCTCTATAAGAAACTAACTAGAGGAACTAAAGATATCTCTATCCTGAGTTAGTAGGGTGATAAAACAAAACTCAATAATAAAATGGTTGAATGATATAGACGATATATTAAGAACCAATTGAATATACTATCTGATAATCATACACATCTATCCGAAATTATGTTACTCAGAATCATTGTCATGTTAGTAAGCATAGCTACGATAGACAATAGAGTCCATAAATAAGGTATGCAGCTCTATAATCATGTTATCTAGAATCCTCGTTGTGCCGACTGGTATAGCTGCTAGAAACTCCAAATTCCATAACTAAGATATGCATATCCAAAATCAAGTCTCTATGTTTCTACCACGCCAGCTAGTATGGCTGCGATAAACTTTAGGCTCCATAACCAAGGCAGACGGTTACCTTTCTAATTGTCCTCATCAAAATATGTTATCAGAATATTCTTTAATTCAGTCCATAAAATTTATCTCTATACAAGAATCAAAGCCAACAATGAACGTCAATAATCAAATTCAATAACGATCAAGTGAGGGTAAACGAGAACAAGTGGAAACAAATTTTGAATTAGAGTTTATAGTAAGATTCTCAAGGGTCATCCCAGGAATCTCTCAAGAAATCCTAGTTTGTGATTAAGTATTCTCTCATCCTATATCCTATCGCAGGCTCGCAGTAGTACAATTAAGTCGTTGCACTACCATGACATCATACAAATTGTAAAGCCTAACCTTTATAGTCCACCACAAAAATATGTCACGACCCACACCCGGTATTAGGGTACGAATATGTAGGTACGTCCAGCCTGAGTCGCAGTATCGACGGTAGAACATTGTCTAGGTCAACAATAATATCCAATCAACTCACACAATAACATATAAAACCTGTCAATGATATCTCAACTCCATACGAAGGACAAGATAACAATATAATATGATAATCAATACTCAAAAATAATAACTAGAGGAAGATAATTGCACGATATTAAATTGAAGAATAGAAATCACAAGTGTCATAAACTACAACCAATATCCAAGTCTAATAGTCTATCAACTAAACACAAATAGTCTCAAATATAAATAACATGCAAAATGTCTAAGCTGGAGACATATCCAATTCAACAAGAGAAACCAGATAAATGTCTACTAATACTAGCTTAGCCTTCTCAACAGTTAGTACTAGATCCTCATGTAATAGGGGTGTTATATCAGCTGGTTTGCCATCTTGTGGGTCATAATGTATAGGACACCAGTCCTCTAAATAATCGTCTGAGAAATATATCCAGTCAGGATTGGAGCAAAGTACAACCCAATAGCTGTTCCAATAAATGACAGAAGCTATAAAATAATAATAGCAATGAAAATAAATGATGGAGAATTACTGAGATAGTAAACATCACGATAAGGGAATATCACAACAAATAATAGAAATAACCAAGTACAATATGATAAGAATCGTCACTGTAAATAACTGGAATAAAAGAAACTATAACAATAAGTGCCTTAAAATATTATTAAGATATGTAATATGCTTGGGCCTAGCACGGTCTATAAATAAAGAAAACTAGCTCAACCACATATATAATGCATGATTGGCTAGTTGTCACAGGCTACACTACTGCACGGGTTATAAGGTACGATCATATATCCACTAATACTTTTTCTACCCCCGACTAGCACACGGATCCAAATCATGACACATTATAACACGTAAATCATGATGCATGGTCTATAATATCATGCACGATGATCACAGTCTATATAATCATAAAGATATTACGATAACCACTGAGTAATCATGAACAATAATATCTCATGGCGAGGATCCAAGTATACCAATCCGTGTAATCAATGTGTCAAGAATCAAATATCTCAATACTAAATATATGTTACATAGACACTATCAAATAAGAAAACTATCAGAAAATGTACTCGCCTGTGATCCAGAGCAATGAATGTCAAACCATATCCGTATCGGTGCCTCAAAGACCTAAATATGAAATATTAAGTCAAAATAGTATTTTAGAATCATAAACATGCTATACTAGTTTGAAACTAAGTCTCTAAGTCAACACTAGGTCCAACTAAGTCAAACTAGGTCAAACTAACTCAAACTAGATCAAATTAGGTCAAATCTAGGTCAACATAGTCAAACTAGGTCATTTACTTATTTTAGGTTGATTTTACCTACTTACAAGGTTCATAAAGTTATAGTAGGTCTTAAGAAGTTACTATTTAGTTTTTAGATGCTAACTAGGTCAAACTAGTCAATACTAGTTAATACTAGACCAATACTAGGTTTCTAGGCTATACTAATAAGTTTCGAGCATATATTTCCCTAATATATACTTCTACCTATAATTTCTAGCAATACCTTGGCCTGTAGCTATTTATCTTACCTTGTATCACGGTATCTTAACCTATATCACACATTTGTCTAATACCTTAGCCGTATCTCAAGTACTTTAACTATTATTAGTCAATACCTTAGTTCTAGGGTCAATACCTTAGCCTATAGCTATTTAACTTATCCCGTATCACGGTATCTTAACCCGTATCACACATTTACATAATACCTTAGCTCGTATCTTAAATACCTTAACTATATGGGTCAGCTATGGCATAATAATATCATATATACTATATAGATATACTAATATATATAATAACTTAGTCTAACAATTAATAAATAACTAATACCTTACTATTACCTCATTACCTACCTATTACCTTAGGATTACCTCATTACTTACCAATACCTTAATATATTATCCTGTATCATAGTTTCTAGACTAATACTTTAGCTAATCCTATTACCTTGATCAATACCCAATACCTTAACTCATACCTTGGTACCTAACCTATTACCCAAGCTAGATACTATCCTTACCATGGTATCTTAATCCAATACCTAATATCATAACCTTACCTTAGTATCCTAGTATTACCTCATACTAGTTCTAATATTTTGGTAACTTGGTATTCTAAATACCTTGATATATCCTAGGATACCACACTCTAATTTACTCTACGCATATCCTACTTATTTGTACATGGTACCATGGTACCACATTAAGTATCATATAATACCAACCCCCAAAATACTAACCCATGACCATAACCTATACTTTCCTTATATCCAAGATACCAACCCTACTGTTGGCACTTGACATCATGATATTACCCATTACCGAGTTCTAATATCCAATATCTTAGTATCTTGACCAATACCTTATCCTTCTAGATACTTACCCAACTAACTCTAATACTAATACTTGATACCAAATATGATACCTTACTCAAGCCCCAATACTCACTTACCCTCATTCATGATACCTGAGTGCCATGATACCAATATCCTCATGGTACCAAAGTGTCACACTGGTACCTTGCCCCAAACTCTAATACCTTGACACATAACTTACCTACACTTGGCTCACTTGATAACCACTTCTATCAACACTAACACACACACACACACTAACTTACACCTATTACCTAATATATATATATATATATATATATATATATATATATATATATATATATATATATATATATATATATATATATATATATATATATATGTTTGACAACCTATGATACCTACACTCACTTGATATCTATACTACCTAGGCTCATAGGATACACAAAATATCTATGTCCTATAGTCAGTTCTCTAATTGTAACCAATACTACACCTATTAGACCTATTCAATAAATTCTAGGGTTAAAGTATGTCAAGTCCTTCATATCAGCTTTTGGAAACTTTAAATGGATCACATTTTTGTGTCTGGAAGCACCCGGATTATGAAAATACCGAAACACGTTCTTCTTTCGGACACCTGACACTCAAATAGTTTTACAGAAAGTTTTAAAATTAATTTGGCCTATTAATTTATATATTTGGAAAGATAACTTCGATATGGTTCTTTTAGAAAAAATGGGAGATTATTCGGGGTACCGAGTTAGGAGTTACGATATTTCTAAATTGCTTAGACTGCTAAAAATGAGGCTAAAAACTATGATAATTTGGGTTTTTTTGGACAAAAGAACACATGTACACACCCAATTTCCCAAATTCACCTATACGTATCATTAAGTATCATGATACGGACTCTACGTGTCTAATTTTGGACACAAGAACACCTTCAAACTATCAAATAAACATTAATTATACTCATTAGGACACAATACACACACTCCATGGACACAATTATAATTTCTCCTACATTGAGCCCAAAAATTATGACACCAACTTAGATCTACCAAAATTGAGGTTCCTAGTGCCTAGATGTACCATGGGGAAGTCAAATCTAATAATAAAAATATTTCGACATGACCAAGGGGTGTTTATAACCATGAATTTGATAAAATTGATAGAATTACCTAGTGTTTTGGTGGCCTCCTTGGAGAATTCCAAATTTGGATAGGAAAGAGATGACTCAGACACAATCTCCTAGCAAGCTCCTTTCTTATGGATCTTCTTGTGATATCCAATGCTCTAGACCTTCATGGTGGTGAAAAACAGTAAAATTGGAAGTTGATTGAGTAAAATTGGTAGCGAATTGGGTTTGCTTTGGAAGGAAGAACCTTGGAAAAAATGAGGCTAATGAGTGAAATGAAATGAATAGATGAGCCCTAAATAGAACTTATCTCTTGTAGTAAAGTTTGGTCATGCCAAAATATCAAATTTGTCCCTCTTTATTTGTCATGAATAAAATCTATTAACTAAAGAAAAGAATCTCTACAACTAAGAGAAATATTCTCTTTATTACCACTAAACTTAATTAATTCCAATTACTAAAGTCATGACTAACAATAATTAGTACTAACTAACACTTGTCAATTCTAATTGGCTAGCCACTAATTAATACTAATATAATTCTATGCAATCACTAATATAAAATAATATATAAAAATTTAACAATATGCAAAATTATTAAAATATCCCTATGGTGAAAAGTGGTAGTTACATAAATTAATCCCTAAACCTAGATTTTGGGTCAGGGGGTTTACAATCTATCCACCTTAGAAAATTTTGTTCTTGAAATTCAAAATCCATTTCCTCAAGAATGAACTCCATATATCTCAAGATATATAAACGCAACTTGGTACTTATTCCTACTCATTCTTCAAATCTTAAACTGCTATATAGTTTCAATTTAATAGTCTAAGGCATTTGGTCCTCTAAACAACTTTTCACCATCATTTATTATCTCATCATTGTTAAAATCCTAATAATTATCTAAAAAATCACCACATCTAACCCTAGGTTACTTAAGGATGTTGCGGCACAACCTCAGCTTGAAACTTTCAATATCTATAGGAAAATAATATTATTTATTTACTCTCGAAGCAGTACTTGGGTTAGGCACTAAAATCCAACAAGCACAAAATCCTCCAGGCCACTTATACAGTATCTAAATCCCTTGTTCTGTAGCTAAGACATTTATTATCTTATCATTCTTTCCAAGGTACAACGTCATCAACCTACAGTATCCACAATGAAATCCTCTAACCTAACTTCTTATAATCGCTCTTAGCACCTAATAAGTTCAATCTAGCCAGTCAGTCACATATAGTCTAGAAGATCAACTCAAAACAATTCCAAGGAGAAATAAATGTCATGAGATACAAGCCTCTATTCAATTACATAGCAATAAATAAATAAAAATAAAAATTATGTAATAAATATCTATTCTATTATTCTAAATACCATAGATAAAAAAATACAATACCACACTAAGAATATGATTCCTAAAATCTAAAAATCCATCGGCTAGAGTAAATTGGAAATATGTTCCCATATCATCACCTACGACTAAGGATTTGGTTCAGCAAGCTCATACCTTTAGTCAAAAATCTAAATCCCTAGCTTTAAGCAGTTTATGTACAAATTTTAATATTCAGCTATCATTCCTTCCAGATTTTTATCATTCATTTATACTCCCCTACTCATGTGTCAATCTATAATCTAAGAGTCTTATGGTAATCCTCTAAAAAATGACCAACGAGTCAGCATGTGATCTAAACATATGTTTAGTTTCTCAAAATTTGTATCACCTCGAGACTGATCAACAATTTTTACTCGCACTAAATTCTCAAAATTTCAAAAGCATTACAATTCATAAATCATAAAATTATTATCTCTCAAGTCTATATCAGAATTCCTGCTCCTTGGATTTTGCGACCATAATATCTTTCCCTTATTATTTATCTCCTATATACCTTCATATTCTTCTAATATCTTTAATCTTGTTTTCAACTATAAGGTTCGCCAATCATGGCCCATTACATTCCTCTTCGGAGTACAGATTTTTTAGGCAACCACCGAGTGATAAATTTTTTAGTCCTTTCTAAATTCTTCTTTTAATTTAAAATACTCGTGGTCAGGTCCTCCTCGTGAATCCTGTAAAATCTCTCGACCAAATTTTGGTCTACTTGGCTTAGATAGAGAGATTAGGGTTAATTTGGATTTAATTAGAATTAGAACACGATATTTATCATTTATTGTGCAATATTTTAATCACTTAGTGCACTTACTGTTGCTTCGATATTTGGAGCGTTATACTAGCATTTGCTTCCAAACAAATTTTATACACTTTTCCTAGACGTGCCAGCCTTCTATTCTGACCCTTGTGTAACTCATAAATACCCTCCCTTGTGCTCATTTTAGTCACACAATATTCGTTACAAAGGTCCGTTCTTAAATCCAAATAAATTCAACTTTGCATCTTTGTCCATTCCAATCAAAATTAGAGACACAACCTCGACCCATTTTGTACGACCTAATTTATGACAATATTCTAATCTGGGTCTACTACATCCATGACACTTGTGTCCCACCTAATTTTAATCCTATGTATTCCCAATTAATTTTAGAACACCATTTTTATTAAATTTAATTAAATTGGTGTAAGAACCCAACTTAACCCAAAACTAGACCCAACACCAAACAAAACCAAACCCCCATTCACACCCTTAAGATTCATACTAAATACTATACACCCTTTTTAGCTACTATATTACACCAAACATGGTGTTTTCCCTCATTAAATCCCAATTTCCATTTTCTGTACAATTTTCCAATTGTTGGGGACTTTTATGCAACAGGGCAATGAGGTGTCACCATCCTATTGGTCAAGGCACATGAAGAACCAAACCCCTTCCTCTTTAATCGGTCCAACTCTCTCCCTCTCTTCCCTTTTTGTTTGTACCCTCTCTCCCCTTTTTGTTTGTACCCTCTCCTTCATATTGAATCTTGGCCATTCATTCAAAATAAAGCATCATCTACACCACACACACCCTCCAATATATAATCCCTCATCCTTAACCCTTCCCCAATAAGCCACCCCATCCCAAGGCATACATGGCTGACCCTAATCATAAGGCTAGCACCCATCTTTTTATCCTCATGCAAAACTCTTCCTCCATTATATTTTTTACATTATCCTCACCATCCCTTTTCATTATTCAAACTGCAAACCCTAAACCAACCCTACATGAGCCCCATTCCCGGCCAACTCCGGCCCCTTCCTCCGGCCATCCACTGCCGAGACAGCCGCCACTGCAACCGGTCGTCCATCCTGACTTCTCCTCCTCACCATCCTCCGCTGGATCCCCATCTTCCCCATGTCGTCTCCACCATCACTACCTCATCGTTGTCATCATGATAATACCACCGTCTCCTCGCCAACCCCCTCGATACCCCGACTCCAACAACCCTGACCCAACCTCCTACGCCGTGTGAGCCTTCGACCTCGCCTGAACCACCATCGGCTGCAGCCCACGCCGGAATACCTCAATCCCTGTCTCCTTCCACCACCACCATCGACAATACGAAAACATCTACACCACCACCATTAACTCCTCGCAACCGTTACCAACTGAACAACCCCTCGCCTGAACTTCCACAGTCGACCCCGACTTTATCTTCTCCTCTTCCAGACCTCAGTCTCTGCCGGAGTCGACTGAACCGAACGCCATCATTAACAACATCGCCACCACCGAGCCAAAGAAGCCACCCTGTTCCCTGCCATCCACGACTTCACCATCGACCCAACCACGCTGGACATTGACAACAGCCTTCCCCGCCTGAGAACGACTACCGCAGTCCCCTCTTCCCTGTCCTCCTCCTCGCCTGAGCCTCCTCCGACAGCCTCATCATCATCTTCATCATCACCATCACCATCATCATCATCATCACCATCATCATCATCGTCATCACCACCATCATCATCATCAACATCATCACCATCATCATCATCATCGTCGTCGTCATCGTCGACCCCGTGCATGCCTATCATGGTTCATAGCTTCCCTTCTTTTGTGATTTCATGTGTACATGTATGAATGGTACTAGGGATAGTATGCTACTTCATGGGAATTAGTTGTTAGTGTTTACCCCTTAGAAATTGATTGTTAATTGTAGGTGTAACATATTTATATATGTTGTGTATTAATATAATTATAAGTATTGATTAATACTAGATAATATACTAAGGTGATATATATATATTTATGTATTAAACGTATTTTTGAACTCACTGCCTTATGTGTACCCTCACCTACTAGCTAGACCATGTGTTAGTGCTACACGAGATTTGGAGAGTTGGAAATTGTGTTAGTGTTAGTTGTTTGTCTTATATGCACAGTATTCGAGGATATGACACCTGTGCATTTAGACACGCACACTTGACCCTGTTAGTTGACCAGTACCACCCATGCCTTGCGTAGTTTCTAAGTTCAGTGTAATAGTGTTTGTGTGTGTGCTAGTGTAACGAATGATGCTATATTGTATTATATTATATATATAGGACCATTGGATCGTCCTGTGATACTTTAGGAGCAGGTTATTGGCACTTGTAGTTTGAGGATCCAAACAAGTATACCTTGCCTTTTTGTGCTGTTTAAATTCAGTTATTATTTAGTTGTATATTTTATTGTTTTAATATTTAACTGTGCGCGTCTAAGAAAGACTCGGGTGCAGTCAACGAAGGCGTTGACGTTAGAATTTGTGTCTGACCTAGTGTTTAGTGGACGCACCTAAAATCGTGGAGTTATCAGTATGACTCCCCAGGCCTTGACACGTATCATTGTACGTCACAAAGTGAGTCTCATGTAGGACACGGACTTGCGTATTCGGTTGGCCACCTGATCATGTAGGTCGTGCGACGGATAGGGTATAACTGCCAATAGTGATGCATATTAGAAGACTTAGCAGTTATTAGTAGTCCTGGAACATAGACTATTGTAGTACGGTGGTCTAATCCTTGTCCTTGTTTGGTTGTAGGGTTAGGCTATTGTTCTAACGATCGGCTATAAACCAAAGTTACGACGCCGATACCTGCACTCCGTCTTGACGTAGTAGCTAAAACGTGTTGTGGATACAACATGCAAAGAGCATGGGGCGGGAAGGACGACTAGTAGGCGTATGGGACACCCACCTCCTTTATGTAGATACCGCGTTCTTTAGAGCGTTGGACATTACTTGTGGTTTTGCAAATACCATACTCTAAAGAACGTTGGACATTATTACTTATATAGATACCAAGCTCTTCGGAGCTGGACGTTATTATATTACAGAGTGCCCTTGTTATGGGGCTGGGGGCATATGTGGCATATACTAGCCAGTCACTGCGATTGGTAAATTATGTCAGCATATGTCTAGCCTACACTTTCTATACGCACTATGTTGTCCTCAAATTGCATTTCACTTAGCTAGTTAGTTCACCCTTGAGTTTTTTTACTGTATTTACTTTATGGCATGAATTTTTGTATCTTGTTACGTCCTCTGAGGACCTGATTCCCTTCCAGGTTATTTGTGCAGTTTGCAGGATGATTGATATAGTGGAGTGTGGACATCATTGCAGGTATCTTTACATTCTTCAGCTATTACAGTCATGTACTACTTTCCATTTTGATTCTACTTTTATAGCCTAGTGTTTATAGGCCTATGTTGTTCTTTTGGTCTATTCGAACAGATGTATTATTGGGTTGCAGATTGATGATGCGTATCGTTGTTTCTTGAGATTTATTTACTTTGAATTGAGATTTAGTTTACTTGTTGCATGTTAGAATTAGATTATTAATTGGATCACTTGACCGTGGACAGCATAAGTGCGCTTCGTCGGGTCCATTAAGTTGGAAAGCCCTATAGAGTCGTACCAGTTGGCCATTGCCACGTGTCTGGTCCCATATATTTTAGGGCTGGAGCGTGACATAGTTTTATTGGTGGCCCAAGCAGGTCAAAGCATATCGTTTTGGTTACGTTACTGTACCGAATGAGCCTACCACTTAGGATCAATATTGAATAAGATCTCAATCCATATCTGAATTTAAAACTCCCCTTGTATTCGATTGTCACCCTTGGACTTCATTACTGTATTTGTTCATTACCGTCAACATCATTATTATTGTTTTTCATATTCCTTATTTTGGGAAGATGGATGCTCGTGCTCGGTGATTTCCTCCAGGAGTAGATCCTCATCAAGATAGAGATGGCATATTTGATAGGTTGTTTGAGTAGATGGTTAACCATGGTAGAGAAGATTGATAAGTTATTCTTGTTGCTAGAGTTAGTATATACTATAGGCATAAAATTTGACATAGAAGTAGAGACTTAAACCTAGACCCTACCCTTACTTAGGGTAGCAGAGATTTATAAGTATTAGAAGCTAGTATTAGAAGCTAGAAAGATTTTTTGATTCTAAGGTTCTAGAATAAATTAGGGGAGACATAGCTAGATGCTAGGAATTAGTTATAGTATTATGGTAGTGATGCAAGAACGACATTATGAACTTGACAAGATAGAATTTTAGACCCATATCTAGAAGAAGTTTATCAGATACTAATAAAAATAGGGTATGAAATAGCACTTAGGGTAGCAAACCATAGTGGTTAATCCCTAGTTTCCTTGTGACTTATAGTACCAGACCTAGAAATTTTTTCACCCTTTACAAAATGATGATTATATGACTAAGCTAAAACAGATAGGTAGATTGCTAGAGCCAATATTTGGATGATGAGATAACTTGAGTACTACATTATATCTTTTAAATTAGATTAGATGTACTTGACTTATTTCGGTTGTCAGTGTCTATTAGGCTCGGGTTTTCCCCATTGATAATTCGATTAGTTAAGCTAGTATCTGGAATAGAGCTATTAGATTGAAGGATGAGAGTATCGACATATGTTATAGCCTTGCGTTGGATGTCGTGAACTACCTATAATGGATGGCCAGTTATAAACAAGATGGTACCCATATAGTTGAATGAAGGGTACGCATGGAGTAAACTAGGAGAAACCTCAAGTTCGAGGTAAAAAGGTAGAGTGACAACAGGATAAGATTCGCGACAAGTACCTGACCTCGAGTTTCTTTTAAAAATTTAGAGGACCTGAACCGGAGACAAAGACGTTAGCTCGAGGTGATGACAGACTTTGAGATTGAGCTACAGTACCATCCGGAAAAAGCCAACGTAGTAGCTGACGCATTGAGCAGGAGGCCCAGAGCATTCTTTTTGACTACCTATCAACACATATTGAGAGATCTGGAGAAGTTAGGTTTAGGGGTCATCATGCCCGGAGCAGACAGCTAATTGTCGATATTTTCAGGTTAAATCAACATAGGTTGCGAGGATCAAGGCTGTCTTGCAAACAGATGCCAGTTTCCAGAGACATTGACAGAGGACAGACGCCGGGATGCAGACATGATTACGCATACACGAGGATGGGACTTTGTGATGTGGAGGTCATTTCTATGTTTCAAACGAATATCTTCGTCAGGAGCTGATATCGTAGTCGCACAGTTCAACATACTCTATTCATCCAGGAGGTACAAGATGTACAGAGATTGAGGCAGAACTATTGGTGGCATAGAATAAAGAGGGGGATTGCCACTTTGTGGTGAAGTGTCTGGTGTATCAGTGGGTCAAGGATGAGCATCAGAGGTCTGCAGGTTTACTAAAATCCACTCCTGATACCTGAGTGAAAATGGGAGCACATCACTATGAACTTTGTTACGGGTTTTTCGAGGAGTCCCAGTGGTCGCAATACGGTATGAGTGATCGTGGATCTACCTACCAAGTCCGTTCACTCTTTACCCTTCATAGTTGGACAGTCTATGGAGGTATTATTTCAAGGAACAAAATTTAGGTTTAGATCACATACTGACTCATTGGCTAATTGGTAGAGGATTACCACTAGACTCTTATATTATATATTGACACATGAGTATGGGGCATAAATGGAAGATAGAAGTCTGACAGGAATGGTAGCTGAATATTGTGGATTACACATAAACTCCTTAAGGATAGAGATTTAGACTTTTGACTAATAGGACATGAGCTTACTGAACCAAATCCTCAGTAGTAGGTAGTTATATGGGAATATGTTTCCAATTTGCCCTAGCTAATAAATTTTAGGAATCGTACTTTTGTCATTATATTTGTTATATTTTATTCTAGGGTATTTAGAAGGATTGAATAGATATTTATTATATAATTTCTCTATATATTCTTATCACTATGTATTGAGTAGCCACCTATGTGGTATTTTATTACATATTTTTCTCCTAGAAATTATTCGAGTTGAGCTTCTAGACTAGGTATGACTGACTGATTAGACTTGTTGCTACTAGGACTGATTATAAGAAGTTAGGTTGCATGATTCCATTGTGGATACTATAGGATGATGATGTTATACCTAGGAAAGAATGTTGAGATATTAACCGTCCTGATTGTAGAAAAAGGTTATGACAATATTTGAGGTGAGGGTCGAACCAACATCAAGCTTAGGAGTGTTCCCAGTATGTCAATAGAGCCCAGTAGATAGTGCAAAGGCCAACTCCATCGGTCCTAGGTATGTCCGTAGCATTGCTAGATAATTTATAGTTTATTATGTGCATATTTTAATTTCGAGGACAAAATTCTTATAAGTTGGATAGATTGTAAAACCCCTCGACCAAATTTTGGTCTACTTGGCTTAGATAGAGAGATTAGGGTTAATATGGATTTAATTAGAATTAGAACACGGTGTTTATTATTTATTGTGCAATATTTTAATTACTTAGTGCACTTACCGTTGCTTCGATATTTGGAGCGCTACACTAGCATTTGCTTCCAAACAAATTTTATACACTTTTCCTAGACATGACAACCTTCCATTCTGACCCTTGTGTAACTCATAAATACCCTCCCTTGTGCTTCATTTTTGTCAAACAATGTTCGTTACAAACGTCCGTTCTTAAATCCAAATAAATCCAACTTTGCATCTTTGTCCATTCTAATTAAAATTAGAGACACAATCTTGACCCATTTTGTACAACCCAATTTATGACAATATTCTAATCTGGGTCAACTACATCCATGACACTTGTGTCCCACCTAATTTTAACCCTATGTATTCCTAATTAATTTTAGAACATCATTTACATTAAATTTAATTAAATTGGTGTAAAGATCCAACTTAACCCAAAACTTGACACAACACCAAACCAAACCCCCATTTCACATCCTCAAGATTCATACTAAACACCATACACCCTTTTTAGTCACTACATCACACCAAATATGGTGTTTTCCCTTATTAAATTCTAATTTTCACTTTCTGTGCAATTTTTCATTTATTAGGGGATTTTATGCAAAAGTGCAATGAGGTGTCACTATCCTATTGGTCAAGGCACATGAAGAACCAACCCCCTCCCTCTTTGACCGGTCCAACTCTCTCCCTCTCTCCCCTTTTTGTTTGTACCCTCTCCTTCATATTGAACCTTGGCCATTCATTCAAAATAGAGCATCATCTACACCACACACACCCTCATATATATAATCTCTCATCCTCAACCCTTTCCCAATGAGCTAACCCCGTCCCAAGGCACACATGGTCGACCCCTTATCCCTAGGCTAGCACCCATCTTTTTCTCTCATACAAAACTTTTCGTCCATTATATTTTTACATCATCCTCACCATCCCTTTTCAATATTCAAACTGCAAACCCTAAACCAACCCTACAGAGCCCCATTACTGGCCAACTCCGGCCATCCACCGTCGGGACAGCCGCAACTGCAACCGGTCGTCCATCCGACTTTTTCTCCTCACCATCCTCCGCCGGATCCCCATATTCCCCGCGTTGTCTCCACCATCACCACCTCGTCGTCTCCATCACGATAACACCACCGTCTCCTCGCCAACCTCCTCGACACCCCGACTCGAACAACCCTGACCCAACCGCCTATGCCGCCTGAGCCTTCAACCTCGCCTAAACCACCATCTGTTGTATCCCACGCCGGAACACCTCAATCCCTGACTCCTTCCACCACCACCATCGACAACACGACAGCATCTACACCACCACCATTAACACCTCGCCACCGTCACCCACTGAACCACCCCTCGCATGAACTTCCACAGTCGACCGCAACTTCATCTCCTCTTCTTTCCGACCTTAGGATGATTAACAAATATTAGAGGATGAGTTGTACCAAGTATTAAATAAAAAGATATACCATAGTAACAAGAGCCGGAGTACCTCATGTATTATGAAAGTTTAGGTACAAGCATAATAGAGGAGAGACATGAGTAACTTGGTATACGGATATCAACAAAATACATATGAGAGCTGATGCCTTGTGTAGACAGTAACAAGATTTAATTTAGGCATCCTATAGGGAGTGATAAGTTGGACGAGGGTGTGCTAATAAAATACATGATTGAAAAGGTATACAAGTGATCCTTGCGAGAGAATGATTGAGAAATTTTGGTGATTGAAACAGATAAAGAAGGTAGTATCTTAGCAGTATTTTGTATAGTATCCATGACCTAGAACTATAGTATATCATTAGTATTTGGTAACCCTTAGTATTAAGAATGTCTTGACTAGGTTGATGATTAGTGAATGCTTAATGTGGAAGAATAGGCCATAGGTGGCATAACAGGTTATCCCGTACCAGTAGAGGAAGATACCTCAGCAGGACAGAGACTGAATTTTATAATAGTTAGAGACTATATCCAAGTATGTAAAATGATATAATTGTATGTTATAGGATATAAACTATTTTAGACTGTGATTGATGGGGTTTTACCATAATAAGATTTGTATGAATAGGATATGACTGACCCAAGAGAGAGGGGTGAGAGTTTTAATTTCGAGGACAAAATTCTTCTAAGTGGGGGTAGATTTGTCACTACCACATTTTCTAGGAAAGGGTATTTTAATCATTTGGTAATTAATTAAATATTGTTTATATTAAATTTTTATTTATTATATTATTTATTTATTATTAGCATGTTAGATTTATTTTTTGACTTGTATTAGTGGACCAACTAGTTTAGTTTAGGCTCATGGACCAACATTTAATTCTAGTTAGAATTGAGCCCAATAATTAGAAGCCCAATTATTAGGAGGATGATTAATTATGTTAAACCCATTAGACTAGATGCTTCCCTCCTTAATTAATTTTTTCATGAGAGGCCCTAAGGGTTATTTTATACTTTACATAGTAGCTTGAGGGAGGGGGCAAGTGAGGCCTATATAAAGGGGATGAAAACTTTCTCTTTCTTCATTTTTAATTCCAAATCTAGATCTAAAAAATTCTCTCAACCAAATCCCTACCAAATTTCCATCCAATTATTTTCCAAATCACTATTGGAGGCTATTAGAGCATGGATCTATAAGAAGAAAGCATAGATCTACAAGGAGGAAGCATGGATCTACAAAGAGAAGTAATGATCTACAAGTTGAAGGCCAATTTTACCAATTTTGGAGGTTTCATTTGAAATCTATCTCCCAATAGGTACAATTCAGTTTTTCCTCTTAATTTAGGTTTTAAATATGATATTTAACCATGGAAAATTAACCCATATGCATAGGCTACCCATAGGATTTGGTTTTGTGTTCATAGGAGGCCTATTAAGAAAGTTATGGTACTTTTTGTGGCAATTTTGGGGAAATTCCGAGATTGACATTTATTGTGTGTGTCAATTGGTCCTATAGATCAATTTGACATGTGCTTGTGTGTTTGGGGCTAGTGTCGTGTCCACAATTGGGTACGTGTAGGTCGTATCCCATCAATTTGGTGATATGTGTTGATTTGGGGGTTTTTCCTCCAACACGAGACTTTGAGCATGTCACATTTTGACACGGACACGTAGATTTATATGCTCTTCGAATTGTTCATAAATAATATATATGACTTGTTCGTGTCCTTCGGGGTACGTTTGGATGTGTGGTAGACTCGTGTCACATGTGTATCCTATATCTAGTGAGATACGGGGTGATACAGTCCATGTATGTGCAATTTAATTGTTGATCTAATTCTTTTGTGTTCTTATTTCATGGAGAAATATAATTATATTTATGCATATATATATAATATTGTGTATATATATATTTATGTAATGTTGTGTCTTAGATCTATGCATCTATGTATATATAGTATATGTCTATATTATTATGTAGCTATTTTTCTACATGTAGATATATATTTATAAGTGGTAGTATATGTATATATAATATAGTAGATATATTTATATATGGTTATATATATAGTTATATTATATATTGTTATGTATTTATATAGTGTATGATTTTATATACTTGTATATGTTCCTAATTTTCTAATTGTGCTTTAGTATACTATATGTATAATATATTTAGTTGTAGCATATAATATTATTGGAATAGTTAGTATATTTTAGTTATCTATTGTTATGAGTATCTTTAGTTATATATATTATAAGTATGTATGTATGTACGTATATATGTATTAGTATTTAGTGTGTAGTTGGTAGTTAGTATTTATTCTATTTAGTACATACTAGAAGTTATATTAGATTGATATATGTATACATATAGTTATTGATGAATAGTTAGTATATATATATGAAGATTTTGGTATTACCTTGAGATACCATGGTAAGTATCAAGAGATACCAAGGTATGAGTAGTAGGTATTGGCATAGTAATAGGATAGTTATAAACTAATTATGGGTTGGTATTAAGGTGACTAAATAAGGTATATAGTATTATATAAATACTAAATATATGGTAGTTTATAGTTATAGTTGGATAGTTAATATATATATACTAGAGTGACATTACCTTGAGATACTAAGGTAAATGCCAAGGTATTAAGGATACCCAAGGTATTGGGTTTGGGTATCAAGATAGAGGTTTAGTATTGCGATACCAAGTTAGTTTGAAACCAAGGTATCCATTTAGCATTGGTAATTAGGATTTTATATATATAATATTGTTTGATATGTACATATGTGTATATTTATCCCTTGTTTGCGTATCCTGAGATATGGTATCTTAGTATCCTAAGATGTAGCTTGTATGGCCTAGATTCATAGTGTATGAGACCAATATCTTTGAGTTAGACTCATGCAACCTAGAAATAGGTAGTTGACCATAGTTTGACTATAGTTGACCATAGTTGACTTAGAGTTGACCTAGTTTGACTTTTGACTTAGAATTGACTTGTTGACCTAGAAGTTGACTAGTTTAACTTTTTTTTCTTTCTAGAACCTTGTATTAATGCAATATTCCATATATAGGTTCGTGTGACACCAGTTCGGATAGTTTGACATTCATTGCTCTGGACCACAGGTGAGTATATTTCTCTGATTGTTTTTAATTCATAATATTGTATATATGCATGTTCTAGAATTGTATACATTGATCCCGACACAGTGATTTCACGGACTGGTGCTATATGGATCCCGTCATGAGATGTTATCCCCTACCGTGTTCAGCGAGTACTCGTGTACATTGTATCTCATCGTGTATAATAGGTATTAATGTTACTTCGTATTCACATACTGCTCGTATTCAGTGTGCTTATTCGTGTACATCCACCGCTCGTGTTCGGTGGTTATGATATTCGTGTACACCCACTGCTCGTGATAGTGGTTATATTTTTGTGTTCGTAGCGTATCGTGATAGAATCCATCGGTATTAGTGGGGGGTGGGAGAGTAGGAGTTGATTATGTGATCAAAGCCATTGTTACAAATCGTGTAGATTCTGATTATATACTTTACTTGTAATCCGTCTTACCTGATCATGTTCACCCAACCCGATCACATAATGAACTCGTATTCTAAGGCACATTAGATAGTTTAGATTGTAGTTTACTATATTATATTGTGATATTCATATTGTTGATCTATATATTCTCATACATTACCTGTATATATCTTGTTCATCATTCATATGTTTAGTGATATTGTATTTCATTTCTATATATGTTTATATGCTCGATTATGTTATTGGAACTGCTTTCAGAGGTATGTACTTCGCTCCATTCCTGATTGGAAAATATTTTTCAGAGGATCCGAGAGATTGGTGTCCGACATACTTTCGACTTTGACTTATAGATGGTGCAGTGACCCACTAGTTCTGGAGTGACTACCGGGAGTTTTAGTCGGATTCACTAGGTAGCATAATTAGTTCTCTTTGGCATTTTTGGTACCGGATTTGTTTTCGGCTTCTATTTGAGTTATTGATTTTTGTTTCTATTGTTGATAATTTATATTTTTTTTTGATT
This sequence comes from Iris macrosiphon, assembly GCA_036927795.1. NCBI lineage: Eukaryota > Viridiplantae > Streptophyta > Magnoliopsida > Asparagales > Iridaceae > Iris > Iris macrosiphon. Next base: position 158,488,847 of record JAYESA010000009.1, read on the forward strand.
TATAGTTAGACTTTCTTCATATCTTCTCGTGCTTTAGATTGTGATTGAGTTTTGTGTGAGCTATTATTGGCAAACTTTCTATTATTGTGAGATTTTAGATAATATAGTAGACCAAGACAGCGTTCTAACGCCGATGTTACGGCGTAGGCTGGGCGTTGTTTCCAACTTGCATCCCTATACCGGGTGCGGGTCGTGACACTATTGCACATCACAGAGTGAGTCTCATATAGGAGACGGACTTGCGTATTCGGTTGGCCACCTGTACGTGTAGGTCGTACGACGGATAGGGTATAACTTTTAATAGTGATGCATGTTAGAAGACTTAGCAGTTATTAGTAGTCCTGGAACATAGACTATTATAGTTCGGTGGTCCAATCCTTGTCCTTGTTTGGTTGTAGGATTGGGCTATTGTTCTAACGATAGGCTATGAACCAAAGTTACGACGCCGATACCTGCACTTCGCCTCGACGTAGTAGCTAAAATGTGTTGTGGATACAACATGCAAAGAGCATGGGGCGAGGAGGACGACTAGTAGGCGTATAGGACACCCACCTCCTTTATTCATATACTGCGTTCTTTAGAGTGATACAGACGTATATATTTATGTAGATAGCGCATTCTTTAGAGTATTAGATGTTACTTGTGGTTTTGTAGATACCACACTCTAGAGAACGTTGGACGTTATTACTTATACAGATACCACGCTCTTCGGAGTTGGACGTTATTCTATTGCAGAGTGCCCTTGTTATGGGGGCATATGTGGCATATACTAGCCAGTCACGGCGATTGGTGAATTATGTCAGCATATGTCTAGCCTACACTTTCCATACGCACTAAGTTGTCCTCAAATTGCATTTCACTTAGCTGGTTAGTTCACCCTCGAGTTTTTTTATAGTATTTACTTTATGGCATGTATTTTTGTGTCTTGTTACGTCCCTCTGAGAACCTGGCTCCCTTTCAGGTTATTTGTGCAGTTTGTAGGATGTTTGATATAGTGGAGTGTGGACTTCATTGCAGGTATCTTTACATTCTTTAGCTATTACAGTCATGTACTACTTTTTATTTTGATTCTGCTTTTATAGCCAAGTGTTTATAGGTCTATGTTGTTCTTTTGGTCTATTCGAACGGATGTATTATTGGTCTGCAGACTGATGATGCGTATCATTCTTTCTTGAGATTTATTTACCATGGATTGAGATTTAGTTTACTTATTGCATGTTAGAATTAGATTATTAATTGGATCACTTGACCGTGGACAGCAAAGTGCGCTTCTTCGGGTCCAATTAGTTGGAAAGCCCTACGGAGTCGTACCAGCTGGCCATTACCATGTGTCTGGTCCCATACATTTTGGGACTGGGATATGACAAATCCCTTCTATTGTTATTTTACATTCTTCACCTCGAACCTGAGGTTTCTCCTAGTTGATTCCATGTATACCCTTCATCCAAACTACACGGGTACCATCTTGTTGTAACTTGCCATCCATAATAGGTAGTTTACTATTTCTAACTCAAGGCTACAACATCTATCAAAACTCCCATCCTTCAATCCAATTTCTCTATTTCAGATACTAGGTCAACTATTTAAGTTATCAAAGGTATAAACTACGAGCCCAATTAACATTGGCAACCCAGTAAGCAAGTACATCTAATCTGGTTTCAGAAGCTACACCCCTAGTACCCTAGTTAACTAAACAATCAAATAATAGATTTAGTAATCTACCTATCTATTTAGTCTAGTCCTATAATCATCAATAATTTAAGGGGTAGTAAGATCTAGGTTTGTTAGTAAAAGTCATAAGGCAACTAGAGATCTAACTTCTATGGCCTCCTACATAAACTTCTATTTTCTTAAGTCAAAATTTCATTCACATATCCATTGTGCTTTACTCATAATTCGTCCTCGACAAATTTATAGAACCTTAAGATTTTATAACAACTCAATCATCTTATTGATTCACCAAGAGTCCAATCATAGTCTAAACCTAACCTCATAATAGATTCCCTAATTCCATTTACAATCACTAATTCTTCTTGAAGGTTTATTTTTGTGTTTTCTCTCCTATAACGCATAAATACTCTCCTCTTCATAATTTCTCCTCAATTTTTTTCTCTTTCGGGTTCCATTTTATACCTCAGTTTCATTGGTATAAGATAATCTTCTTCTTGGCGGGAGTCTAAAATTTTATATTCTCAAGTCCATAATACTGTTCCTTATATCACTACCATGGGGATAAAACTAATCCCTAGCATCTAACTATGCATTTCCATAAATTATTTAGGATAAAACAATCTTTCTAGCTTATAATACTTTATAATTACTGCTACCGTAAGAAATAGACAGGGTTAGTTCTACGCCTCTACTTCCATGTCTAATTCTTATTCCAACAATCTATACTAGCTCTAGTATCTCGACCCGCACCCGATATAGGGGCACGAGTGCGCGGGTACGTCCAGCCTACGTCGTAGCATCGGCGGTAGAACGCTGTCTAGGTCACAATACTATCTAATCAATCTCACACAAATATCTAACTCCATAAGGAGACAAAGATATAACAATATAATATAAAAAACTCAATCATAGAACTAAAGCACGATAAGATATCAAAAAAAGAATCCATATCACAACGACAAAGTCGAAACAATAATATAATATCTTGTCCCAGTCCCAAAATATATAGGACTAGGAATACGTAATCATGCCAGTCGTATGTATATGGTAACTCCAATATATGGAAACTATAACACATACGTACATTATATTACGAATAATAATTGACACGCGGTACATATAATGTCACAAGTTACATGTAATACTAATCTCATCCACAAAACAAAATAAAAATAAATAACCAAATATTGGCAATGAACCAAGTATAAAATAGTCGAAAAGAACTAATAGTTCGGTGGAGACAAATCTACTACCAAACTAGGAAATGAAAGAAAATATAATAAGTACATCATCTAATTATCAAATAGGATCGAAAGGAAGACCTCTTGGAAAGAGAAAGAAATAGTAAGTCCTGGTTCGTGCTCCTGCAAATAGTCATGGCCGTCTACACATGAAAAGGGACCAGGACCTCAGAGGGACATAACAAGATACATAGAAGCAAGCTATATAAACTGCAGTAAGTAAATAAATATACAAAAGGTGTTCTAACCCTCTAATATGCATTTTAGAAGACAACATTCGTGCGTATGAGTGGGATTGTTGGCTTCTCATCGTATCCTGTACATGTACTATAACACAGTCGTATGCTCTAAACATCCATAACGTCCAGCAACGTCAGAGGATATCTGCTATAATAATCACCAAAGTTCCATCCGGATACTAAGGCCACCGATTTGGCTATCTCATATGCATAATGACTGTCTTCTCCCTCTCCTCACACTGACCATGTCGTATACACAACATGTCCAGTATTGTCACTGTATGAGTCTCTAATACACTAATCAAAACAATTATGTTCTAACCGTCACACGTTCCTTACGTATCGGTAGCAAGTCGAATACGTGTCCATGCCCTATAATAAAATATCGTGTCATGTGGGTGTCGTGGTCCAATGAGATATAAAAATATTCCACAATTAGGAGGTAGTCCGTTAAAACTAAGTCAACATGCATATAATAATAAAAGCTACGAAAGACGACGAACACCGTCGTTTGCACCCAAGTCAAGATTAGACGCACAGTTTATATAAAAATATTTTATGCAATAATAAAATAAAATGCTGAAATAAAAATAAACTGACAGTAGATATAGCAAGGTATCTTGCCTGGTGTCCGAGAATAGTTTAGACAATGTCATGGCAGTGAATACGTCAATTCAACAGTAGCACAAAGGGAGGAAGATGTACGAACGTCTATGGATGATGAAATAAAAATCACTATAGTTCCTGAAATAAGCGAGATAGTCAGAAAACACAATCCTTTCGTCTAATTTGGACACAGGGGTAAAAGGTAATTTCAGGTCAAAAAAGGGTCCATTTGTGGCCCACTTAACACCAAAAAATATGACATGGGTAAAAGGTCTCTAAATTGGACAAATTATAGGTCAAAAAAATCATAATCAACGATATGAACTCAAAGGTGTGTCCATTTTTAAATTTTGGTGAGCCGATCACAAAATTGCTCGTCAAGTCGAATCATAGGCCTCGTAAAACGGTGTCCGTTGACTGACTCAGAATCGAACTAAACTTGGATTAAAGGATAGGTCAAACACTGCGAGTCCAGTAGCAGAAGTTTCGTGGTGATCTGTTAAGCGCCCACAAACTAATGAAGAAATTTGTATAACGTCGATACGGAAAACTTTTTACGAATACATGTTGATTTCGGCGCACACACGTCCAAATCAACTTCCGCAAAAGCCCACACTTTCGGATATACCATACGCGCCTTTTGGTGCAACTAGAACATGACGAAGTGGTCCCATTTGACGGGACACACTCCGTATCGCAAAATTTTTAAGGTTTTAAAAACTGTTTTTCTTGAACTTCAACACAACTTTTAATAGTTAAAAATGGAATTTAAATTAAACTAATTATTGGATTTTAAAGGTGGTAAGGTTGTCTTCACATTGTTGAAATCGGTTCGGTATTTCTCAAACTGTGGTGAAAGATATAGATCCTTAAAGTGGGAATCGTGAACTATTTTTTGCACTATTCCGAGAATAGTTTTTCCTCGACTTTGGGTCAATTTTTACCTTTTTTTATTGTTGTTTAATTAAAACTAATTAACGGGTATTTAGGGGGGTTATGTTGTGATCGTACATGAGAAGAAGATTTAAAAAATGATCGAGAGGTTGAGGAGAACGAGGGAGACAAAGTTGGGTGATTGCAGCAGCTGTTGCTCGTCTCACCCGCACGGGGGGCTCCGCTCGGCGCTCGCCGACGGTCCAGCGGCCTGCTGCGGCTATCGGCGGCGAGGGTTGGTGGCCAAAGCAGTACGTAGATGGTTTGGGGTTCTCTGAGATCAAGAAATTTAATCTCGAGAGGTTGAACAGTGGTAGGGAAGGGAATACGGTTCTGAAGCATAGTTTTTATACTAGATTTTTCTTGCCGGTTTTTATTCGAATTATCTGAGATTTAGATTATGATTTAGACTAGATTTTGATCTAATCTGGAAGAGAAAATCACCGGGATTGCATAAGAAAAGATTTGGTTGAATTTCTTATAGATTTGAACAACTTTTGAACTCGAGAGGGGGTGGTTTCCTCGCGTAAGTCGATTGGGTTTCCGTTCACTGGCATGTGCGGGTGTATGTGTGCTGTGTTGGGTTGGGGTGGTTGTCTCTTTACTTTTATTTTATTTTTTATTTCATTACATTACATTTTATTTTATTTTTCTTTATACTATTATATATATATATATATATATATATATATATATATATATATATAAAATTCCTAAAGAAATGGGTTAATACCTAAAATAAATTCTAAAAAAATTCTTGATACTTTATTAAATAAACTCCAAAATAATTTTATGAAATATTTTATAATTAATAAATATAATTAAATATTTATATTGTTAATTAATAAAGAAAATTTGCTCATCTAATTATCTAAGTAAAAAGAAAAAAAATCCAATAATTAAATACAAATAATAAAAAAAAAAAAAACTAAACTAGTGGGTTTACATTCTACCTAACTTATAACAATTTCGTCATCGAAATTAAAGCTATAGCACGATTTGAGGATATGAACGTGTCATGCGACAGAAAAGAGTTGAGTACGACTCATGCCTCAAATACGGAAGGGTGAGACAAAAATAATGCATTACTAAGGGTCTGTTTGGTCAGCTTTAAGTGAGGTAATATGGCACGAATAAGTTTTAGTATAAGGAGAACTTGCATATGGGATATAGGATGTGAAGTATATGATAGAAGAGATGAGTAACCTAAGGGAACGAGGTGTTGATAGGAAAGAGAATACTACTACTGCTACTCGTGTCACCTACTAGTTTTGCGGGTATGTCATCTAGTTAAAATATCAACCTATCCTTATAGCTACTAAACCACCTTATATATACATTTCTACATCGATCTATACTCCTAAAATTTTGTGTCAAATAGGGTATATATCTAGTACTATCCATATGTCAAACTTTCATCAAGCATGAGCATTCGTATTTCTGAAATAGGAAAAAACATAAAACCATAATAAGGAGTTCAAGGAAGATGCGACTGAATACAAATATGATTTTAAAGGCGATAGAAGAATTCGAAAGAGAGTTTTAAGGTAGTTGTGGATTGAGATCCTATTTTTTATTTATGCCTATTCGTAGGCTCGTATAGTACAATTACGTAATCGATACGATAGTCAACTACATCTCAATCCACATAATATAATCTCATATAGAAACCAAGTGCATTAATGTTGATTAGATAATAATACACCAATGACACATGAATACAAATACCAAGAAAGATAATATGTAATAAAGTTGGCCCGACCTTACAACAACTGTCCGAACAAGCTCATGACAAGAATAATGCTTGCAAAACTAGGCTATACAGCATAATAAGTCGAACGAGAAATAAATATAATAATGATGAATGATGAATGTAATACAAATAAATTAAACTCATCAAGAATCCAAAAGATGTCCAGTGTTTGTGCCTCTACAGTTGTATAGCATGGATGCTCTTAAGAGTAACAACAGAAGCATGTGGAGGAGGTAGAGCAATAGTATAACAAAGGGATGGGTCAACGGGATGTGTAGAAGCAGAAGGTGCAGGCTCAAGTTGATGATGCTTATAAAGTTTAACAGGCTTAGCAAGATGGGGACAATCATCCATGAGAATCTTAAAATAATAAAATATGATGGACAAGTACATCGCGTATAGTAAGTTACGCAATTTCTTACAACATCGTTCCTTTGACGCAATGATGGTCTTTGGTAGACTAAATTATCTCCCAAAGTGCAGATGATATAAAGCAGACATCTCCATGAATGTAAGTTCATCTGTGGAGGATTGTTTAGGAAGAATGATAGAGAAAACCATACGGTGTAGATCATAAAATTAGTCATTCATGTATTTAGGCTTAAGTTTGGTAGGAGGACGAAGATTGGGTGAACACGTAGAATCCATAAAAAAGTCAAGAGTCATGTTGTCAAGAAATTAAAATTTGGTGATGTTACATAGGTGTACACCTCACTCCCAGAATTTTGGGTAAATACGAGGACTGACATAGCCAACCATACCTTGCAGAATACCGAAGTAAGCCGCCATGGGGGATTCACTGCAAATATTAGTTTGGCTCATTATTTCCATGATAATAGCCTACTTCTTCACATCCATCGGTTAAGGTTATCAAGAAGACATAGGTAAACTCTAGCATGCTGTGACATTACTCCTAAGGCCGACAAATCCTAATCCTAGTATCTCAATCCATCAACAACAATTATAAGAGTATATCATATATAAAAGTAAAAAGGTGTCCCAAATTATATGTCACATATGACCTTGCAGCTAGCGAAATACAAAATGATGCACTAGTAGAGTATAATTATACATGATCAAATATACCAGCCAAGGTCTAATATATATATATATATATATATATATATATATATATATATATATATATATATATATATATATATATATATATATAACATATTGATCGAAGTCAGATAAGTGATCTCAGAATAAGGGGCTAACACCGCCTCTTGCTAAAAATACCACAAAATGAAATAACACTACGAGGGGTGGATGAAGAAAACCCACTTGCGAGCTTCGGCCTTAGTCCTATGAGTGCGAGCCATCTTGCTGAAAGTGCGGCGGATCCTGATTCTCCTCTGGGTAATCTGGCCATACAAAACCAGTAGGGTCAGAACCCCAAGTAACAAGTACCACAAAGAAGCTCAAGGTGATAGACCCAACACATCACATCATACAACAAAAAAGAGACATATAAGAATAAATGAAGGTCGAGACTTTTATGGTACTAATATACTTGTCTCAAAAATATAACTGGAAGAACTGATAACAAAAATGCTATAAAGGAAAGTAAAGCGACGAGTGGCAAGAGGGCATAGGAACTACTCTAGATCGGGACCACAATCCTAAAATCAAACAAGGACCGGGGTTGCAAACCTTCACCCGAGCAGAACTTAGCACCCTAACCATATGCCGAAGAATGAATTTAAAGCGGCGAGCTTAACTTATAAACAATCATACATGGCATGACCAAATATGCCTATGACTTGCTATAATTAACTAACTAGGGTTATCACAAACCTAGTTGCTAACAAATATATGCTTTGAAGAATACCGCTACCACCAGCACTACAGTTAACCCGGATGGCCAAGGGTACGCTTGTCTAGTACTTATAGTGCATATCACAAACAATAATAGATAAAGAACTAAAACAGATAACTGATAGCATAACACAACATAACGTAAGCATAAACTAGGTTTTAAAGATATAAGTAAATATGGTTTTATAAATGTAAAGAGCTTTTGTAAGTGAAACTGATTTTGTAAACATAAATAGGTTTTGTAAGTGAAAATGATTTTGTAAATATAAAGAGGTTTTGTAAGTGAAACTAATTTTGTAAACATAAAGAGGTTTTCTAAGTGAAACTAATTTTGTAAACATAAATAGATTTTGTAAATGAAACTGATTTTATAAACATAAACTTATCTTAAAATGGTCTTGTAACATAACTGAAATTGAATCATAACTGTAATATATACTGGAATGCATATACTGAAATACATAATGTTATGAACCGCGACTCAATAACAACGACTTGTAGTGCTATAGCACACAAAAACTTGGTCAGTCATGGAGCCCTTGCCTAGCAGGGTTGGTCCATATTGCATGGGGTCCTTAGAGATCGGGGTAGCCGGTAGCGCAATATTCTTTCCTTCCAATGATCTAGGTAAATCTTATCTTGTTTAATCATTACTAAATTATTTCAAGTTCTCGAGTGATGGACACTTGAGAACTCCCTAGAATAATGAATACCGGGTATGATCCTTTCACGATTTATCGTAGCCATAACTCATGATACATTGGGCAATACTCACACTCGATTGCCCGATAACAAATGCAATGAATTCATACACAAATAATTCCACGGTGTTGGAAGGATTGTGAACTTATACATAAACTGGACTTATATCAACATAAGGAAGTACAAAACAATAATCACTAAAAAAATTTATAAATGGACATAATTAAAATAAACACAAAATGCACACAAAAATTCTTGGCCGCATACGCCCACTGGTCGCATGGACTCACTTGCCACATGTACCGACTGGCTGCATGCACCCAAGTGCTGAGTGATTGGTAATAACTGAAGTGTCAGGGAGGTGACATAAAGTGATGGATGTGACAGGCCATAAAGTATGTCAGGAAGAAAAAAACAAAACCATAGAAAGGTGTGCCAAGGTTTCAGAGTCATGCGTCCAAGGAAAGGTGGCCGCATACTCTCCTTGACGCATAAGTCACTCGGCCGCATATTACTCTTTGGACTTAGCAAGTTTCTCATTCGTTCAACGAGTGAATACACAAAGAGTTCAAGGAATTAGTTTCAGAATACTTTGTGTAATAAACAGTCATGCATCAAACAAGATGGACGCATGCTGAAAAGTATATGCGGCACAGGGTTCGGGCCTCATAGCTCTATGGATGCATAGCACTCTCTGCAGCATATGATATTAGCAGCATGAGAAATTCGTCTTCTCCAAAAGCAAGTTCAGCCAAGGCGGTAAAGCTCCATAAAGAAAAAATTTGTTTTCTTTATAATAACCCCATTTCAAGTCCAAATCTTGAAAACCAAAGCTCAAAATCGCATGAAATCAAATGCTTTATCATAAAGAACTACTGGTTTTCGAAAATATCAAATTTTAATAGATCAAAATCAAGAAAAACTCATAAGAAATCATAACTTAAAACTCAGATCGACAAAAATCTGTCCATCAAAACCAAAAACACCAAGAACAAAAAATGATTAAGGGAATATTTTCCATCAAATACATTTTTAAAACAACATACATATTAAAAATTCCAAAAATAAAGTCTTCACCATTGAGCAAGATGTACTTGTCTTGGTTGGCTCCTAGTCTTTACCTCTCTCGGTCCAAGTCACAACAACTTCTCCCTAGGGCTAGGGTTTGGCAAGAGGGAGCTTAAGGGAGAGGAGGAAGAATGAAGCAAGAAGAGTAAAATAAGAAAATGAGTAAGGAGAGAGAAATACTCATATATATATACTAAGAGAAGCGGAAGATGGTTTAGTCATGGGTTCAGTCAAACTAATCGAGCCAAGTATCAATTCTATATGTGGGTCCTTAATCGGGTCTATGTCAATTCTAATGGATATTCTACTGGTCACGGGTAGTCTCTCTCAATAACAGAAAAAATAATAATAAATAAAATAACATGAAACACCATGAGAAATATAGTAGAAATATATTATGATAAAAAGTTAAATTCTAGAAATTCAAGGAATACCAAATATGGAATCGGGTGTGACATCTCTACCCTCCTTAGAAAAAAATTTATTCTCAGAATTTTACCAAGGCTAGTTGAGTTGGAACACACGAGAAGGCTCAAAAAATTAAATCATAAATTAAGTGATTATACTAAGCAAGTAACTAAAATAAAAGATAACTGCAAAAAGTAACTAATGAATAAATGTACAAAAGCATCACACAAGAAAAAATAGAGGCATATGGATACATATACCCCTTAGTCAGTCCATTAGGAATTCTTTCTCGCTTGTCTTATGCTGACTCACAAAAATGGACAAGAGCCTCGCCTTAAGTAAGTCGGTACCAACGATCTTATCAAGGACATAACTCCGATCCAGGACATACCTTCGCAGTCGGGTTGCATGATAGACATCACGTACCACGAGATACAAAAGCAAAATAGCGGGATGAGGAACTCGCCTTTACTCAATGAAAGGATCAAAATGACATCGTATTTCGAACGTGTCGAAACACGAGATTGTTCGACAAGAACCCAAGAATAAGACAAGCTAGAGAGAGTTCAAAAATCTTACCCATAATTGTGGCACCTTCGTCTATCGACTGCTCTAGGTTGCCAAATATTTTGTCATGCCAACATCCAGGGGCTGTGGTTCTAACTTGTTGCTGTTTCAGCCTTGCTAGTTGGGCATGCTTGACTTGTGCAAACTAAGCTGGTGTTGCTGGAACTGGTGAGTCTGTATCGGGAGAGGTCACTGAGCTAGTGGTTGAACCGCTAATGCTGGTCCTTGCGGGCCTTCAATCACTGCCCGAGGTGGACCTGGTAAATGTCGGATAGAAGAAGCCTCTGGGTACAGAAGCGGGCATGAACCAATCATGTGTTCAGATTCCCCACGTCTGTGATACTGGCCATTGGCCCTCCTATACTGATCTCTGGTGTTCCGTGACTTGCCGTAGTGACTGCATCCTACTAATACAGATTGCCTGGGTGATTATACTGAGGTTACTGTGAAGACTTGAGGTATTGGCCGGCGAGAAGTTCTGACTGCTGGTGTTGGAGGTGATGACTGAATACTGATGCCTCTTATAGATGATTATGACCACTTATGGCTTCCGGTCCTTGCTACTAATTTCTGGCCGGTAAGTTCTTGGGAACTAGCTGCCCTGAGTACTGCATCGTAGGTGGCATAATTATGGGCCACCCTAAACTGCTGAAGATAAAGATGTAAGCCTTGCTCATATCTCTTTGCTCGGTCTTCCTCGAAAGCTACCATATAAGGAGTAAATTGGCTTAGTCGACAAAACTTGAATGCATACTGGTCTACCGATCTTGTGTTCTAGCGGAGGTTGATGAACTGTTCTTGGAGATAAAATTTGGCGGTGGTATGGAAATACTTCTCCTGGAAATGCTCCTTAAATGTTCTCCAGTAAATGGACTTTAAAAGTTTTATTTCTTGTGCTGTCACCTATCTCAAGCAAGATATGACAGTTGTAGCTTTACGACTGCTACCTTCTCATCTTTTGGAATCTTAGTTGCATCCAGGATGGCCTTAAAGTCCTGGAGCCAAGAATTCGCTGAAACAACATCTTCTGTGCCTAGAAACATGGTTGGAAGCATACGACTAACTGTCATGCCCCAATCCCAAAAATACACGGGACCAGGCCACGTGGCAATAGCCAGCTGTCACGTCCCCGTGGATATCCCAATTTAATGGATCCTAACGAAGAGTGCTACGCTGTCCTAAAATACTAACATGTCCAATATCAATAAACAACAGGTAATCTAATCTCATCCATAAATCAATCAACAAGAAGTACTAAAATAAATGCTGGAAGATAAACTCTAGTCTCAAATATCATAGTACAACCAAGAATGTCTGATGGGAACAAACCCACTACTATGACGAATAAAAATACTGAAATGATAGATAAAAATAATGACTAGGGCATCGGCTGACTAGATAGTGATGCTCCCAATCCTAGGCAGAAGGCCTACCAACTGATCACGGAAACTCTGACGGTAGCACCTCTAGATCCTCCGCGGTAGCATACCTCGTCTCCTGTCTTGGGCCGTACATTGTGGGGTAATATGCCTCTTCCAAATCTGGAAAGGTACCAGGTCCTCAGAGGGACGTAACAAGATACAAAGAAGCATGCCATATATATATATATATACTGAATAAAATAAATAAATGGTGTGCTAACCATCTAAGTAATGCAATGTAAGGACAATATTGGTACATATAGGTAGGCATAGGCATATAACATCCATACTCCGAAGGGAGTGGCATCTGCATAATATATCGTCCATATCGCTTCGAAGAACCTGGCATCTGAATAGTATATTGTCTATATCGCTCTAAAGAACGTTTCATCTGAATAGTATATCGTCCAGATCGCTCTGAAGAACGTGGCATCTGAATAGTATATCGTCCATATCGCTCCGAAGAACGTGGCATCTGAATAAAGGGAGTCATTGAATCCGTGGCTCCTCTGGACACTACGTATTCCAATGTGTGTATCCCATACGCCTACTAGTAGTCCTCCCCGTCCAATATAGATACACAAGTCGAATACTCGACGTGTATACCATGTATCTATATGCCAAGTCTCTACAAATAAAATAATCCTGAGTTACGTTCTAATCGTGATGCATGTCACACGCACCGATAGCTAGTCGAGTATGCGAACCTGTATCCCAATATAAATTTATCACAGTGATACGTGTAAGAGTGTCAGGTCTCGTAAAATACCAGAGTATACTCAAAGGGTGAGTCTGCTAGCGACTAAGTCAAGTACACTACTCATCGACGCATCCGTCGACTGTATCCGAGTTAATCTCGGACACGCACAGTCATATGAAATAAAGCAACAAGACATCATACAACATATGCATCATTTAATTTAAATATTAAATTTGGCAAGGTATCTTGCCTAGGTCCTCAAGCTGTGAATACCAAAAGCCTGTTCCTGCAGTATCTCCGGGCTGGTCCAGTGACCCTAAACATACAATATAACATAGAAATCTAGTATCAGACACTAAAGCAATACATACACCAACTAAGACGCTGCTCTTTGGTACTGACGCAAGATAACGGCTGGTCGACTACAGTGGCGCGTGTGTATGTAGCTAAAGTGCACACGTATCCTGTCCTCAGTTACCGCGTCTCGCGATAATAAAAACTAAGTTATGGGTCACGAAACTGTTTATGTTTAGTACAATTATGTCCTTATTTCCCATGTTTGAGCATACATGTAGAGGTCCAGGTCTCTAGGTGAAATACCAGTCCTTATAATCGAGTTCTATCATTAGGGTAAATGCTAGTTATTAAATAAATGCTAAATCTTGTTAACATCATACATTCATATATATAGTTTAATGTTAATTAGGTTTGTGTCCAAGACTACGACACTTGACACGACGACTATATATACACAACGATACGAGGAGAGAAGGGAACTAGAGGGCGAGTACCTAGTTGGCTGGACGAGGGTCTCCTCGCTGACTGGTCGGCCTCCGGCGAGTGGTGGGACTCCGGCATCGGTCGACGAGCAAGGCAACAGCGGCAGTAACTACAGTAGATACAGCAATAGCAGCAGTGGGCTGGGGGGATGTTGGGTGGTGGAGACGGTGGTCAGGCGGGGGTAGGCGGCAGAAGAGGCTCGTGGAGGTGGCGTCCTGAGGTGGTGGTGGTTTTGAGGGGGTCGGGTAGATCGGGTTGGGGTGGTTGTTGATGCTGGTGAAAGGGATGGTGATGATGGAGGAGGTCCGGCGGGTACAGGCGGGCTGTGGTGGTGGTCCAGCATTGAGGGGGTAGTGTAGGCGGGTGAGGTGGTTGTGGGGGTGGCGGCCTGTGGTGGCGGCGGAGTCGTCCGGTCGGGGTAGGGGGAAGGGTGCTCGAGTTTAGGGATTGCTCGTCTAGGCTTTGCTAGGTGGTGAAGAAATTGGTTTTTAGGGTTTTAAGTTAGAGAATATGTATATTTATATGGGAGGGGATTTACGGGCTGACGTCGGGACTTGGGCCGGCCCGGGCTCTTTGGGGTGGGGGCTGGTCCACATGAAAGGTTTATACGGGCTTGGTTAGGTCTTGCTTTGGTAAAATTGCCTCTAATTAAATTTAATTATAATAATACCCCAGTTGTTCTTTTGTCAATTGGAGACACAAGGGGTTAACTTTGGGTGAAACACAAGAGTCATGGCATAGTAGGCTCAGAGTAGGTTAATACCCTAATTTGGGTTATACGGAGTTGGGTTGTGGTTGTGCCTCAAATGCAATAGAAAGGGGCAATTATGAGAAATTAGTTTTATGGCATAATACATAGACCTTTGTAACGAATATTGCGCAGCTCATATGAAGTACAATATTGAGTATCTAAAGGCTACACAAGGGTCAGATGGATAGTTTGGCATGTTTAGGAGGTGTGTATTTGATTTGTTTGAAGGTACCTACTAGTGTAGCGCTCCAAACATCGAAGCAACGACAAGGCGTATTAAGCCATATAATTGTTGCTCATTAATTCTAATTGTATCCAAATTGATCCTAGTCTCTCAATTTAAATTAAATAAAATCCTAAATTGGTCGAGGGGGTTTAGAATCTACCCTCCTTAGAGCATTTCATCCTCGAAATTAAAACATACGTATGGCAAGAACTGACTGAAATAAAAATAAACCATTACATACCTATGCCTTCGAAGAAATAGGGGTAACGCTGTCGAATATCCTCCTCACGTTCCCAGGTTGACTCGCCAGGTGCATGATGCCTCCATGCGATACGAACTAGGTGGATATCTAACCTCGCAATACCTTCTCACTTCTGTCCAAAATCTCAACAGGCTCCTCTTGGTATGATAAGCTCGGTCCGACTGTAATTTCTGAATGATCAAGCATATTACTCGGATCTGTCATGTACCTCCTTAGCTGAGATACATGGAAGACGTCATGGACTCCTTCCAAAGTCTGTGGTAAGGCTAACCTGTAAGCAACCTCTCTGATGCGTTCTAACACATCGAATGGTCTGATGTACCTCAAACTCAGCTTTCCTCTGCCTCCAAACTTGATAGTCCCTCGAGTAGGTGAGATTTTTAGGAATACATGATCTCCATCCTGAAACTCTAGGGGTCATCGGTGTGCATTTGCCCAATGCTTCTGTCTGTCCTGTGATGCTCGTAGGTGCCCTTGGATCTTCTTCACCTTCTCTATTGTACAAACAACCAACTCTGGCCCAAGAATCTGTCGCTTGCCTATATCGCTCCAACATACTGGGAACGACATTTCCTTCAATACAATGCTTCATAGGGAGCCATCTGGATGCTCGCTTGATAGCTGTTGTTATAGGAAAATTCAACCAAATGAAAATGGTCCTCCCATGATCCTCCAAAATCAAGCATGCACGCTCTTAACATGTCTTCCAATGTCTGGATAGTGCGCTCGGACTGGCCATCTGTCTGTGGGTGATACAATATACTAAACTTCAGGCGGGTACTGAGGCTCTCTTGTATGCTCTGCCAAAAGTAGGATATAAACCTCGTATCCCGGTCAGACACTATACTAACTGGCACTCCATGCAGTCGAACAATCTCTCTCATGTACATATCGGCTAAGACCTCTATAGATTACCCAACTTTGAAGGGTAAAAAGTATGCGGATTTGGTGAGTCTATCCACGATTACCCATACTGTATTGTGACCACTAGGACTCCTCAAAAATCCCGTAACAAAGTCTATAGTGATATGCTCCCATTTCTACTCTGGTATCGGAAGCGGTTGAAGTAATCCTGCAGATCTCTGATGCTCAGCCTTGACTTGCTGATACACCAGGTACTTCGCTATAAAGCAGGCTATCTCTCTCTTCATTCTATGCCACCAGTAGTACTGCCTCAAGTCTCTGTACATCTTCGTACCTCTTGGATTAATAGTATATGTTGAACTGTGTGCCTCTAACATCAACTCCTGATGAAGTTCTCCATTTGGAACATAGAGACGATTTCCACATCTCAAAGTCCCGTCTTCATATATACGCATTCCTGGCTGTATTCCAGTCTCTGTCCTCTGTCGAAGCCTCTGAAATCTGGCATCTGTCGGCAAATCAGCCTTGATCCTCTCCACTAATGTCGATTGTAACTGGAAACTCGACAACTGTCCGTCTACTCTGGGCACAACGACCTCTATACCCATCTATTCTAGATCTCTCAACAGATGTTGTTGGGTAGTTAAGAAGAATGCCATGGGTCTTCTGCTCAACGCGTCAGCTACTAAGTTGGCCTTTCCCGGATGGTACTGTAGCTCAATCTCAAAGTCTGTCATCACCTCGAGTCAACGTGTCTGTCTCTGGTTCAGGTCCTTCTGAGTGTAGACGTACTTTAGGCTCTTGTGGTTAGTGAATATCTTCACTTTTCTCCATATAGGTAGTGTCTCCAAAGCTTCAAAGCAAAGATCACAACTGCAAGCTCCAAGTCGTGAGTGGGATAGTTCTTCTCATGGGTCATTAACTGTCTAGAGGCATAGGCCACAACCATTCCATGCTGCATCAAGACACATCCTAATCCTTTCCCAGATGCATCGCTATAGATCACGAATCCTCCGGGTCCAGAAGGTATGGTCAAGATGGGTGCTGTAGTCAGACGCTTCTTCAGTTCATCGAATGCTGTCTGACACTCCTTTGTCCAGGTGAACTCCAGCTCCTTACGGGTCAAGCGGGTCATCGGCTCTGTAATCTTCGAGAAGTTCTTTACGAACCTCTAGTAATATCCGGCAAGTCCTGGGAAACTCCTCACCTCTGAGACATTGGTAGGGGTTGGCCATGTCTCTACTGAAGAAATCTTTGCCGTATCTACGGAAATACCATCTCCTGAGATAACGTGTCCAAGAAAAGTGACACAATCTAGGAGAAACTCATACTTGCTCAGCTTGGCATAAAGCCTCTCTCTTCTCAGCGTCTCTAACACTAGTCTCAAGTCCTCTTCGTGCTCCTCGTGGCTCTTCGAATACACCAAGATGTTGTCGATGAAGACTACCACGAACTGGTCTAGGTATTGGTGGAAGAGTTTGTTCATCAAGTTCATAAATACAGCAGGCACATTCGTCAGTCCAAAAGGCATCACTAAGAACTCATAGTGACCATAACGAGTCCTGAATGTTGTCTTTTGAATATCTTCTCTTCATACCTTTACTTGATGATACCCGATCTCAAGTCGATCTTTTGAACACCACTGCTCCTGTCAGCTGGTCGAACAAATCATCAATTCGTGGCAGGGGGTACTTGTTCTTGATAGTCAAAGCATTAAGGGCCCTGTAATTAATGTACATACGTACTGTTCCAACCTTCTTAGGTACAAACAACGCTGGTGCTCCCCATGGTGATGTACTAGGATGGATAAATCCCTTTCTCTATAACTCCTCCAATTATAGCTTCAGCTCATCTAGTTCCTTCTTTGCCAATAGGTATGCATTAGAAGATACCGGTGCTGCTCCAGGTACTAGGTCAATAGTGAACTCTACGTCTCTATCCGGTGGTAAGCCTGGCAATTCTTCAGGAAAAACATCCTCGAATTCTGCAACTATTGGTGGGGTACCATTTCCAAAGCCATATATGCTCCAGCTATTTGTCCTACTCCTTGCTCGACGGTCCCTCGCATGTACTCGAACTCCGGCTGGTCTGGCGATCTAAAAGTGACGCTACCCTTCCGGTAGTCCAGTACGGTATTATATTGGCGTAACCAGTCCATGCCTAGCACAACATCAAGGTATGGCATGGGTAATACCAAGAATCGCGCTCTCATCTCTCTACCACATATGACTACCGAACACGTTCGAATAGTGCTGGTAACCGGTACGATACCTCCTCCGGTAAGAATCTTCCAACTCTTAGGTAAGGGAAAAGTAGCTACTCTATGCATTACTACGAATCTACTAGATATGAACGATAATATAGATCCAGAATCAAATAATATAGTTATAGGTAATGATGCAACTAAAATGGTACCTGTGATAGCTTTCCCTTCTGTTTCCTCCTCAGTAGCTACTAATGTAAAGGCCTGTCCGTGCCTCTGCCCTCCGTTCTGCTGTCGGGCTCGATCAAACTGTGCCTGCTGTGGGGCCAAGGGTGCTCCCCTCTGAAATCCTCTGGGTGCTGGTAGACGTTGTCCTCCTAGCGGGGGTAGTATCCTCGAAATTAGTGCTGCTGGCCTCTGTCCGGTCTGTGGTATTATGTCTCTGCGTTGTGGGCAGTCTCGGGCTTGGTGCTGGTTTGCTCTACAAATCATGCATGTCCCTAGTCTCTTTCGGCAGTCCTTTTCGAAATGTCCTCTCTTTCCACAGTAGTAGCAAGTCGAAAGCTCTCTTTGTTGAGATGGTGCTGCCCTCTGCTGTGTTTGTGCTCTGAGACGACGGATCGGTCCTCCTGCCCCGGGCTGGGCTCTGGCTGTTGTGGTCATGCTGGAACGTCTTGCTCCTCTGCCGATGGCCTCCTGGATCCTCGCCTCTACAAGTCCTCCTCATAAGAAATCCTCGCCTGTGTGGTGGTATACCTCTGTAGCTCGAAGGTAAGACCGTGATGGAATCTCTGGACCTTTTCTAGATCGTTAGGTATCAGGACGACACCAAATCGGCTAAGACGGCTGAACTCTGTGTCGTATGCGTCTACAGTCATATTCTCTTATTTTAGATATAGGAATTGGGAGTATAGGGCATTTTTGACTGTAGCCAAAAAATACTTTGCATTGAAGTACTCTAAGAATTGTTCCCAAGTCTGGTTCTTGCCTAAACTGCGCTCAATAGAATCCCACCAGTGATGGGTGTTGCCTTTTAGTTGGGCCCTCACTGCGGTCATCCAAAGGTCTGGATGCAGTTGTGAAGCCTCTAGTAGCATCTCCATATTGGTGACCCAATCGGAGATCTCCTCTACAGTCTCATTGCCTGAGAAAGTATCTAGTCCCATCTGTCAGAACCATCGTACAATACCACCTGTCTGAGCTGGTGGAGGTGCTGGTAATGGTGCTGTGACATGTGTCCTCTCTAGTACTGCCATCAAACTCTGTCTCAACGTCTCGGTCTGATGCCACTGTGCTTGCATCATAGTCTGGAAGAACTGAAGCAACTGTGGCTGTCCATCTGATTGTGGCATCTGGGGTGGATAAGATGGAGGTGGTGGTAATGGAACCTCTGGCTGTGCAGTAGGCGTCTTCTCAGATGTTGGCCTATCTGTTTGCGGCATCGGAGTAGCTCTCGAAGTCTGGCCCTCGAAATGCTGTGTGGGTATTGTCTGGGAAGTCTGTCCCTCGTGCTGTTGGGTAGGATCGCCCTGGGAAGTCTCGTGCCAATGTATCAGCAGGGCCTGTAGCGGTGGTTGCCCTCCAGGTAGTCCCTGGGGTACCTCCTCTCTTTGGGTGGTGTCGGTTGGCACCACGGCACTAGGTGCTCCATGTCTACTGCGCAAGTTCATCTTGCTGTAAGAGATAGGACTTCAGTAAAAAGAGTACGGAATCAAGCAAACATGATGCAGATATTTAGAAGTAACACAAAGGAAGTTCAAAGATGTAATCAAAGTGGATGAGGCATAGTAATTTCTATCCTATTGCAGGGTTGCTGGGCATATTACCATACCACAAGCAAAAATATGACTTGCATGGGCCACCACTAAAACTATGTCACGCCCCAGTCCCAAAAATACACAGGACCAGGCCACGTGGCAATAGCCAGCTGTCACGTCTTTGAGGATATCCCAATTTAATGGATCCTAACGAAGAGTGATACGCTGTCCTAGAATACTAACATATCCAATATCAATCAACAACAGGTAATCTAATCTCATCCACAAATCAATCAGCAAGAAGTACTCAAATAAATGCTGAAAGATAAACGCCAGTCTCAAATATCATAGTACAACCAAGAATGTCTGGTAGGAACAAACCCACTACTATGACAAATAAAAATACTGAAATGATAGATAAAAATAATGACTAGGGCATCGGCTGACTAGATAATGATTCTCCCAATCCTAGGCAGAAGTCATACCAACTGATCACGAAAACTCTGACGGTAGCACCTCTAGCTCCTCCGCAGTAGCGTACCTCGTCTCATGTCCTGGGCCGTACACTATGGGGGTAATATGCCTCGTCAAAATCTGGAAAGGTATCAGGTCCTCAGAGGGACATAACAAGATACATAGAAGCATGCCATATATATATATACTGAATGAAATAAATAAAAGGTGTGCTAACCATCTAAGTGAATACAATATGAGGACAACATTGGTACGTATGGGTAGGCATAGGCATATAACGTCCACACTCCGAAGAGAGTGGCATCTGCATAATATATCGTCCATATCTCTCCGAAGAACGTGGCATCTGAATAATATATCGTCCACATCGCTCCGAAGAACGTGGCATCTGAAAAGTATATCGTCCATATTTCTCTGAAGAACGTGGCATCTAAATAAAGGGAGTTATTGGATCCGTGGCTCCTCCGGACACTACAGATTCTAATGTGTGTATCCCATACGCCAACTAGTAGTCCTCCCCGTCCAATGTAGATACACAAGTCGAATACTCGACTTGCATACCATGTATCTATATGCCAAGTCTCTACAAATAAAATAATCCTGAGTTACGTTATAACCATGATGCATATCACACGCACCGATAGCTAGTGAAGTACGCAAACCCGCTTCCCAATATGAATTTGTTACAGTGATACGTGTAAGAGTGTCAGGTCTCAGAAAATACCAGAGTATCCTCCCAAGGGGTGAGTCTGCTAGTGACTAGGTCAAGTACACTACTAATCGACGCATCCGTCGACTGGACCTGAGTCAATCTCGGATGCGCACAGTCATATAAAATAAAGCAACAAGACATCATACAACATATGCATCATTTAATTTAAATAGTAAATTTGGCAAGGTATCTTGCCTGGATCCTCAAGCTGTAAGTGCCAAAAGCATGTTCCTGTAGTGTCTCCGGGCTGGTCCAGTGACCCTAAACATATAATATAACATAGAAATATAGTATTAGACACTAAAGCAATACATACACCAACTACGATGCTGCTCTTTGGTACTGACGCAAGATAACGGCTGGTCGACTACAGTGGCGCGTGTGTACGTAGCTAAAGTGCACACGTGTCCTGTCCTCAGTTACCGCGTCTCTCGCGACATATGGGTCACGAAACTATTTACGTTTAGTACAATTATGTCCTTATTTCCCATGTTTGAGCATACATGTAGAGTTCAAGGTCTCTAGGTGAAATACCAGTCTTTATAATCGAGTTCTATCATTAGGGTAAATACTAGTTATTAAATAAATGCTAAATCTTGTTAACATCATACATTCATATATATAGTTTAATGTTAATTAGGTTTGTGTCCAAGACTATGACACTTGACATGACGACTATATATACACAACGATACGAGGAGAGAAGGGAACTAGAGGGCGAGTACCTAGTTGGCTTGACGAGGGTCTCCTCACTGACTGGTTGTCCTCCGGCGAGTAGTGGTGCTCCGACATCGGCCGACGAGCAAGGCAGCAGTGGCAGCGGCAGTAACTGTAGTAGTTGCAGCAACAGCAGCATCGGGCTGGGGGGATATTGGGTGGTAGAGACGGTGGTCAGGCGGGGGTGGACGACGAAAGAGGCTCGTGGAGGTAGCGACCTGAGGTGGTGGTGGTGTTGAGGGGGTCGGGTAGATCGGGTTGGGGTGGTTGTTGATGATGGTGAAGGGGATGGTAATGATGGAGGAGGTCCGACGGGTACAGGCGGGCTGTGGTGGTGGTCCGGCGTTGAGGGGGCAGTGCAGGCGGGTTAGGTGGCTCTGGGGGTGGCTGCCTGTGGTGGCGGTGGAGTCGTCCTGTCGGGGTAGGGGGAAGGGTGCTCGGGTGAAGGGATAGCTCGGCTAGGGTTTGCTAGGTGGTGAAGAAATTGGTTTTTAGGGTTTTAAGTTAGAGAATATGTGTAATTATATGGGAGGGGATTTACGGGCTGACCTCGGGACTTGGGCCGGCCAGGGCTCTTTGGGGTGGGGGCTGGTCCACATGAAAGGTGTACACAGGCTTGGTTAGGTCTTGCTTTGGTAAAATTGCCTCTAATTAAATTTAATTAAAATAATGCACCAGTTATTCTTTTGTCAATTGGAGACACAAGGGGTTAATTTAGGTGAAACACAAGAGTCATGGGCGTAGTAGACTCAGAGTAGGTTAATACCCTAATTTGGGTTATACGGAGTTGTTTTGTGGTTGTGCCTCAAATGCAATGGAAATGGGCAATTATGAGAAATTTGTTTTATTGGCATAATACATAGACCTTTGTAACGAATATTGCGTACCTCATATGAAGCACAATATTGAGTATCTAAAGGTTACACAAGGGTCAGATAGGTAGTCTGGCATGTCTAGGAGGTGTGTATTTGATTTGTTTGAGGGTACCTACTAGTGTAGCGTTCCAAACATCGAAGCAACGACAAGACATATTAAGTCACATAATTATTGCTTATTAATTCTAATTGTATCCAAATTGATCCTAGTCTCTCAATTTAAATTAATTAAAATCCTAAATTGGTCTAGGGGGTTTACACTAACAATGGTCGCCGAGTTGTGAGTATAACGCCCGTTGTTCTCGAGAGCTACTCTAACTCCCTGGCAAAGAGTAGTATTGGTCTGTTCTTGTCCTTGCTGAAAATGTTGGCATAGTTGGACCACTTGTTATTGAAATTATAGTTATTGTTACTGTTGTTGCTACTGTACTATCATCATGGCTTAGATCATCTATAACATGGCCGACGAGCCTGCCTGCCCTGGTTGTACTGGAAGAACTGGGGGTATTGTCTGGGTTGGCTGGGTTGGAATAAATGATGGAGCGGGATGAACTGGCCATCCCGATTAGATTGGTGGAGCAGATTATGTTGGGCGGGTATGCATGACTTGCGGAGCCGGCTGATGAAAAGCTGCTGACGCTTGTTGTCACTCCTTGTTCCCAAAATGTATATTTTGGGATATATTTATTTCTTGCTTGTATTTATTTCCTGCTTAGAGTATTTCTTGCTTACATGATTATTAGGCTGCATGCATGGAGACTAGACCCATTCTTTGGTTCAATTAGACCCATGAATTAATTGTTGGGTTGGTTTATTCATGAGTTGAACCCATGGTCTAAACCTTAAATCCTAACTATAAAACCCAAGATCTTTCTCTCTTCCCTCATTCTCTCCATTTCCTCTTCTTCCTTTATTTAGACAAGTACACCTTGTACCACATGGAGAATTTTTTTTGATTTTCGATTCTTGCTATTTTCTTGCATTTTTTTGTCAAATATGAGTGATTTATAATTCTAAACCTTTTTTGTATTGGGAGTTTCGGTTTTAATGGGTGGATTTGAGTAGATCTACATTAAAGTTTAGGGTTTTCATGGGTACCTTGATTTTTTGTGGTTTTGATATACTAAATCATAGTATTTTTGAAAAAATAGTTCTTGGGATGGATGGAGTACTTTATTTCGAACATTTTTACTTTTGGTTCACTTGATTCAGAGTTGAAATAAAGTTTTTATGAAGAAAACATTATTTTTGATTTTTGGAGTTCTCGTCATGGATGAACTTGTTGTCTGGGGAAGGTGAAGTTCCATGCTGCCGAGAGTTCCATGCGACCTTGACCCATATGCGGCAAGTAGACTCATGCGACCATACAACCATCCGAGCTCATGCGGCCATGCGGTCTGAACTTATGCGGCCATACGGTCTTAGCTCATGCGGCCAAGCGGTCCAAGCTCATGCGGCCATGCTGTCTAAGCTCATACGGCCATGCGGTCTGAACTCATGCATCCATGCAGTCTGAGCTCATGCGACCATGTAGTATGGGTTTATTCAGCCATGCGGTCTGTGACCATGCGACCATGTGTCTATACAGCCTGACTTCCTATGCGATAGCAACTTCTATGCGGCACCTGTCATATGCGACTATGATTCTATATGGCCTTATGTGCATGATTTATTGATTTTTCTTGGTTTGATGCTTTATTGGATTTTTGTGATTTTAAGTGTGAGATTGATGATTGGAATGCATAAAAACTGAGTGACCACGTGTTGAACCTGACTATATGCTTGACCCGACCATGAATAGAGATAGACCATGCCACTAAGTGACTATGATTACCTATGTGCCTGACTAGACCTATGTATTGCAATATGATGGAACTCATGTGATTTACCAACGATTGGTAACTTGACTCGACTATTGGTATCTGGGCTGATACACTTACTACGTACCATGTGTTCCTACGTGCTAAGTATTTCTATATGATTATGTTACATATTTAACACCGAGGTGTGGCTACGTGCTAAGTGATATGTGATATAATAAATTTCTCCAGTATGGACATGATAGTTGGTCAATAACCAAGCTTGGCTAGGATTTGGTGATTGTTGCGTCACGCTGGGGTGAATCCAAGTTGAATTGCAAAGTGACAAGTTAATTCGTATCTAATGTGGCTGTATTATGGTACATCATATAAGGGGAATACCATATGACCACACCATGTGATTCCAGTTAACAATATGATTAACTAGGCAACTAAACTTATAGAGCATTAGGAGGGAATATAATCTCAAGATCGTGCCTAACTAGCCACCTCCAATCATCTGAATTAGGGTGTATAGGACAGTCCCCATGGATATTGTTTAAGTCCTCATTAGTGGTTGGCAATATCCGATTATTATACTATACTATGTGTTCTATACGATCTTAGTACGATGGCCTTACGAGGGACTGGTGTACAATACTACGTGTTATACGGCAATTTATGGCTCGGTTAACCCTGCTAGTACCTGGTTCGATCTGAGTATTCCTATATGCATAATATCTCTGGGTGTCACGACCCACACCCGGAATTTGGGCATAAGTCGTGGGTACGTCCAGCCTATACCGCAGCATCGGCGGTAGAATGCTGTCTAGGTCTCTATAATACTAAACATAACTCATAACTTGTCATTGATATCAACTCCATAAGGAGGACAATAAAATAAATATCTCTCAACAACTCATAATGTATAAGAAAATAACTGAAAGAAATAAATGGCACGATAAAAGATAAGAAGTACTGGCATAAGTCAAACACAATGACTCAAATAGAGATAAACCACAGTCTAACTGTCCAACATAAATAGTCTCAATAAGTCTCACAATAAACTCAACATAGGTCTCAATATAAGTCTCAATATAAACTAAAATGGATAAAATAATAACTTTCTAAATTGCTGCATGTAGTGTCTCTTCTAAAGGAAGGGACTCTTCTAAGATCTCTGGTATGTAGTCTACATCTATACCTGGTCCATAGTGTGTAGGACATAAGTCCTCAAGATCCTCTAAAAAATATATCCAGTCAGGATTGGAGCGCAGTATAAGCACTAACAGCAGTTCCATGTATATTGACAAAAATTATAATACAGTCTAAAGAAATAAAAGATGGATATAATAATAGAAATAAGAATACTGAAAATAATAAAATACTGGAATAAGGAAATGCTGGAGAACATATCATCATCAATGGTACAACTAGCAATGATCAGAAATACAAGTGCATGCTAGAATAATGAACTGGAAATACATGAATAGAGTATCTAGCTAAGTGTGTGAAACATCAGTCTATCATGTGATCGACTTGGGACATATCAGGCTTGTTACATATGATTAGCTATAATTCATGTAACGTCAGGCTAACCATCCAGTTAGCTATGATGCGAACAATAGTCAGGCTAATCATACATAACAGGCTATAAGGCATGTAATGGTCATGCTGCACCCGACGTAAGGTGTGGGGTGAGCTATGATGCATGTAGAGTGGGTTATGATCACATAATCTACTAATATTTCCCCGTCCCCAGCTAGCACGATGGGTTCTAATTATGACTCCTCATGACAGGTCTCGATGATGCTAACCCGTGTATACATAGTGTCATAATCATGTATGCTATACAACTAGAATCATAGAGACGATCAACATAATGAAAACTGTCAAAGAATGTACTTGCCTGTGGTCCTCTTCTGGCAAAACCAATATCCTGTTTTGGAAGTCTTGTCTGAATAATCCAACAGTCCTATGGACATAATATAATAATTGTCACGACCCGCACCTGGATATTCGGGCACGAGTATGTGGTTACGCCCAGCCTACGCCGCAGCATCGGCGGTAGAACGCTATCTGGGTCATTTCTAACTATCTAATGTCTCAACAATATAATATGGTACCTGTCAAACATCTCAACTCCAAACGGAGGAACAATATGGTATCTCACAAGTATATCTAATCTCAATCACAAAACAAACTAAGGAAGAATAATGCACGAATGAAAAAGCGAAGGAAAGAATAAAGATACAATCCACAATCTGAAATAATAATATAACTGTGAATCTTAACAAATAATAGCCTAATACGATCCAACCCAATAAACTGGACCTCCTCGGGCTCTGCAGCTAAGTCCTCATGATCTACAAGAGTATCCTCTAAAGGTACGTCGTCCTATGGCCAGTAGAATGTGGGACACTGCCTTATAAGCCAATCATCTGGAAAAATTATATTCAGCCAGGATTGAAGCGAAGTACAGCCCAATAGCAGTTCCAATTAATTGACAAAGACTATAAACAGTTATAGTAAGTAATACATGATAATCAAGGAAAGTAAATGAGTCAGAGAAATACATACAGTCACAGTTAAAGTAAGAAGCAAGACAAGATATGCACAGTGAATCGATAAAATAATGTAAATAAGATTGTGAATAGATGAGAAATGAACTAGATAGATAAGATATATGTCCAACAAGTATCATGTGAGTCCAGCATGTTTAATGTGAAGCCAACATGAAAATACTGACTAGTGTGTTTTAAAATACCGCTTTCGACATGTAAATGGCTAGGGGTAAGTACGCTCATCGCACACTTGGTGTGCGGCTGCTATCATTCCTTATTAGACTAGAGGGGGGTGATTCTAGTTTTAGGAATATTTACATGTCTACTCGAGTATTTCCCTTCCCGACTAGTATAAATGAATCCAATCCCGACACACAAATCAAATATGAGTCCAGCTAGATAAAATAGGTGATTCCAGTAGTTGAGTCCTGATGTGATGCCAGTAATGAGTCCTGAAGTAGAGGCCAGACAAGTATAATGTACGTGTCACAAGAAAATTAATCCATGCAATACTAATCCGTGTATCTAAGTGTCGAGAAACTAGGTAAAACAATACTATAGACCAGAATCATAAAAATTATCAATTAGTGGACACTATCAGAGAATGTACTTGCCTGTCGTCCAAGCAATTAATGCCCAACTTTGCCACAACTGGTGTCATACAAACCTATATATGGAATATTGCATTAATACAAGGTTCAGGAATAAAAATAAGCTAAGTTGATATAGTTCTTGGTTAATAAGCCATTTCTGGGTTAAACTGATAAAATCTAGGTTGTAAGAGTCTTATACTAAGTCACTAAGTTGATACACTATGAAACTAATCTATACAAGCTAAACTAAGATACTACAAGACACTCAAAAAGCCGTATCCTAAGATACGTAAGTTTCTAATATGAAAATAAGGTTTTGGTTATATATTCAAGTCAAATATTATAATAACATAACAAAACAATTAAAATAGGATACCTTGGCCTTGCACCTATGCGTATCGTAACTAACTTGATACTCAAGCTCAATACCTTGGGTATCGGTCCAATACCTTGATAATACCTTGGTATCCCAAGGTAATCTAAACCACTATAGATATAGCTAATACACAAAACACTATACTATATGCTAACACATAGCTATTACCTATTTCACACTACTAATCATCTAACATATATTACCTATAATAATACATATAGATACATATATGTAGCTAACTATATATTAATCACTAACGATTAAATATTAATTATTAGCTATATTAATTATTAACTAACTCTTACAAATTAGCTACTTACTAACATATTTCTTGCTTCTTAAATATTCAAGCTAATATTTATACACTACCAGCAAAACTATCTAAACTATGAACTCCAACTAAAACCCATATACTAACTAGACTAATACCTGAATACCCAAGTATCTAAACTAACAACTGAAACTGACACTATACTAAAATATGGAACCTATGGATACTGTGCTTGGGTACAGTGGCATACCCCTGTGATACTGAAACCAATTTGTTGATACTGCTACTAGGTGTTGCTGTGATGCTATTTGTTGTTTGCTCTGCTGTACAAGCTGCTGCTTTATGCTACTTGGCTCGAGGTTGCATAGTGCTGCTGAAGGTTACTGCACCTTGCTGAAACAATGCTTGCAGGCTGCTACTGCTCTGCTCTGTCAGCACTGCTCTTGAATTGGATGATCAGTTGCTCGATGCATCTCAGTGCAGGCTCTCCTTATTTGCTGTGGCTGCTATTAATGAAGAATCCTGGGCACACTGATGGCTGCTATCTATTTTTTGCTACATGATCCCACAGCTGCTGATGCATCCCTCTTTTCTGATTGCCTGCACACCTTGCTGTTGTAGCTTGTACTGAATGTGCATTGCTATAAAATAGCTATGTAAGACAACTGCTCGATGCCTAGCATCTTAGTAATGCACTGCCTATCTCCCTCTTCTTGTTGATGCTTCCTGTTGAATGCACTAGCTTTGCTTGAGACTGTAGTGAAGACTCCCTGCTGCAGAAATAAGGCTCAGTATACAAATGCATAATGCCAGTGTTATGCACGAGCACTGCTACACTAGCTAGCTGCAGTGCTACCTCGCTGCTAGAAAGATTCTGCAATGTCAAGGCTTGCTATCACTGAACTGCATTGGCTTGATACTGACTGCTGCAACTGTACTGCCTATTGAAGCATCCTGCACATTGTTGTGCCTCCTCATGGTTTCTACTGCCCCCCTACTTGAGCTGCTGAAGGCTACACACACCTACATAGATCTTTTTTCCTGTGATACCTAAGAACAATGCATACTGTGTATTCCCCTCAAGCTGTACCCTGCTTGGCTCCTCATTGCTGGAGCAGTTGCTGTTTCTAATGGAGCTGCTGAACTTGCTCGAGTGCCTTAACCTCCTGAAACTGAACAGTGTACAGTGACTGATACATCATAACACCTTCAGATATAGCACAGTCTCCTCTGCTGACACTACTGTACACCTGAGCTACTCTTCCCCTCCAGTTGACTGAGTTTGCACGAAGCTGCAGTACTTGCTCCTCCTTCTAACTGCTGATACTCAATGACTGCATGCTTTTCCTACTTAGTACACTGATAACAACATAGTGCTCTTCCTCATTCACTGCTCAATGCCACTTGCACGAGCACCCCTCTACCTCCTGCAACAGTATCTACTTACCAGCACTCCTAGGTAATACTAGAGCAGCACTCTCATCCTCCTACCCACACATATTAACACGTACATGTGCACACCAAAGCTCTAGACACAGCACACACACTTAACACCCTGATACCAGAGAACACATGCACCCTCATACACTCACAGACACATATATGCAATACCTATGCTCACATACACATACATACATATACACCTCTCCTCATATATATATATATATATATTATATATATATATATATATATATATATACCACATACCTACAATTATAGATATGTATATATACACTCTCACACACATAGATACTAACATGTATATACATATTAACATAAGTACACACACACACACACACACACACACACACACACACACACACACACACACACACATATATATATATATATAACTAGATATTCTAATATATACATAACTATAGACACACACAAGGACACTTAATCATATATACTATTATATACCTATATATATTACATAATTATCATATAGATATATAAATACATATGCACAAATAGGAAGGAGGACAATAAACCAAACACGTGGAGTGCACCGTACCCGTATCACACTAATTCTATCATACGCTTGCGATACGGCTCCAACACACAACCAAACGCATTCCGGAGGATAGGATCAAGTCTAATACACAAATTATGAACAATAAGTATAGTAATTAGAGTGTCTACGTGTCCGTGTCACAATATGATATTCACAAGGCCCCGTGTCGGAGGAAAACCCCCAAAATTAACCCGTTTTGTCAAATTGAAGAGATACGGCCTACAAGTATCCAATTGTGGTTATGACACTAGTCATAAACAAACAATCATATGTCAATTTGATCTAATTGACTAAATGACAAACACCACATGTGCTAATCTCAGAATTTCTCCAAAATTGATACCAAAATGGACATAACTTCCATCGTAGATTTTTGATTGACCCAAAACCAATTCCTATTGGTAGCCTATGCATTTGGGTTGGTTTCTCATGGTTAAATCTCAGATCTAGAGTCTATTAGAAGGGGGAAAACTGAAATGTACCTATTGGGAGATGGATTCCTAATAAAAATCCTAAAAATTAAAAGTAGCTCATCTCCTTGTAGATCTTGGCCTCCTCCTCCTTGATCCTTGCTTCTTGCTTGTAGATCCTTGATGTAGAAGCCTCAATTGAAGAATATGGACTAAATTTGGGTGAAAATTGGTAGGGATTTGGTGAGGGAAGGAAGGAATTTGAAAGAGGAAAGAACTAGATCTAAATAAATTGGGAATTAAAAAGTGAAATGATTTTTTCTCTCCTCCTCTACAATGGCTGGTCATATACCCCTCCCCAAGCCATTGAGATTTCCAAAATACCCCTTGGGGCCTCTCATGAAGAAATTAATTAAGGGGGGAAAGGTTCTAGTCTAATGGTTTCACTAATTAATTCATTCTCCTAAACATTGGCCTAAATCATGGGCTCAAACTAAACCAATCTAAAATATTGGTTCATGCATCTAATAAAATGGGTTAGGTCCACTATACAAGTCTAAAATAAATACTATATCTAACCAAACAATAAATAATACAATCAAATAATTAAATCATATGCACAATATTTAAATACAATAACTTCTAAAATAAAAATATCCGTGTCAATTACCAATCTACCTTTAATTAGAAATGTGAGAGTGACAATCCTACCCACCTTAGAAAAATTTTGTTCTCGAAATTAAAGAAGGTCGTAACCCCCTCTAGGTCAACCCTAGTCTAAACTAAAACATACATCACCAACTATGGTCTCTGTCTATCATAGTTTTGTAGTCTCCGGCAAGGTATACTAACTACACATTAACACACAAGCAGTCTATAAGGTACTAACTAAACATGCAAACAACAGACGGAAAGAAAATAAACAGAATAAGGCAAAACAAGCTAACTTATCACCTGAAGTGTCGTCCTCCCCGACTTCTATTACAAATGCCCCTCCCTGCTGGGGTGTCTCCCTCTGTCGGTGTGGGGCATGATGTTGTGCCATAGGTGGTCTAAGTCCTTCTTTCTGACCCCGAGCTCCACCAAATGGGGGTGTTGTAGGGCAATCCCTCATCTGGGGTGTTACGGATCCACAAAATAGTACACCTTCAGCCTCCTCCTACAAACATCCCAAGTGTATCCTGAGCTCCTGTAGTAGGCACAAGTAGACAATGGTTGAATCTGCCTCTGGGCCTGCTGTTGAAATGGAGCACGAACCGGCGCCTGAAACTGCTGCTACTGAATATGGGGACGCTTGGCTGGTCTTGCACCGCTACCACCACCACCCAAAATATCTTTACCTCTATTGGACTTGAGATCCAAGTCATCCTCTGCTCTCTGCGCATCCATCTGGATCTCCTCAAAGGTAGCTGTGCGGTGCCCCCTAGTGAGGGATTTAATTTTCTTGATCAAACCCTTCCTGAATTTCCTAACCTTCCCTTGGGGATTTTGCCCCACTACAAACCTGCTCAATCTGCAAAACTCTGCAGCGTACTCGTCCACTGTCATACTCCCTTGGACGAGATATAGGAACTGGCTATCAAAGACACACAAAGCCACGTCCGGAAAGAACTTCTCCTTCAAAAGCTCTTTAAAAATTTCCTAAGTCAATCCTGCCATCGTGATCCTTGGGTCTGTCCTGGACCATGTCAATGCTATGTCGAACATCTGGCGGCCTGCTGCCTCCACTCATAGACCCTCCGGAATTGGCGCCAGTCACAGGTTCCTCTCCACGTCCTCGATCCAATCATCGGCATAAAAGATCCCTTATGTGCCTTTGAAGTCTTTCAGCCCCATCCTCTTAAAGTCTATGATGGTATCCGGCCTCGGCTGATACGAAACAAACTGAGCTGCTGCCATCTATGGCTGGAACGTAGTAGCTCTCTCAACTATTGCATGTACGATCTGGTGAGCATTCTCCATGCTCTATCGCAGGACCTTGGACTGTCGCTGTTCCGCCTCTATCATCTGCTGGAAGAGCACGAATATCTGCGTCTGATCAACTACAGGTGGTGGAGGTGGAAGATCCTAAAAAACTGTATGCCCTGTCCCCGGTACTGGAGGTGGAACACCTCCGAAAGCTGCTGCCGATACGCCCACCTGGACCGGTGAAGCTGACCTCCTGAATATAGGTGTTGGACCATCGTCTGAGGGTGCTGCCCTCAAGGGTGATAAAGTGACTGATCGTGCTGTCGCGGTACCTAACAGCTAGAAATGCGTCTTCGGCGGCATCCTGAAGATAGATTAAAATACATAATCAATATTGAATATGATACGATATCATCAAAGAAGGATAAAACATTATTCAAAGCAAAGCAATATTCCATAGATAAGGATTTGCAACACAGATTTTGGAATGTTTGAGTAAACTCTCAGCCTAAATCCGATTTCCTAAAGCATGCTCGTAGCCGTACTCTAGACGAGCACAACTACGAAATCGTACTAATTATGAATCTTGACCTGCATGGGCCACCACTCAAAATGTGTCATGACCCGCACCCGAATATTCGTGCACGAGTACGTGGTTACGCCCAGCCTACACCGCAACATCTACGGTAGAACGCTGTCTGGGTCATTTCTAACTATCTAACATCTCAACAATATAATATGGTACCTGTCAAATATCTCAACTCCAAACGGAGGAACACTATGGCATCTCATAAGTATATCTAATCTCAATCACAAAACAAACTAAGATAGAATAATGCACGAATGGAAAAGCGAAGGAAAGAATAAAGATACAATCCACAATCTAAAATAATAATACAATTATGAATCTCAATAAATAATAGCCTAATACGATCCAACACAATAAACTAGACCTCATCGGGCTCTGCAGCTAAGTCCTCCTGATCTACAAGAGTATCCTCTAAAGGTACGTCATTCTGTGGCCCGTAGAATGTGGGACACTGGCTTATAAGCTAATCATCTAGAAAAAATATATCCAGTCAGGATTGGAGCAAAGTACAACCCAATAGCAGTTCCAATTAATTGACAAAGACTATAAATAGTTATAGTAAGTAATACATGATGATCAAGGAAAGTAAATGAGTCAGAAAAATACATACAGTCACAGTTAAAGTAAGAAGCAAGACAAGATATGCAAGGTGAATCGAGAAAATAATGTAAATAAGACTTTGAATAGATAAGAAATGAACTAGATAGATAAGATATATGTCCAACAAGTATCATGTGAGTCCAGTAAGTGTAATGTGAAGCCAACAAGAAAATACTGACTAGTGTGTTTTGAAATACCGCTTTTGACATGTAAACGGCTAGGAGATAAATACGGCTTACCGCACACTTGGTGTACGGCTACTATCATTCCTGATTAGACCAGAGGGGGTGATTCCAGTTTTGGAAATGTTTACATGTCTACTGGAGTATTTCCCCGCCCAACTAGTATAAATGAATCCAATCCCGACACACAAATTAAATATGAGTCCAGCCAGATAAAATAGGTGATTCCAGTAGGTGACTCCTAATGTGATGCCAGTAATGAGTCCTGAAGTAGAGGCCAGACAAGTATAATGTACGTGTCGCAAGAAAATAAATCCATGCAATACTAATCCGTGTATCTAAGTATCGAGAAACCAGGTAAAAAAATACTATAGACCAAAATCATAAAAATTATCAATTAATGGAAACTATCAGAGAAAGTACACATTTTTCATCCAAGCAATGAATTCCCAACTGTGCCCTAACTGGTGTCACACAAACCTATATATGGAATATTATAATAATACAAGGTTCTGGAATGAAAATAAGCTGAGTTGATGCAGTTATAGGTCAATAAGTTATTTCTGGGTTAAACCGATGAAATCTGGGTTGCAAGAGTCTTATACTAAGTCACTAAGTCGATACACTATGAAAATAATCTATACAAGCTAAACTAAGATACTACAAGACACTCAAAAAGTCGTATCCTAAGATACGCAAGTTTCTAATTTGAAAATAGGGTTTTGGTTATATATTCAAGTCAAATATTATAATAACATAACAAAATAATTGAAATAGGATACTTTGGCCTTGCACCAATGCGTATCGTACCTAACTTGATACTCAAGCTCAATCCCTTGGGTATCGGCCAAATACCATGATAATACCTTGGTATCCCAAGGTAATCTAAACCACTATAGATATAGCTAATACACAAAATACTATACTATATGCTAACACATAGCTATTACCTATTTTACACTACTAACCATCTAACATATATTACCTATACTAATACCTATAGATGCATATATGTAGGTAACTATATATTAATCACTAACAACTAAACTAGCTATATTAATTATTAACTAACTCTTACAAATTAGCTACTAACTAACATATTTCATGCTTCTTAAATAATCAAGCTAACATCTATATACTACCAACTAAACAATCTAAACTATGAACTCCAACTAAAACCCATATACTAACTAGACTAATACCTGGAATACCCAAGTATCCAAACTAACAACTGAAACTGACACTACACTAAAATATGGAAACTATGGATACTGTGCTTGGGCATAATGGCATATCCCTGTGATACTAAAACCAATTTATTGATACTGCTACCAGGTGTTGCTGTAATGCTATTTGCTGTTGGCTCTGCTGTACAAGTTGCAGCTTCATGCTACTTGGCTCGAGGCTGCATTGTGCTGCTGAAGGTTGCTGCACCTTGCTAAAAAAATACGCGCATGATGCTACTGCTCTTGCTCTGTTTGCACTGCTCTTGAATTGGATGCTCAGTTGCTCAATGCATCTCAGTGCAGGCTCTTCCTCTTTGTTGTGGCTGCTGTTGCTGCAGAATCCTGGGCACACTGATGGCTGCTATTTGTTTATTGCTACACGATCCCACAGCTGCTGATGCATCCCTCTTTTGCTGATTGACTACACACCTTGCTGTTGTAGCTTGTATTGAATGTGCATTACTGCACAACAACTATGTAAGATGACTGCTCGATGCCTAGCATCTCTGTGATGTACTGCCTATCTCCCTCTTCTTGTTGATACTCCCTGTTGAATGCACAAGCTTTGCCCGAGACTGCAGTGAAGACTCCCTGCTGCAGAAATAAGGCTCAGTACATAAATGCACGCTGCCAGTGCTGTGCACGAGCACTGCTACACTAGCTAGCTGCAGTGCTACCTCGCTGCTGGAAAGATGTTGCAATGTCAAAGCTTGCTATCACTGAACTGCATTGGCTTAATTCTGATTGCTGCAACTGTGCTGCCTATTGAAGCCTCCTGCACATTGCTATGCCTCCTCATAATTTCTGCTACCCCCCCTACTTGAGCTGCTGAAGGCTACACACACCCACACAGATTTTTTCTCCTCTGATACCTAACAATAATGCATACTGTGTATTCCCCTCATGCTGTACCCTGCTTTGCTCCTCATTGCTGGAGCAGTTGCTGCTACTAATGGAGCTTCTAAACTTGCTCGAGTGCCTTACCCCCCCTGAAACTGAATAGTGTATAGTGATTGATACATCATGACAGCTTCAGATACAACACAGTCTCCTCTATTGACACTACTGTACACTTGAGCTACCCTTCCCCTTCAGTTGACTGAGTCTGCACGAGGCTGCAGTACTTGCTCCTCCTTATAACTGCTGATACTCAATGACTGCATGCTCTTGCTACTTAGTACACTGATAACTTCATAGTGCTCTTCCTTATTCACTACTCAAAGTCTCTTGTACGAGCACCCCTCTACCTCCTGCAGCAGTGTCTACTTGTCATCACTCCTAGGTAATACTAGAGTAGCACTCTCATCCTCCTACCCACACACACCAACACGTACATGTGCACACCAAAGCTCTAGACACAACACATACACTTAACACACCGATACCAGAGCACATATGCACCCTCACACACTCACAGACATATATATGCAATATATATGCTCACATATACATACATACATATAAACCTCTCCTCATATATATATATATATATATATATATATATATATATATATACCATATACCTACACTTATAGATATGTATATATACACTCTCACACATATAGATACTAATACGTATATACATATTAACATAAGTACACACACACACACACACACACACATATATATATAAACACATAGATATATATAACTAGATACACTAATATATACATAACTATAGACACACACAAGGACACTTAATCATATACACTATTATATACCTATATATATTGCATAATTATCATATAAATATATAAATACATATACACACATAGGAAGGAGGACAACAAACCAAACATGTGGAGTGCACCATACCCGTATCACACTAATTCTATGATACGCTGGAGATACGGCTCCAACACACAACCAAATGCATCCCGGAGGATACGAGCAAGTCTAATACACTAATTATGAAAAATATGTATAGTAATTAGAGTGTCTACGTGTCCGTATCACAATGTGATATTCACAAGGCCCCGTTTCGGAGAAAAACCCCCAAAATCAACCCGTTTTATCAAATTGACGAGATACGGCTTACACATATCCAATTATGGACACAACACTCGTCACAAACAAACAATCATACGTCAATTTGATCTATTTGACCAAATGACAAACACCACATGTGCCAATCTCGGAATTCCCCTAAAATTGATACCAAAATGGATATAACTTCCATCGTAGAATTCCGATTGACCCAAAACCAATTCATATGGGTAGCCTATGCATGTGGATTGGTTTTTCATGGTTAAATCTCAGATCTAGAGTCTATTAGAAGGGAGAAAACAAAAATGTACCTATTGGAAGATGGATTCCCAATAAAAATCTTCAAAATTGAAAGTAGATCCTCTCCTTGTAGATCTTGGCCTCCTCCTCCTTGCTCCTTGCTTCTTGCTTATAGATCCTTGATATAGAAGCCTCAATTGAAGAATATAGACAGAATTTGGGTAAAAATTTGTAGGGATTTGGTGAAGGAAGGAAGGAATTTGAAAGAGGAAAGAACTAGATCTAAATAAATTAGGAATTAAAAAGTGAAATGATTTTCTCTCTCCTCCTCTACTATGGCTGGTCATATACCCCTCCCCAAGCCATTAAGATGTCCAAAACACCCCTTGGGGTCTCTCATGAAGAAATTAATTAAGGGGGGAAATGTTCTAGTCTAATGGTTTCACTAATTAATTCATCCTCCTAAACATGGGCCTAAATCATGGGCTCAAACTAAACCAATCTAAAATTTTGGTTCATGCATCTAATAAAATGGGTTAAGTCCACTACACAAGTCTAAAATAAATACTACATCTAACCAAACAATAAATAATTAAATCAAATAATTAAATCATATACACAATATTCAAAAATAATAAGTCCTAAAATAAAAATATCCGTGTCAATTACCAATCATCCCTTAATTGGAAATATGACGGTGGCAATAATAATATAGTATCAGTTGTTACACTAGCACACACACAAACATAATTATGCTGAACTCAGAACTACGTTAGGGGTGATATTGGTCATCTAGCAGGGTCAAGTGTGCGTCTAAATGCACATGTGTCATGTCCTCAAATGATGTGCATAATCAGACAGTCAACTAACTAACACATGTCTAAGGATCTAAATCCAGGGTAACACCAACCCATGTATGAGCCAGTACGTTGGTGTACACAAGGCAGTTAATTCACTAATATTCAGGGACATATAGTCATATGCAAATATACGGGATATCCACAGTTAATACCTAGGGTCATACAATATATACATATTACAGTCATACCAAGTACTAGCAAACAATTTCCACACGATATAAATATATACCAATTAGTTATTATACACACACGCATGCATACGCAACTGGTTATTAGGTTTACTTGCATAGGGTCTTGAAATCAACCAAGTAAACCATCATGAACGATATGCTAATCCCTAATACCATTTATACATGCACGTACACACAACATATAAGGGATCCAAGGTCGAACCTGCATGTTTACGTGCATGTACACGAGGTCGAGGGTGTCGACGAGGTGGTGGTGCTGTCACGGCGGTGAGGGGACTGATCGGTGGGGTTTAGTCGCTGCTGTGGGTCGAAGAGTCAGACATCGAGACGTGCTGGCAGCGGTGGAGGTTCAGGCGAGGGGTCGACGCTGGTTGCAGTGTTAGCATGCTCGGACGCGGGTCGTTCGGTATGATGTCGTGAGGAGGCTACTGTAATGGCCGGGAGATGATAATGCGGGTGGTGGAAGGAGGCGTCGGGACAGAAGTCGAGGTGGTGAGGTGAGTCGGGAGATGGCATGGCCGGGAGTTCCTCAGTGTTAGCAGTTGGGTTCAGGCGGTCATGGAGGCTCAGGCGTTAATGGTGGAGGTGTCAGCGGTTGACGGAGTTGGGTGAAGGAGGTCATGGCGGTGATAGGTGGTCGGGAACGGCTGCTGTCGGGGTCGAGTAAGCTGCTCAGGCGGTGATGGGTTCAGCGATGGAGGGCGTGACTGACGTGGTAGGGCGGTGAGCAGGCCGGGTCGTTCAGGCGAGGGGAGGATCGAGATGACCGGGGGTCCGACGGTTGGGCAGTTCAGTCGTCGGCCGCGGGATGAAGAGGGTGAGGGTGATGATGGGTCGGCTAGGGTTAGGTCTTTGATTTTTTTTCTTGATAAAAATGATAGAAGAAAAAGTATATTTATATGGGGAGAAAATAGGGTAATGTAGACCTAGGGTTTGGGTTCGGTTTGGTCCTCCTTGGGATGGTTTGGATGCAACATGAAGGAATTTGAAGGCTAGGATTGAGTGTGTTTGGGTGGATGGTTAAACTGGTGAGATGGCAAGTTTGAGTGTTGCACACTCCAAAAATATAGGAAAAATTGTAGGTGACTGGTCAAAGAAGAGGGGGATGTTTCTTCATGTATTCGGTCGAATGGGATGTGGACATCTTACTGCAATTTGTATAAAAGTCTCCAACAATTAAAAAATTGCACAAAAAGTGGAAATTAAAATAAATGTCTGGGACGAATATTGTGTTACTAAAATAAAAAACAAAAGGGAATATTTATGAGTTACACAAGGGTCAGAATGGAAGACTGTCACATCTAGGGCAAGGGTGTGAAATTTGTTGGAAGGCATTGGCTTGTATAGCACTCCAAATATCGAAGCAACGGTAAGGTACAACATTCAAATAAAATTACAGCAATTAATATAATCCCTAATATAAAATCCCAAAAATGCTAATTAAAGTCCATAGCCTATAATTGGTCAGAGGTTCTACTGGTGGATTTCTAGGTCTAGTCTACTAACCCATACATTATAGAACACTAATATATATATGTATATTTATATATATATATATATATATATATATTAACACATTAAATAAATAAAAAGACGAAAATACCTCTATTCTGGAATGTGGTAGTGACAAGTCTACCCTCCTTAAAAAAATTTTGTGCTCGAAATTGAAATAAACTAGCACAATAACAAACAATCAGATAAAAAATTATACCAAAAGTCTCGAAGAGATACGAATACTGCTCACGCATTTCGTCCTCTGTATCCCAGGTTGACTCACCTGGAGAGTGATGTCTCCATGCAACACGAACCAAGAAAATAGTTTGGTTCCATAATACCTTCTCTCTACGATCCAAGATCTCTACGGGCTGTTCGGGATAGCTGAGAGCCGGTGTAACCTCGATCTCTGAGTGATCTAGTACGTGACTAGGATCTGCCATATACCATTTCAACTGTGACACGTGGAACATGTCATGCACTCCATCTAGTGCAAGCGGCAAGTCCAGTTTATAGACCACTATACTGACCCTTGCAAGAATACTGAAAGGTCCGATGTATCATGGACTAAGTTTTTTGCCTCTACCAAAATGAATCGTACCCCGTGTTAGAGAAATCCGTAGGAACACCAAATCGCCAACCTAGAACAAACAGTCTTAATATGCAATATAAAACAAAACAATCATAAACCAAAATAACAAAACCTATACCTGAAACTCTAGGAGTCTACGGTGGCTATCGGCCCAATGCCGCTGTCTATCCTGCGCCATCCGTAGTCTGTCTCTGATGAGTTTTACCTTTTCTGCTGCATCCACGACCTTTTTTAGTCCTAACAAATCTTTCTCCGACATCATCCCAAGATAACGGTGTACGACACCTTCGTCCATATAAAGCCTCGAATGGTGACATCTCAATGCTGGCCTGGTAGCTATTGTTGTAAGCAAACTCTACCAGGTGTAGATGATCCTCCTAAGAACCTCTAAGATCCAAAACGCAAATGTGTAGCTTATCTTCAAGAGTCTGAATAATCCTTCAGACTGTCCGTCTGTCTAGGGGCGATATACGGTAATGAACTTGAGCTGAGTGCCCAAGGTAGCCTGCACACACCTCAAGAAATAGAAAGTGAAACGATTATCCCGATCTGAGACGATACTCACAGGAACCCCATGTAATCTGATAATCTGCCACACGTACATCTTTGCTAGCCTCTTTGTCGATGTACCCACTTTAAATGGTAAGAAGTGGGCTGATTTGGTCAACCTATCCACGATGACCAAAATTGCGTCCTTTCCTCCAAGAGAACGTGGAAGCCCTAAAACAAAATCCATAGTCATGTGCTCCCACTTCCACTCTGGTATGGGTAAAGGTTGAAGTAATCCTCCTAGCCTTTGTCGATCCGCCTTTACCTGCTGGCATACTAAATATCTGGATACAAAGCGTGCTACCTCGTAATTCATACCATACCACCATACGTGCTCCCTCAGATCTCAATACATCTTGTTGGTACCACGATGCATCGAGTACTGAGAGCAATGTGCCTCCTGTAAAACCTCTTCGCGCAGATCTCCACTCGGCACACACATCCTCGTGCCATGCCGTAAGGATCCATCATCCGCAATAGTGAATTCGTCTATCAATCTTGTCTGAATATGTGCCATGATACTCCTCAGAGTCTCATTATCATACTGTACAAATCTAATTCTATCTATCTGCTCTGATTATATCTGTAATCCCCATATCTAAATCTCTATACCTGGAACTAGCACTTCAATTTCCAAGCTCTCAAGATCGGCCAATAAATGTCTATCTGTCGTCAATTACATAGCCACTGGATACCTGCTCAAGGTATCGGCGACTATGTTGGCCTTTCCTGGGTGGTATTGTAATAAGATGTCAAAGTCTTTCATCAACTCCAACCACCTCCTTTGCCTCATGTTCAGCTCCTTCTGTATAAATACATACTTCAAGCTCTTGTGGTCCATGAAGATCTCCACATGCTCTCCATACAGATAGTGTTTCCACAGCTTTAGAGCGAAGATAACTGCTGCCAACTCCAAATCATGGGTGGGGTAGTTCTTTTTATGAGGGCGCAATTGCCAAGAAGCATAGTCAATTACCTTTCCGTGCTGCTAAAGAACGCAACCCAAACCTTTTTCTGAAGCATCACTGTAGATAGTGAATCCACCTGTCCCTGATGGCAAACTGGAGCTGTCGTCAATCTCTTCTTTAGCTCATCAAATACAGTCTGACAATCCTCTGTCCAGATGAGTTCTACATCTTTCTGGGTTAGGCTAGTCATTGGCTCTAAAATCTTGGAGAAGTCTTGTACAAATCTCCTGTAGTATCCTGCTAACTCGAGAAAACTCCTGATCTCAGCTACCGAACTGGAGTAGCCCATGACTCCACCGCCTTGATCTTCTTTGGGTTAACTGAGATTCCGTCTCCCGTCACCATATGTCCAAGGAATTCAACCTTGTCAAGGAAGAACTCGCACTTTGAAAGCTTCCCGTATAGCTCCTCTTTCCTGAGAGTCTCCAAGACCATCCTTAGGTGCTCTTCGTGCTCCTATAGGGTCTTCGAATACACAAGAATTTCGTCGATGAACACTACCATAAACTTGTCAAGGTACTGGTGGAACACTTTGTTCATCAAGTTCATAAATACTGCTGGTGTATTGGTTAAGCCAAATGGCATTACCAAAAATTCAAACTGGCCATATCTGGTCCGAAAAGCTATCTTCGGTATGTCTTCACTCTTCACCTTCACCTGGTGATAGCCTGACATCAAGTCTATCTATGAAAATACCTTTGCTCCACTCAACTGATCGAAAAGATCATCTATCCTTGGCAGCGGGTATTTGTTCTTGATAGTGAGGTTGTTTAGGGCTCTATAATCGATACATATGTGTACCATACTGTCCTTCTTCGGTACGAATAATACCAGAGCTCCCCATGGTGATGAACTGGATCTGATGAAGCCTTTGTCCTGCAGCTCCTCAACTTACTTTTTCGGTCCTGCCAGCTCGCTATTGTTGATTCTATAGATATATTATGAAATAGGCTCCGCTCCTGGTACCAAGTCTATAGAGAATTCATCATATCTATCTGGCGGCAATTCTGGCAACTCCTCTAGAAATACTTAGAAGAACTCCGCTATCAGAGGATGTGGTAACTCCTTTTCTTCCTTTCTAGCTCCGCAAAAAGTTTCTTTGCTCTGCTCCGCTGCTCCTCTGGCGACCTCAAACTCTGGCTCTCTTGGTGGTCAAAATATTACTCTGTCTCCGTGATAATCTATAGTAGCATGGTGCCTACTTAACCAGTCTATTTCGAGTACAATATCGTATCCCGGAAGTGGCATAACGAGGAAACTTACGCTCAACCCTCGACCTCCAAATGATGCTCTCCGATCCTTGCAATAATCATGGACTAGGATAATGCCTCCTCCAGTCGTGATCTTATAAGTCCTATCTAATGGTTCCGTCTCTAAATGATGCTTAAGGGCATAAGATATAGATAAGAAACTATGGGAAGCGCCAGAATCAAATAATGCAAGTGCTAGAACAGAATCG
This sequence comes from Iris macrosiphon, assembly GCA_036927795.1. Classification (NCBI taxonomy): domain Eukaryota; kingdom Viridiplantae; phylum Streptophyta; class Magnoliopsida; order Asparagales; family Iridaceae; genus Iris; species Iris macrosiphon. Next base: position 158,532,472 of record JAYESA010000009.1, read on the forward strand.
AGAGAAACTGAACCTGAAATTACGTCTCCAGCTGGCTCGGCCTCCTCGATTGTCATGGCGTATGTGCATCCCTGATGTGCACCTCTCTGCTACTGCAGCTGAGCAAACCTCTGCTGTCGTGGTGGAAGTGGAGGTCCCCTTTGCTGGCCTCCTGGTATAGTAGGTACTCTGGCTGGTCTCCTGTGAGCAGCTGCTCCACCCTGACGAGTCTGAATAGATGGACAGTCCCTCAGCTGATGTGCTAACGATCCACATGTCAAGCATGTATCGAACCTTTTCCTGCAGATGTCTCTAGTGTATCCTATCTTTCCGCAATATGCATACTGGGCAACGGGCTGAGTCTGCCTCTGTGGCCGCCACTGCTGGGTGTGTCCTCGAACTGGTGCCTGGTGCTGCTGATGCTGCTGCTGGTACGACCTCTGTTGCTGTTGAAAGTGTGGGCGCTTGGCCGGTCCTGTACTACCACTTGTTCCTCCAGAAGTGTCGCATCCTCTTTTGGACCTGAGGTCCAAGTCATCTTCAGCAATCTGGGCATCCATTAGAATACCCTCAAATGTAGCAGTGCGGCATCCCGAAGTACGAGACTTGATCTCTCTAGTCAACCCCCTCCTAAATTTTTGGGCTCGGTCTCTGGGTCTCGAATCATCGATGGCGCAACAGACTCAAATGGCAAAACTCCATGGTATATTCATCAACTTACATGCTTCCTTGGACCAAGTCATAGAACTGACTCTCCAAGGCTCCCAGGGCTACGTTAGGAAAGAACTTCTCCTTGAAGCGCTCCTTGAAGTCCTCCTAAGTAAGTCCTCCAACAGCGAGCCTCGACTTTGTACGGTACCATGTTAGTACGATATCAAACATTTGACTGCCAGCATCCTCGATCTGAAGATTCTCCAGAATCTGTGCCAAGCGCAAGTTTCTCTCTATATCCTATAGCTATTCGTCAGCGTAGAGTATCCCTTTGGTGCCTTTGAAATCTCGAGGCATCACCCTCTTAAAGTCCACTATAGTACCTGACCTCTGGTGCTAGTAGCCAGGATGCTGCTGGTATTGTGCTCTCTCTCCACAGCCTGAAGAGCCACCTGATAAGCATTCTCCTTGCTCTCTCTCATCAGCTCTGTCTGTGCCTGGTGCGCCTCTGCTTGAACCCTCTGAGCCTTAGCTTGAACACGCTGAGTGTCACCCCCATATTTCAGATTAAGGGTATTTTTGTCTTTTCATAAATAATGTGTAAATGATTGCATGATAATTAATTATATTTAAATTACTGTAATTTTATTTGATTGTTGTACTTTACTGTTGCTTCGATAATTAGAACACTACACTAGCCATTGTCTTCCAACTGATTTAACACCCTTGTCCTAGACGTGCCAAACTTTTATTTTAATCTTGGTGTGACTCATAATTATGTCTTGTTGTGCTTTATTTTAGACGCGCAACATTCGTCGCAACCGATTATATTTAATTCTCTATAAATCTAACTTTGTACCCTTATGTGTTCCAATCAAAATTGGAGATACAACCTCGACCTATTTTGAGCAACCCAAATTAGGGTAATATTCTACACTAAGTCTACTTTATTTATGATGCTTGTGTCCCACTTAAATTCAGTCCCTTGTACTTCTAATTAATTTTAGAGCACCAATTGCATCTATTTTTGATTAATTAAACCAAAATCCCTCTTTGTGCAATTTTTCAATTGTTGGGCACTTTTGTGCGAAAGTGGATTAAGGTGTCTACCCCGTTGGACACGACACGTGAATAAACCCATTCTCCTTCATGCGTATTTTTCTATAATTTTGGGAGTGCGCAATTGCAACATCAACCTCCATAAAACCATGGTCCTCCAAACCTTGAACCAATTGAACCTGAGCCCTTCATTCTGAACTCATTAAACCATGGCCCTTGAATAATCTTACATGAGAAGCCGAATTCCTAGAGGGGTTGACTAGTCAAACCAACTCTAGGTCAAACCCATACCATACATGTATATAAGGGATATTTTTCCTTTCTTTACTTTTCGTTTTCTTTTAATTCTCCTTAAACCTAGAAACAACTCAGTCGACATACACCTATTTCCATGTTCACCATTCTTCTCCCTAATTCGCCTCGTCTACCGCCGAAAACTGACCGGAGACTTCGCCTGAACCAACTCCTCCGTGACATCTCGATACGCCGGAGGAAACTCGCCTACACGACGCTGCCGACAGCCGGAGACTCCGCTAGTACCTACTAACCATCCCGTCAAAATTTGACCAGCGAGCCACTGTCCCCTTTCCTGTCGAACCTGACGAGTAGACCGCCGGACGCCTCACCGTCTTTTGCCATCAACCCCGCCAGCATCGCCTGATCAAAGCGACGCCATCACCTCCTTCATCCCTGTCTCTTATCGACGACCGAAAATCTGCAGCAGCACCGCGGATCCGCTGTACTCCCAGTCCCGTCGATAACTCATTGCAGATCTCGTCGACAACTGCCTAAACGCCGGAGACCCGCCGTTCTCCTCCGGACCGTTCGCCTGAAGCCGCCAACCCGATCGGAGCACCGCTAAACGCCATCTCCCGCTGCATGCGCCAACCCGCTGTGACCTGCTGTTGACGACCGACTACGACGATCACCGGAGCCGAGCCGTGAACCCGAGCAGCACCCCGGTGCCACCTCCTTCGCGACGACCTCGATATCAAACCCTTTATTTCTGCGTACACAGGTTCGAATCCCCCTCGCATGCATAAACACGTACACGTATATGCGTATTCCTCGTAGTATTACATACGTATTAGCCGTGGTATATTTAGTATATGATGGCATATCGGTATATGATTTGTATATATGTATTTGCATATGTAGTAGTATATGTTAAACATATTTTGGTATATATACACGTATATATATATTATATCTCCATTTGCATATATACATATATATATGTCTTGTATATATATCCCTAAAATATGTTTAATATGTATATATATGTACCAGTATTAATTCTCAATTAGTATAAAACATACGTACATGTATTGTACGTGCATCCCACGTACATGTTTAATATATGTATATATATACATATTATAAATTCTATTAAGTATGTATATACATGTATCTTTTATAATTGTAATTAGTTAGTATTAATGAATATGATAGATAATATATATATTATAGTTCTATGTACTAGGGGACCGAGTATAACCCCGGATACCCCATAGTTACATCGACCTGTGACCATGTAGCATGATAGCAGACTGCCATATATACACTAACGTACTGGCAAGACCGTACCATTGACTGTCTGTTATGCCCAGCAACGACAGACGTGACTACCCTATGTAGAAGCATGAAAAATACGCCGGATGACTATACGCGGCATATGGGTGCAGAGCAGTGTAAGCAGAGGCCTTCAGAGCCATCAAACGTGCAACAGAGCCCTTTCCGCTAAAAACTCAACATGAAATATGAAAGCTCGAAGGACCATCCGCATAAGGCAGTACGTCCAAGCCGCTTCAGCGTAAACAGGGTGCTTCATCGCCTCCAGGGCGTAAAACTCATCCTCTTTCAGACGCAGCATTAAGGTATACAAGAGACGCTTCGTATTCTCCGAGGTGAACCTGTCAGACCCTGCAATGAAGATCCTGCAATGAACCTGACGTCTGGACTTCTGACAAAGGAATACGGCTCGACTACCCAGACGACGGCTATAATGATGGCACAGCACTGCGACCCAGGCTGTCAAATACCGCCATCCCCTTTGCGTAAACTGCTTTTTCAAGCACAAAGGGATACGCTGCCTTGTTTTACACAGGCAGACACGAGCTATTTTACGTTTTGTAGAAAATAAACCGCCTGCCACGTCAAAAGCTGCACTCCGTACGGGGTTCGAGGTACGTCTCTACGTCTGATGCACAGAGCGGTGACAATTTCTCAAGGTACGTCTCTGTGACTGATGCGCAGAAGGGGTTGCAGACCTTCAAAGACACGCCTCCATATTTAATGCACAGGATGGTGGCAAATCTCGGCATTTAATGCAAGAGATTTGATTATATCTTCAAAAGTCGTAATTCCGGCTAAGACGTCCCCATCAGCACTCTGGCACGGTACACAGCGGCTTCTACGCCCACCCAGCTCCTGTGCTCTCTCGGTCTCTATGACCACTCGGCTTCTACGCCTACTCGGTTTCTATGCCTGTTCGGCTTCTACGCCTGCTCGATCTCTATGACCACTCGGCTTCTACGCCCATTCGGTCTCTATGACCACTCGACTTCAACGCCTGTTCGGCCTCTGCGACCACTCGGCTTCTACGCCTGTTCGGCTTCTACGCCTATTCGGCTTCTATGCCGGTTTGGCTTCTATGCCATGGTGATAGACATTTGGCTTCTATGCCAACCTCTTCTACGCAATGGATACCTACCTACGTGGCTTAGTTAGACCCGCGTCACACGCTCATTCAAAGGATCATCTATACGCAGGCATTGGTTACTTTAACCATTGTATAAAAGGGTGCTGTACTTTCCACTCCTCGGTTTTTATACCGACGGAGTGGTCACTGTCACTAAAACTCTATAAATAGAGACCTCTATCAAGGAGGAACGAGGTCGACAAATTGGAAGATCGAACCAGAGGTCAGAAAATTGGTCAAGAATACCAATATCAGATCAAGGGTCGACAAATTGGAAGATCAAACCACAGAGAGAGAGAGAGTGAGAGTCCGGAGCTTTGGCAAAGAGTAGGGATCGATGACTTTGGCATCATGCATCCACCCTCTTCTGCAACCTTCGAAGCTGCTTCCTGTCTTCTACGGCACTTCTTCAACATCGTGTGGTCCAAGGGCTAAAGTGATCGACTGCAGATCAGACACCTATAGCAATATCTACCCAGATTAAATAAATTATACTCCTATATCCTCGTATAGGATCAAATTGTACAAGTTTGTTTGTAAACAAAAGAAGGCGGGTTCCGTGTAAACCCTATATTGAATACATTTTTATTCTTTCGTTTAATACCACAAACAAGATGGCGACTCTGCTGGGGACATCTTTCTCTTCTGATGAGGAAGTAATTGCTCAATACGATACGGTATCCGTGGGATCCGTGAAGAAGACACTGGTCGTCCAATTCGACCAGTCTGCCTACGAAGACATGCTTCGAACCGGGGGTAGCTCTTACTCTCTCTCCGTCTAAGACAACAGGAAGCTGTGCAAGGTCTGGATTCCCAAGACATCCTCTACCATTCCTGTGGACTCTCCAATCTCTCCGACCTCTCCGACCAATGAGGTTGTAGCATTGCTCCCTCCGTGCCCTGCACGTAAAATTCAGTCTTCCGCTACGCGCGGTACAGACGAAACTTTGGGCAAAGCCTCAGCGCTGACCCAGAAGTATCCACTGTGCTCTACGCGTAGGAACCAGTCTCCCGCTACGCACGATAATCGAGCAAAGCCTCAGCGATAACCCAGAAGTATCCACTGCGCTCTACGCGCAGAAACCAGTCTCCCGCTACGCGCGGTACAGACCAAACTTCTGATGATGCCTCAGCGCCAAGTCAGAAGTACAAATCATGCACCATGCGCAAGACAACATCTGACCTCTACGGGGAACCAGATGAGCACCGTGATTTCCGCAGGGGGAAGCAAGCGGCGGGGTACTCAACTTCTCGGCCGTTACGCCAGCAAAGAAGTAATCTGCCTACCCTCCAGATTACGTGGGAAGCCGACGGCCGATTGAGGACCTCTTCAGCTTTACGCCAGTCTGAGCAAATCTCCAAATTACTCCAAGCGAAGTCCCACGACGTAAAGCAAGCTCAGGATACGGGAAGGCACCCTCCCCGGGGATTATCCGCCACCTAGATGGCCAATCTGTTGTACACAGGTGGCATAGGAAAAACCATGGTGCCCAATCTCCGCATACCCACTGATGGGAACAGAAGGAACAAGCCGTCATCTTCTTCTGTAAATTCTCCTGACCTACGGGATTATCTAACCCAGAAATGCGAAAGCAAGAGTCATAAACAGCCTTTAGTTCCCCTAACAATCAAACGCGGGGAGATCTTATGGGAGGATACGTCAACGTCTTATGTCGTCATAACAGGTGGGCCACAGGAAGACTCCATCTTTATCATCCCACCCACCCACGGCGATCAGCGTCCGATAATCTTTGGTAGCAGGCGGAATACCCCAATCGTACAGGAGGAATCGTGCGAGTCTGAAACAGGCAGGATACAAACCCACAGATATAGCCCCCAAGCATTAAATATCATGCCAAACATGGGTTACGACTTGGAACTGAAATAAGGTCTCAACTATGGAAAAGGTAGACGAAAGCCGATACGTAGTAATTCTCACCCTCAAAAAGCTCGTTTCGGGTTGGGATATGCTGCGTCTCTCGCGAGACCCAAAATTCTGAAATCCAATCCTGTACAACCAGAGGCAGTTCCTGATGAGTCAGTTTCTACGGCCAGAGGCCACGGCATGTCTAGGAGTAACTTACCACGACAGGACAAAGTGACGTCCAGGGCCAGGGGTAGAATCCCCTCAAGATCCGAAGATGATACAACAACGACGATCTCCTCGCAAGACCGTAAAATTCAGGCATCAGGAGCCCGAAGACCAAAAGGAACTTTCTCCTTCAACGAAGACGACATCATTGAGATCTTCGATATGTTGATGAAAGAGCGCAAGCTTCAGCTACCCGACATCAGACATCCCGAGAGAATCGGCAAAGTGGACGACCCGGATTATTGTCTCTTCCACTGGTACACTCATCATCCCATAAAAGCGTGCTATGTGCTAAAAAGAAAAATTCAGGAGATGATCGAGGCCAAGGTCATCACTTTGAATCTGTAAACAAGGGGACGGCCCTTACCCAATTGGATTTCCATTCTTACATAACAAATCACTCTCTTCAAAAAAAATTATGTCTAAAACAAGGAAGAATCCCTGAAAAGGCTCCCTAGACAAAGACTGCCATGTCCATATTACCTCTGAGCAGATATGCACTTCCATCTCCGATAGAATTGTATCCCAGAAGTTTGTCATGTTCATATTACCTCTGAACAAACCTTCTTGGTTTCGGCTATCAATTATCACATCGGTTGTCATCTCAACTTAGCGCCCGTACTTAACTCTAAGTACGCCAGTGGTGTTAGGTCCACAAAGACTGCCATGTCCATATTATCTCTGAGCAAATATGCACTTCCATCTTCGATAGAATTGCATCCCAGAAGTTTGTCATGTTCATATTACCTCTGAACAAACCTCCTTGGTTTTGGCTATCGATTATCACATCGGTTGTCATCTCAACCTAGCGCCCGTACTTAACTCTAAGTACGCCAGTGGTGTTAGGTCCACAAAGACTGCCATGTCCATATTACCTCTGAGCAGATATGCACTTCCATCTCCGATAGAATTGTATCCCAGAAGTTTTTCATGTTCATATTACCTCTGAAAAAACCTCCTTGGTTTCGGCTATCGATTATCATATCGGTTGTCATCTAAACCTAGCGCCCGTACTTAACTCTAAGTACGCTAGTGGTGTTAGGTCCACAAAGGCTGCCATGTCCATATTACCTCTGAACAAACCTTCTTGGTTTCGGCTATCGAGCACCACATCGGTTGTCATCTCCGGCCCGTCGCCCTTCGACTCACCTGAAGCTCTCGAACAAGCATTATCAACAAATATGGTGATGGCAGATCCCTTCGAAGCAGACGAACAGGATTCTGAGCCATTTGAGAACGACTCTTGGGCTCAACAAATGGATACACAGTGGGAATTCGGCTTCGAGCAGAGGGAACCTCCCTCCAAAGATGAAGTTATCCAGGTTGATGTTGGGGGTGAACTTTCGCCAAAACTGATATTCATCAGTAACAACCTTTCTCCAGATGAATGGGAAGAAGTTATCCAGCTGATAAAAGAATATATCGACGTCTTTGCGTAGAATTATGAGGATATGCCGGGCCTTGACCCGAAGGTGGCTACTCATAAGCTCAATATATTGACCGACTCGAAGCCTATAAAGCAGCACCAACGCCGGTTTTGCCCGGACATGATGGACGCCATCGAAGATGAAGTCAAGAAGTTGATAGCTTGCGGTTTCATCCGGGAAGAACAATATCCCGACTGGGTCGCCAACGTTGTCCCAGTCATGAAGAAAAATGGGAAAATACGTATCTGCATCGATTACCGAGATCTGAATGTAGCCTGCCCCAAGGATGAGTTCCCTCTCCCCATCACGGACATCATGATCGACAACACCTGCAGTTTTGAACGCATGTCTTTCATGGACAGATTCTTCGGATACAATCAGATCAAGATGCATCCTGAAGACGAGAAGCACACTGCCTTCCGGACCCCGTTGGGAGTATATTGCTATACGGTCATGCCCTTCGGATTGAAGAACATCGGGGCTACATACCAATGGGCTATGAGTAGCATATTCCATGATCATTTACGTAAAACAGTAGAATATTATGTGGATGACATAGCCGTCAAGAGCCGCCTCAAAGATGATCACATTCAAGACTTGAGGACGGTATTCGAGTTAATGCACCAACATCAACTCAAGATGAACCCTACGAAGTCCTTCCTGGGTGTATCTAGTGGCAAATTCCTGGGATTTGTCATTACCGCTAAAGGCATCCAGGTGGACCCTGACAAAGTCCAGGCCATCGTAGAAATACGACCGCCCCGCAATCTGAGGGAACTTCGAGGATTTCAAGGCCGTCTGGCTTATATCCGGAGATTCATATCCAACCTCTCGGGAAGATGTCAGCCCTTTTCGTATCTCATGAAGAAAGGTGTATCCTTCGTATGGGACGAAACCTGTCAGCAAGCATTCGGGGATATCAAACGCTACCTCACTAGTCCGCCAGTTCTAGTGCCTCCCATCATGGGGAGACCATTCTTGCTGTACGTTCGAGCGATGGATCATTCGCTAGGAGCTCTACTCGCGCAGAAGAACGATATGGGGCATGAACAGGCTATCTACTACCTCAGTAGGATGATGGTCGGAGCCGAACACCGGTACAACCCAGTGGAGAAAGAATGTTTGGCTCTGATGTTCGCTATCCAGAAGACGCGACACTATGTCACCGGCCAGGCTATCCATATCATCTCCAGGATCAACCCTCTTCGAGTACTGATGAGCAAGCCAAGTGTTCTTAATTCTCGGATCGCAACTTGGGCGATGCTGTTAACACCATATGACATGGTATATGTCCCGCAGAAGTCCATCAAAGGCCAAGCGTTGGCCGACTTCCGAGCTGCTTATCCGATCCCGGAGGCCTCCAAATTATACGAGGACATTCCTGACGAAGTTGTAGAATGTACTTCCGCAATGGAAAGTGACGCGTGGCAAATGTTCTTTGACGGCGCCTCCAGGACTGGTCCCCAGGGAAACGTGGTTTCAGGGGTAGGAATCGTCCTGGTCACTCCTGATAAACTCATCATTTACCGAGCATATTCTCTCAACGAACCATGCTCCAAAAATGTGGCGGAGTACAACGCTCTGTTAATTGGGCTCCAAGTCGCTAAAGAGCTGGGGGTCGAGTCCCTGGAAGCTTTCGGCGATTCTCTGCTTATCGTCAATCAAGTCAGAGGAATATATGAAGTCCGAAATCCAGACCTCATCCCCTATCACCAAGCAACGATCGAGATAGCCATGACATTCAAAGAGTTCTTCTTAGAGCATGTACCTCGATCTCAGAATCGGGAAGCTGATGCCCTAGCTAGTCTAGCTGCGGATTTAGCCACTCCTATAAGAAGGCAGGATTCGGTAATCCTTCTTAACAGAGATTTATTCTACATGAAGAACAAACTTTCACATAGAATGCAGCTATGCTGTGACCACGGATCCCCTTAGAAGAGACTGAAGAAGTCCCTTCATAGATCTCGTCGCATACGGAATCTTGCCGGATGACCCCAAAGAAGCAGTATCCGTCAAAAGACGATCGTTACGCTTCTACTTCGATGCATCTTCACAGTGCCTATATCGCCGGACCTACGACGGACTGCTATTAAGATGTCTCTCTGACGATGAAGCACAGCAGATTATCCGGGAAGCTTACGACGGCGTATGCGGAGCACATCAGCCCGGTCCTAAGCTACAGGATCGTATCAGGAGAATGGGCTATTACTGGCCCACTATGATCACGGACGCGATCAACTATGCAAGACAATGCAAAGCCTGTCAGGTTCATGCATACTTCATACATCAACTGTCTGAATATCTACATCCTACGGTTGCATCCTGGCCTTTCGAAGCATGGGGTATGGATATCAATGGTCCTATTCACCCGTCTTCTTCCAGAGGCCACCGATTCATACTGGCCATCACAGATTACTTCTCCAAATTGGCAGAGGCGATCCCTCTGGCTGAGGTAAAGGCGTCTGACGTAATCAACTTCATCAAGCATCACGTCATTTATCGCTTTGGGATTCCCCGAAGGATAATCCATGACAATGGGCCTCAGTTCATCAGCCAGGCATTTCATCGATTTCGTAATAAGAATCGAATACATAATATTGCCTCTACGATATATTATCCAGCTGCTAATGGTTTGGCGGAAGCTTTCAACAAAACCATTATCAAAATCTTAAAGAAGTTCGTCTCTTCAAACAAAAGAGACTAGAATGAGAAGCTGGGCGAATGTCTCTGGGCATACCGTACAACGGTACGGACACCGACGGGTTGTACCCTATTTTCACTGATCTATGGGAGCGAAGCAGTTCTCCCCATTGAAATCCAGATCCCGTCGCTCAGGATAGCCGTGGCTAATGAGCTGACCCGAGAAAAGAATGACCTGTTGAGGCTTCAGGAGCTCGAAGGAGTAGACGAGAAACGCCATCAAGCTCAACAGCGCATCGCGCTCTACCAAGCACGCATTTCCAGAGCGTTCAATCATAAAGTAAAGGAAAGAGTGTTCAAAGTCGGCGAGCTAGTCTTAGCCGTAAGAAGGCCGATGATTCTCACTTACAGGAGTAAAGGGAAATTTTAGCCCAAGTGGGAAGGCCCTTACGTGATCGAGACAACGTTCTCGAATGGCGCTTACAGGTTAGCCCAGCCTAATGGAGACCTGTTAATGGCTCCTATCAACGGTAAATTCCTAAAGAGGTACTATGCTTAACCTCCTCTACCCCAAAGTGGAATATAGCAAGAATCTCAATTCTGACAAAACTACTTCCACAACGAAGCTAGTTAGGTCATATTCTATCATGTCCGTATGACCGCTGAATAGGTATGTCCTGCTAGAAGTTTATCGAGAGTTTATCACATCCATACTACCTCTGATATCACTCTCACCCAAATCTGTCATTTATATTTCGAAATGATGAGTCCACAAAGTCAGAAAAGATTCGCTTTATTTATTCCCCAAAAGAGCAAAATTACATTGGGGAAGCGAAAAGAAGAAATAGTACATCATTGTGGGGGAGCAGTCAGATCGCGAATCAGCTTCGCCAGTGCAGCCACTCTCTCGTCCCTGGAAACAAAGGCATCAGTACGGGCCTGTTCCAGCCGTGCCTCGGGATTGTTCGTAAAGGACAGTTCGGCCCTTGCCCGGAGAGAGCCAGCTCGGACAGCTTCTGCATGCTCCAGGTCCGGTCATGCGGTGCTCAGTCGACCAGTCGCTACGCCTAGACCTGCCAGCGACTGAGAAGCCCACTCCTCTGCCAGAGCGAGTTTCTCCTTCAACTTGCGAACCCTCGCTCCGTTCCCTTCGTGCTCAGATTGGCACTTCGTCTCAAGAGCAAGAGCCTCCTCCACGACAGCTTTTCTTTTATCTATCTCCAGCTTATGTTCTTTGATGGAATTATCTAAGCTCTCTAGTGTAGAAGCATGAAAAATATGCTGGGAGGATCTACGCAGCCTCTTGATGCAGAGCAGCGTAAACAGAGGCCTTTAGAGTCATCAAGCGTGCAACAGAGCTTTTTTCGCTAAAATACAGCATGAAGTATAAGCTCAAAGGACCATCCGCGTAAGTGCAGTACGTCCAGGCCGCTCCAGCGTAAGACAGAGTTCTTCATCGCCTCCATGGCGTAAAACTCAGCCGCTCTCAAAGCAGCGTTAATGCGTACGAGGAACGCTTCATCTTCCCCGAAATGAACCTGTCAAGTCACGCAGTGAACCTGGCCTCTGACTCCTGACAAAAAGTGCTGCACGGCTACCCAGACGACGGCTGAAAACGATGGCAGACCCCTCGGGACGCGTCCCACAGTATGATGGCGGATCTCAGCATTTAATGCAGAGGATTTGGTTAAAATATCACCAAACCGTCGGTTACCAAAGTCCCCCCAGCGTAAACCGCTCTTTCGCGTACAAGGGAATACGCCGTCTTGTTTTACACAGGCAAACATGAGCTGTTTTACGCTCCGCAGTAGACAAACCGCCTGCCACGTCAAAAGCTATACTTCGTACAGGGCCCGAGGCACGTCTCTACGTCAAATTGCACAGAGCAGTAACATTTCCCTCAAGACACGTCTCTGTGACGGATACACAGAAGGGCTGCAGACCTTTAAAACACGTCTTCGCATTTAATGCACAGGATGGTGGCAAATCTCTGTAAGAGATTTGATTACACCTTCGAAAGCCGTAATTCCGGCAAAGACGTCCATATCAACACTCTGGCACGGTACGCAGCGGCTTCTACGCCCATTCAGGATCTGTGCTCATTCGGCTTCAAACGCCCACTCAGTCTCTATGACCATTCGACTTCTATGTCTGCTCGGCTTCTATGCCTATTCGACTTCTACGCCTGTTCGGCTTCTATGCCTATTTTGGCTTCTACGCCAAGGGTGACAGTCATTTGGCTTCTACGCCAACCTCTTCTACACGAGGGATACCTACCTACGTGGCTTCTACGCCGTGATCTTTGCAACAGATATATGCATTTTATCCCCTTAGTTGGACACGTGTCACATGCTCACTCAAAAGGTTATTTATACGCAGGCATTGGTTATTTTAACCGTTGTATAAAAGGCTATTGTACTGTCCACTCCTCGGTTGTTACACCAACGGAGTGGTCACTATCACCAAAACTCTATAAATAGAGACCCCTTTCAATGGGGAACAAGGTCGGCAATTTAGAAGATCGAACAAGGTCGGAGAAATGGTAAAAAGAGAGAGAGAGAGAGAAGGAGAGAAGAGTCCGGAGCTCAGGCAAAGAGTAGGGGTCGACGGCTTTGGCACCGTGCATCCACCCTCCTTTGCAACCTTCGAAGCTGCTACCCGTCTTCCACGGCACTTCTTCAACATCGTGTAGTCCAAGGGATAAAGTGATCGACTGCAGATCAGACACCTATAGCAATTTATACCCAGATTAAATAAATTGTATTCCCGCATCCTCGTATAGGATCAAATTGTACAAGTTTATTTATAAACCAAAGGGCACGGGTCTCGTATAAACCCTGTCATTGAAATACACTTTCATTCTTTCATTTAATACCACAAACAAGATGGCAACTCTGCTGGGGACATCTTTCTCTTCTGACGAGGAAGCAATTGCTCAACACGATGCGGTATCCGTGGGATCCGTGAAGAAGACACTGGTCATCCAATTCGACCAGTCTGCCTACGAAGACATGCTTCGAACCGGGGGTAGCTCTCACTCTCTCTCTGTCCAAGACAACAGGAAGCTGCACAAAGTGTGGATGCCCAAGACATCCTCCGCCGTTCCTGTGGACTCTCCGATCTCTCCGATCTCTCCGACCAATGAGGTGGTAGCATCGCTCCCTCCGTGCCCCGCACGTAAAATTGAATCTCCCGCTACGCGCGGTATAGACAAAACTTCGGGCAAAGCCTCAGCGCTAACCCAGGAGTATCCACTATACTTTACGCGCAGAAATCAGTCTTCCGCTACGCGCGGTACAGACAAAACTCCCGGCAAAGCCTCAGTGCTAACCCAGGAGTATCCACTGCACTTTACGTGCAGAAATCAGTTTCCCGCTATGTGCGGTACAGACAAAACTCTGGGCAAAGCCTCAACGCTAACCCAGGAGTATCCACTGAGCTTTACGTGCAGAAATCAGTCTCCCGCTATGCGCGGTATAGACAAAACTTCAGGCAAAGCCTCAGAGCTAACCCAGAAGTATCCACTGCACTCTACGCGTAGGAACCAGTCTCCCGCTACGTGCGGTACAGACCAAACTTCTGGTGATGCCTCAGCGCCAGGACAGAAGTATAAATCATGCTCCAGGCGCAAGACAACATCTGACCTCTACGAGGAACCAGATGATCGTCGTGATTTCCGCGAAGGAAAGCAGGCAGCGGAATACTCGACTCCTCGGCCGTTACGCCAGCGAAGGAGCAATCTGCCTACCCTCCGGATTACGCGGGAAGCCGACGACCAACTGAGGACCTCTTCAGCCTTACGCCACTCTGAGCGAATCTCCAATTTACGCCAGGCAAAGTCCAATGACATAAAGCAAGCTCAAGTTGCTACTCCCCCTGACCTACGCAAATACCTAATCCAGAAGCGTAAGGAGAGGGAACCTTCCAACATATCTATTACGCCCCCTAGCGAGCAATATTGTAATAGTCATAAAATTGTGATTGACTGTTGCTGTTCTAAAGCAAAACGGCTGGTTTTCGACTGATTGAGCTACTCTCAGTCTTTCTAGGAAGAAGAGCCCGCGTATGTGTCCGTGAACATGGCTTCTCACATACCTAGAGGAGGGCCGAGCTCAAGACGTTATCCCTCAGGGCCTCCGAGCCGAAGAAGATTCGAAGACCTCCTCAGGAACACTGAAGCTGGGGTGTTCCAAAATACCCGTGCTAGGTCAAAGCAACCGGCTTCGTACTCATCTGATTTCGACGCTGGGGGTCGCCAATCTCCCAGATCAGATGCTGAGAGTATAGAGTCGACTTCTGCAGCGACCTATACTTATCCTTCGAGGACGCCCAGGGAAATAGGAGTCTACGCCATTGAAGACGAACGCGAGGAAGCTTCGCCGTCAGGAAACATGGAACAACGCATCACTATGCTAGAAATGTCTCTGAAACAAATGTAATCCATAATGGAGAACATGCACCAGATGATGCTAACTCAGCACGCAACTGCCATGGCTCAAGCGTCGGTCCCGCCAACTCAGATACGTGCGGAGGTGGACTTGCCACAATCCAACCCAAGAGCCTGCTCTAGATTAAGAGTCAGTAGTTCCTCCGCTTTCTCACTCGGTGAATATATTACCTTCCGTTGGAATCACGATACAACCAACTCCACACTACACCGTAGCCCCACTTCCAACTGAAAATTCGATACAGGCAGTGCGGGAGTTGAAAGCCCAGTTTGACGCCTTGAAGCACAAAGATCAGCTCAAGAAACTGGGAATCAACCATCCTTACCCAGCTATCTGGGAAGAAGTCCCTTTTCCTCCGAAGTACAAACCTCGAACTATGGCTCTGTTCGAAAGAAAAACATCGCCAAGTCAATACATGAACTATTTTAGTACGATGACGGTGTTGCTACAAGGGAACAACGCCCTCCTCACTCGGGTGTTCAAAGGCTGGCTCTCAGGAGTAGCCTATCAGTGGTACCATAGCTTGGCGGACAACTGCATTACTTCCTTCGAAGACTTCAAAGATTTATTCTTTACGCGATTCTATGAGGGTGGAATGGACATGTCTATGTCCTCTCTCATCGAAGTCAAACAAAAGGAAAAGGAGGACGTTCGCACCTTCGTCGAACATTTTTGTCAGGCCACCTTACAAATGCCTCCAGGAGTTTCGGACTCGGCGTTAGTAGACATTTGCAGGAAGAACCTCCTTTCCGTAGTCTCGGTGTTTACAGGACTATATCCGTTCCATGAGTGGCCTTCGTTCATCGTCTTGGCAGTGGCCACCGAAGACAACAGTCGCAAGGCGCGCGACAATGGCATCATGATCTCTGCCTCCGATAGAGGCAAAAGGTCATCTCCCAGCAGCGACCATCCTCGCAGCTCCAAGGGAAAAGAAGCTCTGACAGTCAATACGTCCAGACAAAAGACGACGGTGACTACGCAGACGAAGCCCGGGACTCCCTGGCCCGTCGAAGTCTACTCTTTCGACGACGACGATATCCCTAGTATATTCGAGTGTATCGTCAAAAGCGGCAAGATCACCCTTCCGGAGCTAAGGTGGCCCCAAGAAGCCGGCAATACTGACGACCCCAAATACTGCATCTTCCACAGATACGTACACCACCCAACAAAGGCATGTTACATACTGAAGAGGAGAATCCAGGGGTTGATCGATGCTAAGGCCATCACTCTGCACAATACCGAGAAGACGGTCACGGCCAACATGATCTCTCTACGGTTCGGCGATCTGCCTTCCCAAGAGGTCATGAACGATGTCACACCCATTTCCCGAGCTACGATGGACATCGTCAATCTCCCTCCATCGAGAGATCAAAATCAAGACCTGGTACCCCTGACCACCCGGCAGGGCGAGATTATGTGGGTTCATCCGGATTTGGTATCAGAGCTCGAGGAAGAGACTAAAGCTACTAAAGCTACGTCTAGAAGAAGCTGCAAGCGCAAACCATGCCACATGGTCGCAAATTCTTCGCCATCAGACGAGGACAAGGTACTTGTTGCAACCCGTTCAGGGAAAGCCTACCTCAACGACTGCGGAGCAAGTCAGGAGAATGCACCGGCGGACGCTTCAACTGCCAAACCTTCGGGACCAGGCCCCGTCGTACCAGAGGCCAGCCCTTCAAAACTGACGCCGGAAGACAAAGGGAAGCAAAGAGAAGTGCGCTTTGATAAACCTGTGAAAAATATTCCAAACAAAGGTTTTGAGAAGCCATACAACTTCGATATCCTGGCCCAACTGGCTAATACACCAGCCAGGCTCTCCATCTTCGAGCTACTCAAGCTCTCCCAAGACACTCGTCTAGCCTTGAGTGAAGCGCTGATGCAGGCAGAGGCATGCTTGACCCAGCTCAAGTCCCCCGACGAAGAACCAGTAGCGTGTCCTCAATGCCACAGTGTGATGGAGGTGGTCCCAAATATCAACTTCACCTAAGACGACATGTTGTTAAAACATAATAGACATGACAGGCCCCTCTATTACACCGGGTACGTCAGTTCCATGGAGGTCGACCGGATTCACATAGATCCGGGGTCATCGATCAGCATCATCCCTCGCAGTCTGCTCAGGCTGCTAAAAATTTCTACCAGCGAACTGGCTTACACTACCACTACAATCGTGGGTTTCAACGCTGGAAGAAGTAAGCCATTGGGGAAGATTCGCTTGAGAATCCAGATCGGCAACCTTAGATCGGTGGCCACATGTTACGTCATCGATTCAGAGGTGTCCTACAACATTTTGCTGGGAAGACCGTGGATCCACGACCACAACATAGTTCCTTCAACCCTACATCAATGCCTTAAATATGTAGACCCACAAGGAACTGTACAAATAGAGGTGGCTGACCTAAACTCGTTTAAAGAAATAGAATCCTACTATTCCGATGTCGTGTTGTACTCCCAAGACCACACGGAAGAAGCGCCAGGCGAGGCAAAGGACGAACCACTCGTCCGAGAGCCAGAAGAGCCCTCTGCCACACTGCCGCTGTCGATCAAAGTGAAAGGATGAACCACTCGTCCAAGAGCCATAGAGCCTATAGCCATCCACCTTAACAAGACCAAGTTAGGAGAAGGGAGTGATCCTCTAGTAATCACTTTGAACCGGAAGCCTCCACCCTTGGCCATCAACCTTCGGCACAACAGGCAGCCGACTGATGTAAACGCAACCAGGAACGGAGTTCCAAATGATAATAAACATCCCCTTTTCTGGTACATCGGTGCTCAAATTCCGAAACAGGAATCCACTCCCCATGACGAAGTAGAACCAATAGCACAAAAATTCTTGGAAGCTATAAACTCCTACCGTCCGTATGTCTGGGAAGTGGCGTCATCGTCCAACGTCGTCAGGACATATGGGCCACACGAGGATTCTATCTTCATCGTCCTACCTACCTGCAACAGCCAGCGTTCGATAGTCTTCGGTCGCATGCGCAATCAACCGATTGCCCAGGAAGATCCTTTCGACGACGATACTGGGAAAATGCAAGTTCATCGATACAGCCTGCAGGCATTGAAGATCATGCAAAACATGAGCTACGACTTGAAGTGGAAGCCAGGCCTCAACTACGAAAGAGGCAGACGAACACCGCCGCGCGGTGAACCCCGCTATCAGCAGACCCGTTTCGGATTAGGATATGCCACCGCCCTTACGACTTCTAAGTCAGATGAGGATATATTTTCCCAGAACAGCTCATCGCCCTCTGACTCACCTGATGCTCTTGAACAAACACTATCAGTAAATATGGTGGTGACAGATCCCTCAGGAGCAGATGAGCAGGATTCGGAGCCGTTTGAGAATGACTCTTGGGCTCAGCAAATGGATACGCAGTGGGAATTCTGCTTCGAGCAAAGAGAACCTCCCACCAAAGACGAAGTTATCCAAATCGATGTTGGGGGTGAACTTTCACCAAAGCCAATATTTATCAGTAACAACCTTCCCCCAGCTGAAAGGGAAGAAGTTATACAGCTGATAAAGGAATACATCGACGTCTTTGCATGGAATTATGAGGACATGCCAGGCCTGGACCCGAAGGTAGCTACTCACAAGCTCAATATATTGACCGATTCGAAGCCAGTAAAGCAGCACCAACGCCAGTTCCGGCCAGATATGATGGACGCCATCGAAACTGAAGTCAAGAAGTTGATAGCCTGCGGTTTCATCCGGGAAGAACGATATCCCGACTGGGTCGCCAATGTTGTCCCAGTCATGAAAAAAAATGGAAAGGTACGTATCTACATTGATTACCGAGATCTGAATGCGGCCTGCCCCAAGGATGAATTCCCTCTTCCCATCACGGACATCATGATCGACAACACCTGCGGCTTTGAACGCATGTCTTTCATGGACGGGTTCTCAGGATACAATCAGATCAAGATGCATCCTGAAGACGAGAAGCACACCGCCTTCCGGACACCATTGGGAGTATATTGCTACACGGCCATGCCCTTCGGATTGAAGAACGCCGGGGCTACATACCAACGAGCTATGAGTAACATATTCCACGAACATTTACGCAAAACAGTAGAATATTACGTGGACGACATAGCCGTCAAGAGCCGCCTCAAAGATGATCACATTCAAGACCTGAGGACGGTATTCGAGTTAATGCGCCAACATCAACTCAAGATGAACCCTACGAAGTCCTTTCTGGGTGTATCTAGTGGCAAAATTCTGGGATTTGTCATTACCGCCAAAGACATCCAAGTGGACCCTGATAAAGTACAGGCAATCGTAGAAATGCGACCGCCCCGTAATCTCAGGGAACTCAGGGGATTTCAAGGATGTCTGGCTTACATCCGGCGATTCATATCCAACCTCTCGGGGAGATGTCAGCCCTTCTCTCATCTTATAAAGAAAGGTGTATCCTTCGTATGGGACGAAACCTGTCAACAAGCATTCGGAGATATCAAGTGCTACCTCACCAGTCCACCAGTTCTGGTGCCTCCCGTTATGGGAAAACCGTTCTTGCTGCACGTCCGAGCAATGGATCATTCGCTAGGAGCTCTTCTCGTACAGAAGAACGATGTAGGGCATGAACAGGCTATCTACTACCTCAACAGAATGATGGTCGAAGCCGAACACCGGTACAACCCAGTGGAGAATGAATGCTTGGCTCTGATGTTCGCTATCCAAAAGATGCGGTACTACGTAACCGGCCAGACTATCCACATTATCTCCAGGATCAACCCTCTTCGAGTACTGATGAGCAAGCCGAGCGTTCTAAATTCCCGACTCGCAACTTGGGTAATGCTGCTAACACCATATGACATGGTATACGTCCCACAGAAGTCCATCAAAGGCCAAGCATTGGCCGACTTCCTAGCCGCTCATCCGATCCCGGAGACCTCCAAACTATACGAAGACATTCCCGACGAAGTTACGGAATATAATTCCGCAATGGAAGGTGACATGGCAATTGTTCTTCGACGGCGCCTCCAGAACCGGTCCTAAGGGAAACATCATTTCGGGAGTGGGAGTCAACCTGGTCGCCCCTGATCAGCTCGTCATCTACCGAGCATATTCTCTTAGCGAGCCCAGCTCCAACAATGTGGCGGAGTACAACGCTCTACTAATAGGGCTCCAAGTTGCTAAAGAGCTGGGGGTAGAGTCCCTGGAAGCTTTCGGTGATTCACTGCTTATCGTCAATCAAGTCAGGGGAATATATAAAGTCCGGAATCCAGACCTCATCCCCTATCACCAAGCGACGGTCGAGATAGCCATGACATTCAAGAAGTTTTTCCTAGAGCATGTACCTCGATCTCAGAATCTGGAAGCTGATGCCCTAGCCAGTCTAGCTACGGATTTAGCTACTCCCGTAAGAAGGCAGGATTCGGTAATCCTTCTTAACAGAGATTTATTCTGTGTGAAGAACAGCTGTCACATAGAACGCAGCTACGCTGTCAACACCGATCCTCCTACGAGAGATTGGACAAGTCCCTTCATAGATTTTGTGGCATATGGAATCTTGCCGGAGGACCCCAAAGAAGCAGTATCCGTCAAGAGACGATCATTACGCTTCTACTTCGATGCATCTTCATAAAGCCTATATCGCCGGACCTACGACAGATTACTATTGAGGTATCTCTCTAACGACGAAGCACAGCAGATTATCCATGAAGCTCACGACGGCGTGTGTGGAGCATATCAACCCGGTCCTAAGCTACAGGATCGCATCAGGAGAATGGGCTATTACTGGCCTACTATGATCGCAGATACAATACGGTATTCAAGACATTGCAGAGCCTGTCAGGTTCATACAGACTTCATACATCAACCGTCTGAACATCTACATCCCATGGTCGCATCCTGGCCTTTCGAAGCATGGGGTATGGATATCATCGGTCCTATTCACCCGTCTTCTTCCAGGGGTCACCAGTTCATACTGGCCATCATGGATTACTTTTCCAAATGGGCAGAGGCAATCCCTCTCGAAGAGGTAAAGGCATCTAATGTGATCAGCTTCATCAAGCATCACGTTATTTATCGCTTTGGGGTACCCCAGAGGATAATTCATGACAATGGGCCTCAGTTCATCAGCCAAGCGTTTCATCGGTTTTGCGATAAAAATTGGATACACAATATTGCCTCTACGGCATACTATCCAGCTGCTAATGGTTTGGCGGAAGCTTTCAACAAAACAATTATCAAACTCTTGAAGAAATTTGTCTCTTCAAACAAGAGAGATTGGAATGAGAAGCTGGGCGAATGTCTCTGGGCATACCGCACAACGGTACGGACGCCAACAGGCTGTACCCCGTTCTCGCTGGTCTACGGGAGTGAAGCGGTTCTCCCCATTGAAATCTAGATCCTGTCGCTCAGGATAGCCGTGACTAATGAGCTGACTCGAGAAAAGAATGACCTGTTAAGGCTCCAAGAGCTGGAAGGATTAGATGAGAAATGCCTCCAAGCTCAACAGCGCATCGCGCTCTACCAAGCACGCATTTCCAGAGCTTTCAATCATAAAGTAAAGGAAAGGGTGTTCAAAGTCGGCGAGCTAGTTCTAGCCGTGAGAAGGTCGATGATCCTTACCTACAAAAGTAAAGGCAAATTCCAGCCCAAGTGGGAAGGCCCTTATGTGATCGAGACAACGTTCTCGAACGGCGCCTACATGATAGCCCAGCCTAATGGAGACCTGTTAATGGCTCCTATCAACGGCAAATTCCTTAAAAGGTACTATGCTTAATCTCCCCTGCTCGGGTGGAATATAGCAAGGATCTCATATTCTGACAAAACTACTCCCAAAACAAAACTAGTTGGGTCATATCCTATCATGTCTGTACGACCTCTGAATAGATATGTCCTGCTAAGAAGTTTATCGAGAGTCTATCATGTCTATACTACCTCTGATATTACTCTCGCCTAAAAACTGTCATTTATATTCCGAAATGATGGGTCCACAAAGTCAGAAAAGAGTCGCCTTTATTTATTCCCAAAAGGGAGGTAGAATTACATCTGGGCAAGCAAAAAGGGAAAGGATACATCATGACGACGGAGTAGTCAGATTGCGAATCAGCCGCTCCAGTGCAGCTATCCTCTCATTCCTAAGAGCCAAGGCGTCGGCGCGAGCCTGCTCCAGCCGTGCCTCGGGAGTGTTCGTAAGGGTCAAATCAGCCTTTGCCCAAAGACAGCCCGCACGAGCAGCTTCTGCCCGGTCCAAATCCTGTCGTGCTGCGCTCAGACGACCAGCCGCTACCTCGAGACCCGCCAACGACTGAGAAGCCCACTCCTCTGCCCGAGCAACTTTTTCCCTCAGCTTGGAGACCCTCGCTGCGTTCCCTTCATGCTCGGAGTGACACTGTGTCTCAACAGCAAGAGCCTCTTCCACGACAGCTTTTCCCCTATCCATCTCCAGCTTATGCGTCTGGATGGAGTTGTTTAGGCTTTCCAGCTTTGTAGCAAGCCGCGCAGTCATGAGGTCGAATCGAGCCTGGACATCAGCATCGAGGCTGCCCCGAGTCTGCTGCAAGTATTCGGTAATGGGTTGCTCTAACCCATTAACCACCGCGTCCAGGGCGTCAGCTACCCCAGGATCACCAAGCTCCCTGACAGCCCCGATCGAGAACTGAGAAGTTTTCTTCAGGCGCTCGAAGCCCAGATTCTTCGCCAACACCATCGATATCATCGTTTTCAAACCGGTGTAGAAGAAGCTGGTATGCTGCTCGGTCAACGCAGCTAGACCCGGCTGAACGCCAGGAGTGGCCGCGATACTAGCGAGTCCCTCTCCAGGAATGATTGCAGACGAGGCGGCGATAACAACGATCGAAGTCGTCGGCATACTCACTTGAGGCGAGGTCACGATGACAGGTTCGTCCTCTTCTGGAGACGACGAAACCACTCCGGGCGAACTAGCCCCCGAGGATACTTCCTCCTCGAAGTCGGGTACCTCCGTGTCATCACCAGGACCCGGAGCAGAGCCAGAAGGCGCTTCAACACTGTGATCCCCGTGGACGTCATCCCCTGAAAAGAGGACAAGAAAGCTTATATCAATATAATAGTAATCTTTCTAAGGGGAGACCTAAAGATGACATTTACCCGGAGCCAACGGCATATACGACGCATCTGCACCCGAGGTAGCTAAACCACGCCTTAATGACGCAATGCGAACCGTCATACCTGGAGAAGGAGGTGGGCCGACCGACATCGCCAAGTGTTCTGTCAAGCCTTCACCAAGACGCGGTCGAGGTTCGTCAGCAGGAACCTCGCCAGGCATGCTCGCTGACCCAGCAGGAACTTCACCCGCTGCTGACCTCGGGAAAAATTCTCCCACAGGCAATCTCGTTCCGCTACCTGGAGCAGTAGCAGCGACAGCAACCTCTAGCGAAGATTCTCCGACGCCACCCGCCAGAACTGAAGAAGGTCCCTCTCTAAAAGGCGAGGAACCTCCGGCCAAAGAATCATCCCTGATATGGGGAGATGAAGGCTCAACCCCGGGAGCCTCAACACCAAAAATGCGGAGGGGACGAGCAACCGTCTCCTTCCTCCTCTTACGAAGGGAAGCTTCCTTCGGAGCAGAAGCCCGCCGCTTCCCAGAAGAGACTACCAGAGCCCCCGCAGGCGGAGGCACTTCGCACCTCGGCACCGGCACCAGAGGCTCATCCGGAGTACCAGACTCCTCACCCTCGTCAGAAGAAACCGAGGGGACTTCAACTCTTCCCCCAGGCTTGGGAGAAGGCACCCTGAAGCTTCAACGCGTATCAAAATTGCGATGGAAGGTGTTAATCGCCACATAGAACTGGGCGTAGGAATGAAGGATGCGCAGCTCCGTGGAAGTTGTAACGACCGGCACGATAAAGATTGCCCCCGTACAACCCATGATGAAATATTGCCACCCTCTAGCTCCATCAATGAGTCCGCCCCTGGACCTGAAGCTGGTAACGGCATTGCCTACATGCAACTGATCGTACCCAAACTGCCTGGCGAACCGACTAGGCAAGTAGGGTTCGAAGAAGTAGTGATCTTCGCTCCTGTACAGCAGATGGGAGGGTCTAACCAGACCAACCAGTTAAAAGCTTCCGGGGAAAGGTCGGTCTTCTTTCCACCTGAATCCTCAAGCCGCACCCCTGATTGATTGCGATGTACGGAGGGGACAATGCAGAGGATCTTCCAGCCGTAGCTGAGGTTCAATACCAGCCGACAGTCTAAGACTGTGTTCACATTCCAAGAGGAATCCTTGTAATACAGCAAGAATATACCCCCCGAGCTGCTACCGGAGCCAGGAGACATCCCCCGGGGATTGTGAAGAATTAACCATCCCATCAAGTATAGGTATGGTAATTCCACCCTGGGAAAACTCTCACGCCGAGCTTCGTTGACGAGCAACCCATCAATTATGGCTCTCCGGCCAGCCTGTATACGGCACACCATGGCGGGAAGCAAGCCCAGTCTTGCCCCGAACACCAGGCGTACTGCCGGCCACAGGATGTTCTAGTGAATACGGTCCGCGGACGCTGTGCCAGGCACTACTACTCGATGCAGCCATATGGAGAGGAAACCAGCCAACTGGGCTTCCTTAGACAGAGGTCGGCGACAATGCCTCAAGTAACTACAGGCCTTAGTGCCTTCGGGGTACTTTCCTACCCCCTCGACAAGAATCTGATCCGGAGCTGTGGCCTCCTCCATAAGATCCTCGACGACCTGGGCGCTAAGCACGCCCAAACAGTTCACGGGCTCATTTTTGCCCCCCGAGGCTTTCTCCGACTTGGCAGCCCTAGCTCGGTGGAAGAAGAGGTAGGACATCCACTTGGTGGTATGAGCCAAATCAGAAGGCTCATTATAAAAAGTGGTGCATGCGAAGTATTGACACATCAGCTCCTGATATACTTCCGCCACCCGAGGGTCCAAATCTCCCAACTCCCGGTTGGTGGGAACATACTCTTCATATGGGGTATCCCCTATCGGCAGTCTCGAGACAACTGCCATCTCGTGGAGCGCCAATCCCAACTCCCCCAGTGGAGTGGCAAAGATCCCAGTGAGCGGAATGTACCGCTCCATCAGCGCTAGGAACAAGTTACGGTTCAGAGGCAACCCAACGCTCGTCGCACTCACAGCGGCATATAGCCCAATGACGTCCACCTCTCTCCGGAAGTGCTTCAAGGCCCAGCCAACTAGGCATTTCCATCGGGAGTTTGTTGGGGCGATCCACCCATTACACCGAGGATTCTCCTTGGGATACACCCCGCCTCATCCCAGAAAGTCGTTGCATAAGGTCGACAATTAGACCGGCTGGATCACCGAGCTGTCTTCACTCGTGACACTACCCGGGCACAGTCCCCGGAACAACGTCACAAAGCCGGAAGGGCGACTGACAAACGACCCTCGGTCAGCTCCTTTGAGATGAAAGATCTTCCCCGGCTTACCGTGAAGATCAGGAGTCAGCATCCACGACATCTTCCTGGGATGCGTCGCATGGAAGAAGGCCGAGATGGGATAATCCCTCGGCATCGTTGGCAAATACAAAACCAAATTCCCGGCAGGGAAAACCCAGGGCTCCCTCTTGGGCCTCGTTTGGGACTGTTTGTCAATCATGTCCCCAAAGAGGAAAGCCGACTTTATGTACTGATCCCCGTCTACGTAGGTTAGGGGCTCGCCATTAATCATGCTCAGCAGCGTCCGCTCGCCCTGAGCCGATATCAGAAACCCCCTTCCCTCAGGATACTGGGGTCCGGAGATGGAAAATGACACGTGGGACAGATCCTCCAGATAATTCGAGTGCAGCATCCCGGCAGCGGATCCCATCACCTCGGCCAGTGGAGACTCGCCCAGATCAACTGCAAAAGTGCAAGGGAAATATGTTATTACAAATCTTGCACAAACGTACAGACTAAAGAAACGACAGTCTGTGCTCTACGCAGGATCGTAACCATTTGGTTATTTTATGCCGGAAGTCCCCTCCACATGCGTAAAACTCAAATTTTACGATATACGCCCATTTTTGATAGCCAGAGCTTTTACGCTCAGGGCTACGAAAATATGGAGACTTTACGCTGGCACATTAGAAATGTGGGCATAAAAGATAAAAACGCCTCCGTGCATCATCTTCTTCCAAAGAGGCTATCAGCACAGAAGATGACCTAGCACGGTCACGTTCAACGTGTGTGAAGGATTTTGTGTCATTTTTGTCACCCCAAAGGCTCTACCTCTAAAGCCGGGTGCGCTGCTCGTCGGCAGGATACTTTGCTCGGAAGGAAGTTCGCCTTGCCCGACCAGAGACTCCCTCGCTGGGGCAGAAGAATGAGATAAAGAACCTATGCTCTTTCCCTTAGCGGAGGGGGTTTATTTCGGCACCATTTCTGAAGACTCGAAGTGCTCGGAGAAGGAACGAAGAAAAACTCGAACAGTCGAAAGCTCTCTTTCGCAAAAGACAGATAAAAAGTTTCTCTCTCAAAAACTTGGGGTATATATAGTCCGGGTCGACTCCTCGAATCCTCGGACGAACTCCTCGAGACCCTAACCAAATCTCGCAGATTGGTTATGATTGGATGCTACGTCAGCCCACTACCCTTGGAAGACGGACAGTCAGCGAATTCAAAAGGTTTTTCGTGCAAAACGGTTCAGCGGGTTCTACGCTAAAGGAGCTTTTTACGCTCGACAGCAACGGATCTACGATTTTATGCTCGCAAGCTACAAGTCTATGGTTTTACGCCCGGATGCCTTTGTGCTCGGTAGCTTTTATGCTCGAGAGGCCACAAACCTACGACTTTACGCTCAGCAGATACCAAATCGACGATCTCACGCTCGGTGGCGCTCAGTTTATGCTCAGAGGCAACAGATCCGCAAACTTCACGCTCGAAGAAATTTTTTTTTTCAGGAGCTACAAATCAAACAGTTCTACGCTAAAGGAACTTTCTACGCTCGACGGCTACGAATCTACAGCTTTACGTTCGACAGCTATAAGTCTATGGTTTTATGCCCGGATGCCTTTGTGCTCGGTAGCTTTTATGCTCGAGAGGCAACAAACCTACGACTTCACGCTCAGAAACCACAAGTCTACGATTTCACGCTCGATGGTGTTCTACGCTCACAGGCTACAGATCTCCAGTCCTACGCTAAAGGAGCTTTCTACGCTCGACGGCTACGAATCTACAGCTTTACGTTCGACAGCTATAAGTCTATGGTTTTATGCCCGGATGCCTTTGTGCTCGGTAGCTTTTATGCTCGAGAGGCAACAAACCTACGACTTCACGCTCAGGAACCACAAGTCTACGATTCCGCGCTCGATGGTATTTTACGCCCAGAGGTTACAGACTGATGATTTTACGCTCCACGACTTTCCGCATATTCGAAACAGTCCCCAAAGCGGTCAATCGCAAAGAGTTCACACAGAAGATACTCGTTCTTGACCCAAAGCATCCCAAGTACCCGAAGCATACAGAGTTCAAACATTGAGAAATTACTCTTCTCGGGTCCAAAATTGGAGGTTCATCCAGACTCCAGTCTGAACATCTCGTCTATCATGATGGCAAACTCAGTTAGACAGCCATTTCTCGACCCTGTTCTAAGGGATTTTTTGGAAAGTCATTCTTGAAGACGAAGTCTGAACAAAAATTCTGTTTATCAGAAGTTCAGAGCTCTACGCGGTTCCTCAGTCCTAGCAACAGGACAGTTCTAAATATTCAAGATGCTAAACGGCGTTCTATGGACTATTCGCTATGCGTAAAAGACAGGACCTAGCACTCTTTCTACAGAGTCGGCGTAAAGATTCAGACGTGTCGAAGCTACACATATTCAGACTTCGCAGCAACATATGGCAAGATGATCATATGAAGAAGAAGACGATTTTATTAAAATCAAAATCATGATTACATATGAGGGAAATCCAATCTACAAGGGGTTTTTCTCTATTTTTCATGATTGCATCTGAAGGAAACTTCGTCTACTAAAGGAGATACCCCCTCGTCGTCTGAAGGCCGCCCTCGGAATCTGTTCTGACAGGTTCTCGCATTGGTGATCTTCCTCTTCTTCCAAGAAGATGATCAGTGGCACGAGGATACAAAACTGGGCATATGACCCATCCTCCAACAGAAGGAAAGCAGGGTAATTTTGCTTTCCTACAGACCACCGCCACTCTAGCCGGTCCGTCTGCCTCTCGTCACCAGAGGTAACTGGAGAAAGCGCCACTTGCAAGCAGCATGGTGAAATATGATTCTTCGTCTCTCCCGAAGAACCACCATACAAAGTTGCTGATTATCCCGAGCAAGGGAGGCTAAGATATCCTTCCATGATACATCGTTGCAGTGGATATTTGCTCGAAGATGCCATCTTTTTCGGCTCCCTACATGCTGGAAGAACATGATCTCCTTCTTCCTCAGGTCGACCCGACGAACTCCGGCGATCATCTCTGCATGGTGATGGGAATGTGGTGAGAACAGGTTCACCCCCCCAGCTTTTTTTATAGGCAAAAGAGATCACAGCGGCCACCATAAATCCGCCATAAAGTCCGTATCGACCGTTTCAACGCTCCATTAAGAAATGTTTCGAGTTACGAGGGGTCGTTCATGCTTCATTCAAAGCATTTCAAATTTCGAGAAATTTAAAATCTTTTAAGGGGGTCTTATAGAAGCATGAAAAATACGCTGGGAGGATCTACGCAGCCTCTTGATGCAGAGCAGCGTAAACAGAGGCCTTCAGAGCCATCAAGCGTGCAACAGAGCTTTTTTCGCTAAAATACAGCATGAAGTATAAGCTCAAAGGACCATCCGCGTAAGTGCAGTACGTCCAGGCTGCTCCAGCGTAAGACAGAGTTCTTCATCGCCTCCATGGCGTAAAACTCAGCCGCTCTCAAAGCAGCGTTAATGCGTACGAAGAACACTTCGTCTTCCCCGAAATGAACCTGTCAAGTCACGCAGTGAACCTGGCCTCTGACTCCTGACAAAAAGTACTGCACGGCTACCCAGACGACGGCTGGAAACGATGGCAGACCCCTCGGGATGCGCCCCACAGTATGATGGCAGATCTCGGCATTTAATGCAGAGGATTTGGTTAAAATGTCACCAAACTGTCGGTTACCAAAGTCCCCCCAGCGTAAACCGCTCTTTCGCGTACAAGGGAATACGTCATCTTATTTTACACAGGCAAACATGAGCTGTTTTACGCTCCGCAGTAGACAAACCGCCTGCCACGTCAAAAGTTGCACTTCGTACAGGGCACGAGGCACGTCTCTACGTCAAATTACACAGAGCGGTGACAGTTTCCCTCAAGACACGTCTCTGTGACGGATGCATAGAAGGGCTGCAGACCTTCAAAATATGTCTCCGCATTTAATGCACAGGATGGTGGCAAATCTCTGTAAGCGATTTGATTACACCTTCGAAAGCCGTAATTCCGGCGAAGACGTCCATATCAACACTCTGGCACGGTACGCAGCGGCTTCTACGCCCATTCAGGATTTGTGCTCATTCGGCTTTAAATGCCCACTCAGTCTCTACGACCATTCGGCTTCTATGCCTGTTCGGCTTCTATGCCTATTCGGCTTCTACGCCTGTTCGGCTTCTATGCCTATTTTGGCTTCTATGCCAAGGGTGACAGTCATTTGGCTTCTACGCCAACCTCTTCTACACGAGGGATACCTACCTACGTGGCTTCTACGCCGTGATCTTCGCAGCAGATATACGCATTTTGTCCCCTTAGTTGGACACGCGTCACATGCTCACTCAAAAGGTTATTTATACGCAGGCATTGGTTATTTTAACCATTGTGTAAAAGGGTATTGTACTGTCCACTCCTCGGTTGTTACACCAACGGAGTGGTCACTGTCACCAAAACTCTATAAATAGAGACCCCTATTAATGGGGAACAAGGTCGACAATTTGGAAGATCGAACAAGGTCGAAGAATTAGTAAAAAGAGAGAGAGAAGGAGAGAAGAGTCCGGAGCTCAGGCAAAGAGTAGGGGTCGACGGCTTTGGCACCGTGCATCCACCCTCCTTCGCAACCTTCGAAGCTGCTACCCGTCTTCCACGTCACTTCTTCAACATCGTGTAGTCCAAGGGCTAAAGTGATCGACTGCAGATCAGACACCTATAGCAATTTATACCCAGATTAAATAAATTGTACTCCCGCATCCTCGTATAGGATCAAATTGTACAAGTTCGTTTGTAAACCAAAGGGCACGGGTCTCGTATAAACCCTGTCATTGAAATACACTTTCATTCTTTCGTTTAATACCACAAACATCCAGCTGTTTGGTAAGCCGCGCAGTCATGGAGTCATATCTGGCCTAGACTTCGGCTTCAAAACTGCCCCGAGTCAGCTGCAAGTATTCGTTAATAGGTTGCTCCAACCCATTAACCATCGCCTCTAGGGCGTCAGCTATCCCGGAATAGCCGAACTCTTTGACAGCCCCAATCAAAAACTGGAAAGCCTTCTTCAGACGCTCAAAATCCAGATTCTTCGCCAACACCATTGATATCAGCATGTTCAAATTGGTGTAGAAGGTGCTGGTATACAGCTCGGTCAGCGCAACCAGATCTGGTTGGACGCCAGGAGTGGCCGCGATATAGGCGAGTTCCCCTCCAGGAATGATTGCAGACGAGGTAGCCGCAGCCGCTGCCTCGACAGGTGGTGCGACCAAAGAAGGCGCAACAACGACGGTCAAAGTCATCGGCATACTCGCAAGAGACGAGGTCACGATGACGGGTTCGTCCTCCTCTTGAGGTGACGAAACTACTCCGGGCGAGCTGGCCCCCGAAGCTATTTCCTCCTCGAAGTCGAACGCCTCCGTATCATCGTCAGGAGCCCGAGCAGAGCCAGAATGCGCTTCAACACTATACTCCCCGTAGACGCCATCTCCTGAGAAGAGGACAAGAAAGTTGATTTCAATATGATAGTAATCTTTCTAAGAGGAGACATAAAGATGACCTTTACCCGTAGCCAACGGTATATATGCCGCGTCTGCAGCCGATGTAGCTATATCACGCCTTAATGACGCAATACGGACTGTCATACCTGGAGAAGGAGGTGGGCCAACCGACATCGCCAGGAGCTCCACCAAGCCTTCACCGAGACGCGGTCAAGGTTCGTCAGTTGGAACCTCGCTGGTCATGCTCACGGACGCGGCAGGAGTTTCATCCGTTGCTGGTCCAGGGAAAGATTCTCTCATTTGCCTCGGCCACGCAGGCGATTTCATTCCACTACCGGAGGCAGTGGCAACAACGGCAGCCTCAAGCAGGAGTTCTCCGGCACCGCCAGCCGAAACTGAGGGTCCCTCTCCGAGAGGCGGGGAACCTCCAATCAAAGGGATATCCCCAACAAAAGAGGCAGCAGGTTCCTCTCTAGGAGCCTCAATGCCAGGAATCCGGAGAGGGCGATCAACCGTCTTCTTCTTCCTCTTGCGAGGGAAAGTCTGCTTCGAAACAGGAGCCCTTCGCTTCCCAGAGACCGCCAAAGCCCCCGCAGGCGGAGGCACTTCACACCTTGGCACCGACACCAGAGGCTCATCCGGAATGACGGACTCCTCGCCTTCGTCAGATAAAACCGAGGGGACTTCGATCCTTCCCCCATGCTTGGAAGAAGGAACCCCGAAGCTTCCACGCGTGTCAAAATCGCGATAGAGGGTGTTGATCGCCACGTAGAACTGAGCGTGCGAATGGAGGATGCGCAGCTACGTGGAGAGAGTGGTGACTAGCACGATAAAGATTGCTTCCTTGCAGCCCATGATGAAGTACCGCCATCCCCTCGTTCCATCAATGAGTCCGCCCCTGGACCTGAAGCTGGTGATGGCATTGCCCACATGCAGCTGATCGTACCCAAACTGCCTGGCGAACCGACTGGGCAAGTAAGGCTCGAAGAAGCAATGATCCTCGCTTCTATACAGCAAATGGGAGGGTCTGATACAGACCAACCAATTAAAAGCTTCTGGAGAAAGATTGGTCTTTTTTCTGCCTAAATCCTCAGGCCTAATCCCCGACGGATTGCGATATACAGAAGGGACAGTGCAGAGGAGCTTCCAGCAATGACCGAGGCTCAGCGCCAGTCGACAGTCCACGACTGTGTTCACGTTCCAGAGGGAGTCCTTGTAGTTCAGCAAGAAACTACCCCCCGCGCTGCTACCAGGACCGGGAGACATCACCCGGGGGTTGTGGAGAATTAACCATCCCATCAAGTACAGGTATGGTAACTCTACCCGAGGAAAGCTATCACGTCGAGCTTCATCGACGAGCAGTCCGTCAGTCATGGCTCTCAGTCCAGCCTGTATGCGGCACACCATGGCAGGGAGCAAGCCCAGTCTTGCCCCGAACATCAGACGGACGGCGGGCACAGGATATTTCGATGAATGCGGTCCGCGGACGCGGTGCCAGGCACCACTACTCGACGCAGCCATAGGGAGAGAAAGCCAGCCAGCTTGGCTTCCTCAGACAAAGGCCTGCGGCAGCGCCTCAAGTAACTATCGGCCTTAGTGCCTTCAGGGTACTTTCGTACCCCGTCAGCGAGGAACTGATCTGGTGCTTTAGCCTCCTCCATGAGATCCTCGATGACCTGGGCACTGAGCACGCCCAAGCAGTTCACGGGCTCATGCTTGTCCCCCAAAACCTTCACCGACTTGACGGCCCTGGCCCGGTGGAAGAAGAGGTAGGATATCCACTTAGTGGTATTAGCCAAGTCAGAAGGCTTGTTATAAAAAGCAGTGCACGCAAAGTAGTGGCACATCAGCTCCTGATACACCTCCACAACCCGAGGGTCCGAGTCCTCTAACTCCCGGTTGGTAGGAACATACTCTTCATATGGAGTATCCCCCATCGGCAGTCTCGAGATCGCTGTCATTTCGTGGAGGGCCAACCCCAACTCCCCCAGTGGAGTCGCGAAGGTCCCGGTGAACGAAATGTATCGCTCCATCAGCACCAGAAACAGGTTAGGGTTGGGAGGCAACCCGACACTCGTCATGCTCACGGCGGCATACAGTCCAATGACTTCCTACTCTCTCCGAAAATACTTCAAGGCCCAGTCAACTAGGCAGAACAATTGGAGGTTTGTTGGGGTGATCCACCCATTGCACCGAGGATTCTCCTTGGGATATGCCCCCCCTCGCACCATGAAGTCATTGCAAAAAGTCGACAATTGGACCGGCTGATTACTGAACTGTCTTCACTCGGGACGCTGCCCGGGCACAGTCCCCTGAACAACGTCACGGCACCAGAAGGGCGGTTGACAAACGACCCCTGGTCAGCTCCTTTCAGGTAAAAGATCTTCCCCGGCTTCCCGTGAAGATCAGGAGTCAGCGTCCACGACATCCTCCTGCGATGTGTGGCATAAAAGAAAGCCGAGATGGGATAATCTCTCGGTATCGTGGGCAGATACAAGACCAAGCTCTCGGCAGGGAAAACCCAGGGTTCTCTCTTGGGCTTCGTTTGGGACTGCTTGTCTATCATGTCACCAAAGAGAAAGGCCGGCTTGATGTACTGCTCCCCGTCTACGTACGTTAGGGGCTCCCCGTTGATCATGCTCAGCAGCATTCGCTCGCCCTGAGCCGATATCAAGATCCCCCTTCCTTCAGGGTACTGAGGTCCGGAGATAGGAAATGTCACGTGCGACAGATCCTCCAGGTAGTTCGAGTGCAGCATCCCGGCAGCAGAACCCATCACCTCAGCCAGTGGAGACTCCTGCAAGTTAACTGCGAGAGTGCAAGAAAAACACGATATTACGAATCTTGCAACAAAAAGACCAAGAGATGACAGTCTGTGTTTTACGCCAAGACTGTACAAAATTTGGTCATTTTACGCCGGAAATCACATCCTGAAGCATAATTGGCGGTATACGGTCCGTGCTTTACGCCAGACTGCTAAAATTCTAGTTATTACGCCGGAGGTCCCATCCAAAGCGAAACCTAAAATTTTATAGTATACACCAAACCTTCGGCAGCCAGAGCTTTTACGCTCATAACTGCAAAAAAACATAGAGTTTTTACGCTGGCACATTAGAAATATGGGTATAAAAGATGAAAACGTCTCCGTACGTCATCTTTCTCAAAGAGGCTATCAGCACAGAAGATGACCTAGCGCGGTCACGTTCAACGTGTGCGAAGAATTTTTCGTCGTTCTTTGTCATCCCAATGGCTATACCTCTAAGGCCGGGTGCGCTACTCGTCGGCAGGATCCTTCGCTCAGAAGGAAGTTCACCTAGCCCGACCGAAGACTCTCTCGCCGGTGCAGAAGAGCGAGAAGAAGAGCCTATACTCTTTCCCTTAGTGG
This sequence comes from Iris macrosiphon, assembly GCA_036927795.1. Lineage (NCBI taxonomy): Eukaryota > Viridiplantae > Streptophyta > Magnoliopsida > Asparagales > Iridaceae > Iris > Iris macrosiphon. The sequence continues at coordinate 158,566,700 of JAYESA010000009.1, forward strand.
AGGAGGTTTATTTCGGCGCCATTTCTGAAAACTCGGAGTGCTCGGAGAAAGAACGAGGGGAAAAACTCAAACAATCGAGGCTCTCTTTCGCAGAAGACGGATAAAAAGTTTTTCTCTCCAAAGCTTGGGATATATATAGAGTTCGGGTCGACTCCTCGAATCCTCAGACGGGCTCCTCGAAACCCCAACCAAATTCCACAAATTAAATATTTGGTTATGATTGGGTACTACGTCAGCCCACTACTCTCAAAAGACGGATAGTCCGCAAATTCGAAAAGTTTTTCTTGCAAAAGCAGGTCAGCGGTTCCTATGCTAAGGAGCTTTCTATGCTCGACAACAACAGATCTACGGTTTTACGCTCGCAAGCTATAAGTCTATGGTTTTACGCCCGGATGCCTTTGTGCTCGGTAGCTTTTATGCTCGAGAGGCCACAAACCTACGACTTTACGCTCAGCAGATACCAAATCGATGATCTCACGCTCGATGGCGTTTAGTTTATGCTCGGAGGCAACAGATCCTCAACCTCTACGCTCGGAAGATTTCTTTCATTCACAGGCTACAAATTTACAGTTCTACGCTAAGGATATTTCTACGCCCGACAGCAACAGATCTACGGTTTTCCAGCTATTAGTCTATGGTTTTATGCCCGGATGCCTTTGTGCTCGGTGGATTTTACGCTCGAGAGGCTACAAACCTACGACTTCATGCTCAGCAGCTCGGAATCTACGATCTCATGCTCGGTGGCTTTATACGCTCAATAGGCTACGAACTCAGGATTTTCAGCTCGTCTACACTACGGATCTCTGACTTTCTGCATATCCGAACAGCAAGGCGGTCGATTACAGGAGTTCACACAGAGGATACTCCTTCTTGACCTCAACATATCCCAAGTACCCGAAGCATACAAGAGTTCAAACATTGAGAAATTACTCTTCTCGGGTCAATTGGAGGTTCATCAAGACTCCAGTCTGAATATCTCGTCTATCAAGATGGCAACTCAGTTTGACAGCCATTTCTCGACCCTGTTCTAAGGGATTTTCGAGAAGTCATTCTTGAAGATGAAGTCTAAACAAAAATTCTGTTCATCAGAAGTAAAAACTCTACGCGGTTCCTCAGTCCTAGCAGCAGGACCGTTCTAAATGTTCAAAATGCTCAACAGCGTTCTATGGACTATTCGCTATGCGTAAAGGACAGGACCTAGCACTCTTTCTATACAGAGTCGGTGTAAAGAATCAGACGTATCGAAGCTACACATATTCAGACTTTACAGCAAAGTATGGCAAAACGATCATATGCGGAGAAGAAAGACGATTTTATTAAAATCAAAATCATGATTATATATGAGGGAAATCCTGTCTACAAGGGTTTTTTTTTTCATTTTTTATGGTTACATATGAGGGAAATCCCGTCTATAAAGGATTTCCTCGTCTTCATTGGAAGGCCGCCCCAGAATCTGTTCTACCGGGTTCTCGCATCGGTGCAGGTCTTTCTCTTCTTCCATGGCAGTTCATCGACCACCACAGTCATAAACAAGAAGATCGATGGCGGGAGGATACAGAACTGGGCCTGCATAAAATGATGCAGATCCCATGCTCCGTACGCCATGACCAATCCAGTTGAGGCTTCTTTAAGACCCAACTCGATCGAGGACAGCAGTCACAGTTTGTCTACTCTTGTCCGCGGAGGTCTCAGGGGGAAATATACAGCCTGCAAGCTGTGTGGTCTAATACGACCCTTCCCTTCTCCTGGAAGAACAGCCATATAAAGTTGCTGATTATCCCGAGCAAGGGAGGCTAAGATATCCTTCCATGATCCATCGTTGCAGTGGACACTTGCTCGAAGACGCCATCTTTTTCGGCTCCTTACACGCTGGAAGAACATGATCTCCTTCTTCCTCAAATTGACCCGACGAACTCCGACGATCATCTCTGCGTGGTGATAGAAATGTGGGGAGAACAGGTTAACTCCCCCAGCCTTTTTTTAGACGAAAGAGGTCACACCGGTCCCCAATAAATCCGCCATAAAGTCAGCATCGACCGTTTCAACGCTCCATTCAGAAATGTTTCGAGTCACGAAGTGCGGTTCATGCTTCATTCAAAGCGTTCCAAATTTTGAGGAATTTGGAAGCTTTGAAGGGGGTCTTGTAGAAGCATAAAAAATACGCCGGATGACTATACGCGGCATATGGGTGTAGAGCAGCGTAAGCAGAGGCCTTCAGAGCCATCAAACGTGCAACAGAGCCCTTTCCGCTAAAAACTCAGCGTAAAATATGAAAGCTCGAAGGACCATCCGCGTAAGACAGTACATCTAAGCCGCTTCAGCGTAAACAGGGTGCTTCATCGCCTCCAGGGCGTAAAACTCATCCTCTTTCAGACGCAGCATTAAGTTGTACAAGTGACGCTTCGTATTCTCTGAGCTAAACCTGTCAGACCCAGCAATGAAGATCCTGCAATGAACCTGACGTCTGGACTTCTGACAAAGGGATACGGCTCGACTACCCAGACGACGGCTATAATAATGGCACAGCACTGCGACCCAGGCTGTCAAATACCGCCATCCCCTTTGCGTAAACTGCTTTTTCAAGCACAAAGGGATAAGCTGCCTTGTTTTACACATACAGACATTAGCTGTTTTACGTTCTGCAGAAAACAAACCGCCTGCCACGTCAAAAGCTGCACTCCGTACGGGGTTCGAGGCACGTCTCTACGTCTGATGCACAGAGCGGTGACAGTTTCTCAAGGCGCGTCTTTGTGACTGATGCGCAGAAGGGGTTGCAGACCTTCAAAGACACGCCTCCACATTTAATGCACAGGATGGTGGCAAATCTCAGCATTTAATGCAAGAGATTTGATTATATCTTCAAAAGCCGTAATTCCGGCTAAGACGTCCCCATCAACACTCTGGCACGGTACGCAGCGGCTTCTACGCCCACCCAGCTCCTGTGCTCTCTCGGTCTCTATGACCACTCGGCTTCTACGCCTACTCGGCTTCTATGCCTACTCGGCTTCTATGCCTGTTCGGCTTCTATGCCTGCTCGGTCTCTATGACCACTCGGCTTCTATGCCCATTCGGTCTCTATGACTACTCGGCTTCAACGCCTGTTCGGCCTCTGCGACCACTCGGTTTCTACGCCTGTTCGGCTTCTATGCCTATTTTGCTTTTACGCCCATTCGACTTCTATGCCGGTTTGGCTTCTATGCCATGGTGACAGACATTTGGCTTCTATGCCAACCTCTTCTACGTAATGGATACCTACCTACGTGGCTTCTACGCCGTGATCTTCATAGCGATTATATGCGTTTTGTCCCTTAGTTGGACCCGCGTCACACTCTCATTCAAAGGATCATCTATACGCAGGTATTGGTTACTTTAACTGTTGTGTAAAAGGGTACTGTACTTTCCACTCCTCGGTTTTTATACCGACGGAGTGGTCGCTGTCACTAAAACTCTATAAATAGAGACCTCTATCAAGGAGGAACGAGGTCGACAAATTGGAAGATCGAACCAGAGGTCAGAAAATTGGTCAAGAATACCAATATCAGATCAAGGGTCGACAAATTGGAAGATCGAACCACACAGAGAGAGAGAGAGAGAGTCCGGAGCTTTGGCAAAGAGTAGGGATCGACGACTTTGGCATCGTGCATCCACCCTCTTCTGCAACCTTCGAAGCTGCTTCCTATCTTCTACGGCACTTCTTCAACATCGTGTGGTCCAAGGGCTAAAGTGATCGACTGCAAATCAGACACCTATAGCAATATCTACCCAGATTAAATAAATTATACTCCCATATCCTCCTATAGGATCAAATTATACAAGTTTGTTTGTAAACAAAAGAAGGCGGGTTCCGTGTAAACCCCATATTGAATACATTTTTATTCTTTCGTTTAATACCACAAACACCCTAGCGTAGTCTTTGACATCATTATGTTGATTGTATGTTATAGTAATGTCTGATGCAGTATTGTGTTATATGATATGTCTATAGGACTGTTGGATCATTCAGACGATACTTTGGAACCCAGACATTGGTATTGCCAGCTAAGGACCACATGCGAGTACATTCTCTGACAGTTTTAATTATGTTGATTATCTCTATAACTCTTGTTGTATAGCGTACATGACTCTGATACTGTTATTTGCATGAGTTTGCATCATTGAGACCTATCATGAGGAGTCGTGATTTAGATTCTATCGTGCTAGCTGGGAAAAAATAAGGAAATATTAGTAGCTTATGTAATCATACCCAAACTTTACATGCATCATAGCTCACCCATACCTCACGTCGGTGCAGCCTGACCATTACATGCCTCATCGCTGTTATATGTGGTTAGCCTGACTTTACAAGGATGGTCGCTAATCAATATAATGAGTCTTATCAGTCCCAAGCCGATCATATGATATGTTGATGTTTTACACACTTAGTTAGATGATTCTTGATATATATCTCTAGTATATTGATCTAGCATCTCTACATATTCTAGTTATTATTCTTGTACACACTTACATACCAGTTAATTGTTCTTGCGTGTACTTGTATTTCTATTCATTGCTAGATGTACATTGACGATAATGTTCCAGTATTTTTTTATTCCAGCATTTTATTATTCCAGTATTTCTTATTGCTAGTTATTCATATATGTCTTGTATTTCTTTATACTGTGTTATTATTTTTGTCAATATATGTGGAACTGCTGTTAGAGGTGAATTTCGTTCCAATCCTGACTGGATATTTTTAGAGGATCTTGAGGAGTTCTGTACTACATACTATGGACCGGGTATAGACGCAGATTACACACCAGAGATCTTAGAGGATACTATTCCTTTAGATGAGACTTTACCTGCAGCTATTTAGATAGTATTATCTTATGCATCTGAGACTTATTGAGGTTTATTTTAGTTTATGTTTAGACTCATGTTAAGTTTAATTTGAGACTTGTGGAGACTTATGTTGCACAGCTAGACTGTGATTTATCTATATTTTGAGACATAGTGTTGAACTATGGCATTCTTCTTATCTTTTATCGTGCCTTTATACTCTTATAGTTATTGTGATTGAGTTTACATCATGAGACATTGTGAGATGTATATTATCCTCCTTATGGAGATTGACATCATTGACAGGTTTTAGTTATGTAGTATTATTGTGACCCAGACATTGTTCTATCGCCGATACTACAGCGTAGGCTGGACGTACCCACTCTCTCGTGCCACTATACAGGGTGCGGGTCGTGACACATTTTTAGTGGTGGCATATGCAGGTCAAGTTTCACAAGTTGTGCGATATCGTGGTAGTGCGACAACTTAGTTGTACTACTGTGAGCCTGTGCTAGGATATAGGAAATAGGATCTAGGATGAGAGTATGCTCAATCACACTAAGAAATTCGAAACTTCATATGCTATTCTAATTGATTTCTTCCTTTAGAATTTTACTGTCCTTCCTTGATAATATCATATCTACCAACTTAATTGATTCTTTTGATCTGTATTCATGATGCCGCCGAATACTAGATCTATGAGAGTAGGAGCATCAAATTCAGAGAGGTCTGCCCCCTCTCAACCTGATGAACAAATACCTGGTGTTCCTCCTACATCTCCAGTTTATGTGGGAATACCTGCATCTAACGGAATAACTCTTCCACCTATTCAGAGGATTGCCCCATCTATGACGGACAACCTTCCACCACCACTGACGCAGATTCCCAGAGGAGTGACCACTTACGGGGCACAAATGTTTGTACTGATGCAGGGCTTGCTAGAGGCCCAGAGAGTAACAATAGAAGCTCAGCATGTTCAAGCTGAAGCCCAGTGCAAGCAGAAGTACACCAGGCGCAGACAAAACTGATGAGAGAGAGCATGGAGAATGCTCATCAGGTGGCTCTCCAGGCTGTGGAGAGAGTAGCACGACAACCCCAGTATCCTGACCAACAACAACAGAGGCCAGGTACTATAGTGGACTTTAAGAGGATGATGCCTCGAGAGTTCAAAGGCACTTAAGGAATACTCTGTGCTGACGATTGGTTAGAGGACATAGAGAGGAACTTGCGCTTATCACAGATCCCAGAGAATCTTCAGATAGAGGCCGCTGGCAGCTAGAAGTTTGATATCGCGCTGATGTGGTATCGTACAAAGCTGAGACTCGCCTTTGAAGGACTTACTTGGGAGGAATTTAAGTAGCTCTTCAAGGAGAAATTATTTCCTAACGTGGCTTTGGGAGCATTGGAAAGTCAGTTCCATGACTTAGTTCAAGGAGGCATGTTAGTCGACGAATATGCAGCAGAGTTTTGTTGATTGAGTCGATTCGCGCCATCGATGATTCGAGACCCAGGAGACAGAACACGAAAATTCAAAAAGGGATTGAATAGAGAGATTAATTCTCGTACTTCGGGATGACGCACTACTACCTTTGAGGGTATTCTGATGGATGCCCAAATTGCTGAAGATGACTTGGACCTCAGGCCCAAGAGAGGACGCAATATTTCTGGAGGAGCCATTGGTAATACACGACCGGCCAAGCGCCAACACTTTCAACAAAAACAACAGAGGCCGTACCCACAGCAACACCAGCAACAGGTACCAGTTCGAGGACATATTCAGCAACAGCAACCACAGAGATAGAATCAGCCCGTTGCCCCATATGCGTATTACGGAAAGATGGGACATACAGGAGACATCTGCAGGAAAAGTTTAGGCACTTGCTTGTCATGTGGATCAGCAACACATCAGCTGAGGGATTGCCCAGCTGTTCAGACTCGCCAAGGAGGAGCAGCATCTCAGAGAGGACCAACCAGAGCACCTATTATACCAGGAGGCCAGCAAAGGGGACCTCACTTCCACCACAGTAGCAGAGGTTTGCTCAGCACCAACACCAGTAGAGAGGAGCACCACAGGGACGAGCTTATGCCATGACTATTGAGGAGGCTGAGCCAGCTGGAGACGTGATTTCAGGTTCAGTTTTACTCGATTCTATTCCAGCACTTGCATTATTTGATTCTGGCGCTTCCCATAGTTTTGTATCTGTATCTTACGCCCTTAAGCATCAATTAAAAATGGAACTATTAGATAGGACTTGCAAGATCACGACAGGAGAAGGCATTATCCTAGTCCGTGATTGTTGCAAGGATCGGAGAGTGTCATTGGAAGGCCGAGAGTTGAGCATGAGTTTACTCGCCATGCCTCTTCCGAGATACGATATTGTACTCAGAATGGACTGGTTGAGTAAACACCATGCTTCTATAGATTGTCACGGAGGTAGAGTAGTATTTCGACCACCAAAAGAGCTAGAGTTCGAGATCGTCAGAGGAGTAGAGGAGCGAAGCAGAGGCACTTTTTTTTGGAGCCAGGATGGAAGAAGAGGAGTTACCACATCCACTGATAGCGGAGTTCCTGGATGTATTTTCGGAGGAGTTGTCAGGTTTGCCGCCAGACAGAGATGTTGAATTCTCTATAGATTTGATACCAAGAGAGGAGCCTATTTGGCAACATGTCTATAGAGTCAATAACAACGAGTTGGTAGAACTGAAGAAGCAAGTTGAGAAGCTGTAAGATAAAAGTTTTATTAGATCCAGTTCATCACCATAGGAAGCACCGATATTATTCATAATAAAGAAGGATGGCACGGTACGCATGTGTATCGATTATAGAGCTTTGAATAACCTCACTATCAAGAACAAATACCTACTGTCGTGGATAGATGATCTCTTCGATCAATTGAGCAGAACGAAGGTGTTTTCAAAGATAGACTTGAGGTCAAGCTATCACCAAGTATAGTTGAAGAAGGAAGACATACCGAAGACAGCCTTTCGGACCAGATATGGATAGTTTAAATTTACGATAATGTCATTTGGTTTAACCAATGCAATAGCAGTATTTATGAACTTGATGAACAATGTATTCCACCAGTACCTTGACAAGTTCAAAGTGGTGTTTATTGATGACATTCTAATATATTCGAAGAACCTAGAAGACCATGAAGAGCACCTGAGGATGGTCTTAGAGACTCTTAGGAGAGAGAAGTTGTATGGTAAACTTTCAAAGTGTGAGTTCTTCCTTGACAAGGTTGAATTTCTTGGACATATGGTGACGGGTAATGGAATCTCAGTTAACCCAAAGAAGATCGAATCCGTGGAGTCATGGGCTACCCCCAGCTCGGTAGCTGAGATCAGGAGCTTTATCGAACTAGCAGGATACTACAGAAGATTTGTACAAGAGTTCTCTAAGATTACAGAGCCAATGACTAGGCTGACCAAGAAAGATGTGGAATTTGTCTGGACAGAAGAATGTCAAGCCGCATTCAATGAGCTGAAGAGGAGATTGACGATAGCGCCAATTTTGACGTTGCCATCAGGGACAGGTGGATTCACTATCTACAGTGATGCTTCAGGAAAAGGTTTTGGATGCGTTCTTCAACAACACGAGAAACTAATTGCCTATGCTTCAAGACAATTATGCCCTCATGAAAGAACTACCCCACTGACGATCTGGAGTTAGCAGCAGTTATCTTCGCCCTAAAGCTGTGGAAATACTACTTGTACGGAGAGCATGTGGAGATCTTCACAGACCATAAAAGCTTGAAGTACGTATTTACACAAAAGGAGCTGAATATGAGACAGAGAAGATGGTTAGAGTTGATGAAAGACTTTGATATCTCATTGCAGTACCATCCGGGTGTAGTGCCTCAAATCCCGATTCGACCGGGACGTGCACTATATAATTGGGCTTGTGGCTAGTCCCTCTAAGTCGTAGTTTAGATATTCGACATCTTCTTGCCATGGACGAAATACGATGATCCTGTCCAATTGGATAGGCCTCTATTGAAACAAGTTCAATAGTTTTTGTGTTCGATTTGCTTGGTTTTCGCTGCTGGTTTTATCGTTTGGAGCCTTGATTCTTAGGGAGTTTGGCAAGGAAGGATAGGCAAGAATTCTAACTCGGTGCTCGTGCTGTTTCAGGTCTGCGTAACTGACGCTTGATTATCGTTAGGCAGAATTCCTTGTTTCAGCATATTTTCCCTTAACCAGTGAGTGGTTTGGACCCTTCTTTCCTACTTCTTCATGCCCACATCTCTAATGTTTCAAATGTTCACTCGATGATGCCCGGTTGGATGCCTAGAAAAATCCTTAGCCACAATGCATGCCAGCCCCTAAGAAAGGAACATGGGAGTTATAGACTATTTTTACTATATGCTTCCACCTTATAAACTTGAGTTGTTTATAAAGGAAGTTGGTTGTTGGTTGCGGCCTGGTGCCTCGGATAGAGTTTGGACCTATGGGATACCAAAATCGGAACACCGTTTGAGAAAATATGAACTGTTGCACAAGATATATATTGCTGCTTTACTTCTTTATTTATTTTGATTCATTGTATGATATATGAATTGTTCATGCATTCGCATGGTCTGGGACAACTTGTATACAAGGTTTAGAATTTCCTCGAAATGGCATTCTGGGACACTGGAACCGTATCGATCCGGAGGGAAATATTTGATCGTGCTAGTTGCGATGCATTGCGGGACCTCCAGCAGGGCTTGCTACCCGGGCTGATAGGGCATACCGCAATGCTTGGAATAAGTCCCTAAGGTGTCGATCACACCAATGATCGCATAGAATAAAACACATGCTAATTATTGTCTTGTGCAGATGGTAAGTATACTTGTGTTTCGTTGCAGGTAAGGCATTCGCCGGTTGAGTAAGCAACCGATGTACTTGTTGGATATGATGTTATTTTTATTCCTATCAAAACATGCAACTGATATGAATTGAATTCACTTGCTTCCTTATAGAAAGATTATCTTAATGCATGCTCGCCACTAATAAGCTAGGGTCAATTTAGTCGAGTGGGTTCATCCTGCTCACCAGTACAAGTTGAGTACTGACCCACGTTGTGGGCAACTATTTTAGGCACTCAGGCGATGCAACGCTAGTGGATAGACGAGGAGGCGTTAGGAGAACCTCTATTTTGAAGTATAGTTGGAGTCAGTTCATTTTGGAGGCTTGGACTTTCAATCTATACAAGGGCGTAATGGATGAACGATGTGGACTATTTGATAGAGTGTGCCCCTACCTTTTGAGTTATCTTTTGTAATGCAAATTAAGTAGCCGAGAGGCGCATTAATGTAAACTCTATGTAAATTACTCTAAATTATCAATGAAAAAGCATGTTTCTTCCTGCACTAGTGTTCAAATATCTGTGAATATGTTTTCTAAATTATGTTTCAAAATGGGTTCCTATCATTGTACGTCCTTGACTTGTGCGAGCGCAACTCCAGGCTCGCACGGCATCACGCCCTAGCGAGGACGATTGGTTCTGTAAGGGATCCAGCGAGGACGATTGACCCTTTCGGGATCGGAGTGTGATATATTGGTATCAGAGCACAGCTTCACTTCCTTAGGATTTTAAAAGATAATATAGGAGTTTGATGCGCCTCTCAATTGAGTTGCTTTCGGCGTCCGCTGCATGAGATGAGTCACCTATACAATGAGACCATAGATATAAAATCTATCGCTTTTGGAGTGTTGACAAGCTACTCTCTTTTGTAGCAATGGCTAAGAAAAATACTGCCACTGCAAGCAGTGCTCAGCCCATTCAAAGTGATCCGGCAAGTTCTGGAGAATCCGAAGGAGCGGGTTTAATCGATATGTCCGAACGGCTTATGTATCTCATGGAGGTGCAACAACAACAAGCCGCTACTCAACAAGCGCATATTCAGGCGCAGTTTGCTGGTCAACAAAAGAAGATGGATACCATGATGCAATTGATCGCATCCTTGGTACCCAGCAACGGGGGAGCTACAGTGACGCTTGCCACGTCGCTAGCTGTGGCGGTAGAGGATGAGTCAGAATAAACTCAGCCTCCAACATGGAATACCTGCCGGGCAGTAGAGTTCACTAAAATGCATCCACCAACGTTCAACGGACGAGCAAAACCGGACGTGGTGATGGGATGGATTGCAAAGCTGGAAGGATTCTTCAATCTGGTTGGCATTAGGGGATCCAAACGAGTGGCCTGTGCATCGGTTCAACTGGAACTGCGTGCGCATGATTGGTGGGAAACCACTAAGAAAGGGATCATGATGCCAATTCCAACTGCAAAATTACCTGGGAAATGTTCAAATCTGCATTCATTGAACAATATATTCCCCGGGTCGTGTGGCAACAGAAAGAAGATGATTTTAGCAATCTAGTACAAGGAAGTATGTCTGTTGACGATTATGATTTAGTATTTGCTAGACTGGCTAAGTTTTCTGGGCACTTCTTGCCTAACCAGCGGGCGTGGTGCTATTATTTTCAGAAAGGTTTGAATGACGAATTGTGTAGGGACATCATCAACCAGAAATATCAAACCTACAGGGAATGTTACGAAGCTGCCCTGAATAGCGAGCGGATCTTTGGGCGCTATCCACCAAAGGTCGACGTACAAACCCTCCGTAGCAACAACAACAAGAGGTCTCAGGAAACGGGAGGGTCTAGAGCAAAAAAGTGTCCGCACAAATCAGAACACAAGGGTCCATCCCAGGCACCGTACTGCCATAGGTGCGGCAAATTGGGGCATCGAGTAAAAGAGTGCCGAGTTACTGGGTATTTTAAATGTGGTCGTCTGGACCATAAACATTTTGACTGTCGAGATCCAAGACCGATCGTCAGGCCACAGCCGAATCAGCACCACGAGAATCAGAACAACGGGAATCAGAACAACGAAAATCAGAACAAGGGTCCTCCAGCAAATGGTACCAATGTTGTGCAAGTGAACCCACGACGCCAGGGTGCTCAAGGCCGAGTCTATGCACTGACTCAGGATGAGGTATTCGTCTCTGATACTGTCGTGACAGGTACTTTACTTTTCAGAGAATTGTCCGCTAGAGTCTTATTCGATTCAGGTGCTACGCATAGTTTCATATCTGCAGATTTTACTGTTGAGCATAAATTAGCTTCTACTCCTTTAAGTATGAATCTTTGTGTGAGTACACCTTCGGGAGTCGACATGCCCGCCCATGCAATCTGTAGGGATGGTTATATTTGCATCGGAGGAAGGAAGCTTTCCTTATATGTCATTGTATTAGACATTAAGGATAACGATATTATTCTCGGGATGGACTGGTTGGGTGCTTGCCATGTAACAATTGAGTGCGCGGAGAAGCGAGTCATATTCCGTCTACCCGGCGTGTAAACCCCCTCGACCAAATTTAGGATTTATTTTAATTAAATTGAGAAACTAGGATTTATTTGGTTACAATTAGGATTAAGGTACAACAATTATATGACTTAATACAACTCACCGTTGCTTCGAAGTTTGGAGTGCTACACTAGTAGGTACTCTCAAACTAATTAAAAACATATCTCCTAAACATGCCAGACTACCCATCTGACCCTTATGTAACTTTTATATACTCAATATTGTGCTTCAATCGAGCTGCACAATATTCGTTGCAAACGCCGATGTATTATTTTAATAAACCCAAAATTCCTTAATTGTCCATTCCTATTTAAATTTGAGGCACAACCCAATTCCCTATAACCCAAATTAGGGTATTAGCCTATACCGAGCCTGCTACGCCCATGACTCTTGTGTTCCACTCGAATTTTATTCCTTGCGTCTTTAATGCATTATAGAACACCGTGCGCATTGTTTTTAACTAAATTAAATTAGGAGCAGTTTCACCTCAAGCAGAACCTAACCAAGCCCACGCGCAACCTTTCACATGGACCAGCCCCACCCCAACAAGGTAGGACAGGCCTAAGTCCCAAGGCCAGCCCACAAACTCTATCACCATATAAATATACATTCTTTTCATTAGAAACCCTAAAACCCCTTTCTCTTCACTGCCTTAAGGAAACCCTACCCGACTAATCAAAACCGAGCCCTCTCCCCCTCCGACTTCACAACCACCCACCACCACCTAAAGCCGCCACTCCTACTGCCCGAATGCTACCTCACACTGCCAGCACTGCCCTCAGGTCACCGGACCACCACCCCTAACCGCCTGCAACCGCCATCATCGATCCCACATTAAAACCCGACTGCCCCGGTTCCTGGCAACCCCCTCCGACACCCTCGATCACCCCTGCCAGGCGGAGCGCCACCTTCCCCGTGGCCGACAGCCACCCGCGCGCCGCCTCGACCCAGCAACCGCCGCTGCCCAGAGCTACTGCTGCTACTACGGCTACTGCAGTTGTTGTTCCAGCCGCTGCCGCTGCTGCCTTGATGGCCGACCGCTGCCGGAACCCCACCACTCGACGGTGGACGACCAGCTAGCGAGGCGGCCCTCGTCCAGCCTACTAGGTACTCGTCCTATACCCCTCCCTCCTAGTATCGTATTCGTTTATGATCGTCGTGTCATCGTGTCGAGAGATTCTAGTCTTGGACACAACTTGATTAACCCTAAACTATATAAAGAATGGCAGGATGATTAACAAAACTTAGAAATTGTTTAATAACTAGCAAATACCTAAATCATGAGACCTGTCATCAAGGACTAGTATTTCATCTGAACATCTGGACATAAACCAAGTATGATGAACATAGAAACCAAGGACATGTATTCGCACAGAGCAGAAATAGTTGTCAACCCATAACTCGATAATTTATTGTCTCAAGGCACACGATAACCGAAGACAGAACACGTGTACACCCTAGCTACGTGCACACGTGATGCTGTATTCGATCAGTCGTGAACTTACGACAGTACCCAAGAGTAGCGTCATAGTAGTGTGTATATATTGCTTAGTGTTTGATGTCAGCATTTGCTATATTATATTGTGTTTAGGATCATTGGATCAGCCAGGAGACACCGCAGGAGCAGGCTATTAGCATTCACAGCTTGAGGACTCAGGAAAGATACCTTGCCATATTTACTGTCTAATTTAAATATTGCATATGTTGTATGATATTTCTTGCTTATCTCATATGACTGTACACGTCCGAGATTGACTTGGGTACAGTCGACGGTTGCGTCGATGATTAGTGTACTTAACCTAGTTACTAGCAGACTCACCCCATGGGAGGATACCCTATTATCTTCCGAGACCGGATATTCTTATACGTTACACTGTGACATTCTTATTGGGGTACGGGTTCGTGTATTCGATTAGCTATCGGTGTGTGTGACATGCATCACAGTAGTACGTAACTTAGGATTATTTTATTTATAGAGACTTGGCATATAGATACGTGGTATGCACGTCGAGTATTCGATTTGTGTGTCTACATTGGGCGGGGAGGACAACTAGTAGGCGTATGGGATACACACATTGAAATCCGTAGTATCCAGAGGAGCCATGGATCCAATGACTCCCTTTATACAGATTCTCCGTTCTTCGGAGCGGTATGGACGTTATATACTATGCAGAATTCCTGTTCTTCGGAGCGGTATGGACGTTATATACTTGCAGACTCCCCGTTCTTCGGAGCGGTATGGACGTTATGCTTACACCTACCCATACGTACCGATGTTATCCTCATATTATATTCACTTAGATGGTTAGCACACCCTTTATTGTATTTATTTTATTTAGTATTTATGTATATGGCATGCTTCTATGTATCTTGTTACATCCCTCTGAGGACCTGGTACCTTTCCAGATTTGGACGAGGCATATTACCCCACAGTGTACGGCCCAGGACAGGAGACGAGGTTCGCTACCGCTGAGGAGCTAGAGGTACTACCGTCAGAGTTTTCGTGATCACTTGGTAGGCTTACGACCTAGGATTGGGTGCATTATTATCTAGTCAGCTGATGCCCTAGTCATCATTTCTTTTTACCTGTCATTCAGTACTTTTATTTCGTCATAGTAGTAGATTTGTTCCCACCAGACATTCTTGGTTGTACTATGATATTTTAAGACTGGCGTTTATCTCCAGCAGTTATTATTACTACATTCTTGCTGTTTACATTGTGGATGAGATTAGTTTACCTGTTGATCAGTGATATGGGATATATTAGTATTTAGGAAAGTGTAGCACTCTTCGTTAGGATCCATTAAATTGGGATATCCTCAGAGACGTGACAGCTGGCTATTGCCACGTGGCCTGGTCCCATGTATTTTTGGGACTGGGGCGTGACATAGTTTTAGTGGTGGCCCATGCAAGTCAACTTATTTGCTTGTGGTATAGTAACATGCCCAGCGATCCTGCAATAGGATAGAAATTTTTTGGTCTCATCCACTTTGATTGCATCTTTGAACTTTCTTCGTATTGCTTCTAAATATCTGTATCATGTTTGCTTGATTCTGTACTCTTTTTGATGAAGTCCCATCTCTTGCAGCAAGATAAACTTGCACAGTAGACGAGGAGCACCTAGTGCCATGGTGCCAGACGACACCACCCAAAGAGAGAAAGTACCCCAGGGACTACCTGGAGGGCAACCACCATTATAGGCCCCACTGATACATTGGAACGAGACTTCTCAGGGTGATCCTACACCGCAGCCCGAGGGACTGACTTCCCAGACGATCCCCATGAAGCATTTTAAGGGACAAACTTTAAGAGCTACACCAATGCCACAGACCGAGAGGCCGACATCTGAGGAGACACCTACCGCACAGCCAGAGGTTCCATTACCACCACCTCCACCATACCCACCCCAGATGCCACAACTAGACGGACAGCCACAGATGCTACAGTTCTTTCAGACTATGATACAAGCACAGAGGCATCAGACCGAGACGTTGAGACAGAGTTTGATGTATGTACTAGAGAGGACACCTGTCGCAGCACCCGTACCGGTACCTCCACCAACTCAAACATATGGCACTGTAAGATGGTTCTGATAGATGGGACCAGATACTTTCCCAGGCAACGAGACAGTAGAGCAGATCTCCTATTGGGTTGCCAACACGGAGATGCTACTAGAGGCTTCACAACTGCATCCAGACCTTTGGATGACCGTCGTGAGGGCCCAACTAAAAGGCAACGCCCATCACTGGTGGGATTCTATTGAGCATAGTATAGGCAAGAACCAGACTTAGAAACAGTTCCTAGAGTACTTCAATGCGAAGTATTTCCCAGCTACAGTCATAAATGCCCTGTACTCCCAATTCCTACATCTAGAATAGGAGAATATGACTATTGACACATGTAACACGGAGTTTAGCCGTCTTAGCAGATTTGGTGTCGTCCTGATATCCAATGAACTAGAGAAGGCTCAGAGATTCCATCACGATCTTACCTTCGAGCTACAGAGGTATACTACCACACAGGCGAGGAATTCTTATGAGGAGGTACTTGTAGAGGCGAGGATCCAGGAGGCCATTGGCAGAGGAGCAAGACGTTCCAGCATGACCATACCAGCCAGAGTCCAGCCCAGAACAGGAGGACCGATCCATCGTCCCAGAGCACAGACGTAACAGAGGATAGCACCAAACCAGCAAAATGAGCTTCTGTCTTACAACTACTGTGGTAAGAGAGGACATTACCAGAACGACTGCCGAAAGAGACTAGGAATATGAATAATTTGTGGAGCAAGCCAACACTATGCCCGAGACTGCCCACAGCGCAGAGACATAGTACCGCCGATAGGACAGAGGCCAGCAGCACCAGTCTCGAGGATACTACCCCCGCCAGGATGACAACGTCCACCACCAACCGGAGGATTTCAGAGGGGACCACCCTTGGCCCCACAGCAGGCACAGTTTGATCGAGCCCGACAGCAGACCGGAGGGCAGAGGCAATGACAGGCCTTTGTACTAGCAGCTACTGAGGAGAAAACAGAAGGAGAAGCTATCACAGGTACCATTTTAGTTGCATCATTACCTGCAACTGCATTATTTGATTCTGGTGCTACGCTATCTTTTATATCTAGTAGATTCATAGCAATGGATAGAGTAGCAACTTCTTCCTTACCTAAGAGTTGGAAGATTCTTACCGGAGGAGGTATCATGCCAGTTACCAGCACTATTAGAATGTTTTCGGTAGTCGTATATGGTAGAGAGATGAGAGTGCGATTCTTGGTATTACCCATGCCGTACTTTGATGTTGTGCTAGGCATGGACTGGTTAAGCCAATATAATACCGTACTAAACTGTCGGAAGGGTAGTGTCACTTTTAGACCGCCAGATCAACCGGAGTTTGAGTACATGCGATAGACCGTCGAGCAAGGAGTAGGACAGATAGCTGGAGCTTACATGGCTATGGAGATGGTACCCCCACCAATAGTTACAGAATTCGAGGATGTTTTTCTTGAAGAATTGCCAAGCTTACCGCCAGATAGAGATGTGGAGTTCACCATTGAGCTAGTACCCGGAGCAGCACCTGTATCTTCTAATATGTACCGATTGGCGAAGAAGGAACTAGATGAGCTGAAGCTACAATTAGAGGAGTTGCAGAGCAAGGGATTTTTTCGTCCTAGCGCATCACCATAGGGAGCACCAATATTATTTGTACCTAAGAAGGCTGGAACAGTATGCATGTGCATTGATTACAGAGCCCTTAATGCTTTGACTATCAAGAACAAGTACCTCCTGCCACGAATTGATGATTTATTTGATGAACTGACAGGAGCAGTGGTGTTCATAAATATCGACTTGAGATCGGGTTATCATCAGGTAAAGGTGCGAAGAGAAGACATTCAAAAGACAACATTCAGGACTTGTTATGGTCACTACGAGTTCTTAGTGATGCCTTTTGGACTGACGAATGCGCCTGCTGTATTCATGAACCTGATGAAGAGATTATTCCACCAATACTTAGACCGGTTCGTGGTAGTCTTCATCGACGACATCTTGGTGTATTCGAAGAGCCACGAGGAGAACGAAGAACACTTGAGACTAGTGCTAGAAACTCTGAGGAGAGAGAGACTTTATGCCAAGATGAGCAAGTATGAATTTATTCTGGATCGTGTCGCATTTCTTGGACACGTTATCTCAGGAGCTGGTATTTCAGTAGATCCGGTGAAGATTTTAATAGTAGAGACAAGGCCAACCCCTACCAATGTCTCAGAAGTGAGGAGTTTCTTAGGACTTGCCTAATATTACCAGAGGTTCATGGAGAACTTCGCGAAGATCACAGAGCTGATGACCCGCTTGACCCGTAAGGAGCAGGAGTTCACCTGGACAGAGGAGTGTCAGAAGGCATTCGATGAGCTGAAGAAGCGTTTGACTACAGCACCTATCTTGACCATACCTTCTAGACCTGGAGGATTCGTGATCTATAGCGATGCATCCGGGAAAGGACTATGATGTGTCTTGATGCAGCATAGGAAGGTTGTGGCCTATGCCTCTAGACAGTTGAGAACCCATGAGAAGAACTATCCCACTTATGACTTGGAGCTTGTAGCAGTGATCTTTGCCTTGAAGCTTTGGAGATACTACCTATATGGAGAAAGAGTATATCTATTCACTGATCACAAAAGCCTAAAGTACATCTACACTCAGAAGGATGTGAACTAGAGACAGAGACGTTGGCTCGAGGTAATAACAGACTTTGAGATCGAGCTATAGTACCACCGGGGAAAGGCCAACGTAGTAGCTGACGCGTTGAGCAGAAGACCTATGGCATTTTTCTTGACTACCCAACAACATCTATTGAGAGATCTAGAGCAAATGGGTATAGAAATCGTTATGCCCGGAGTAGACGGGCAGTTGTCGAGTTTTCAGTTGCAATCGACATTAGTGGAAAGGATCAAGGCTGCTTTGCCGCCAGATGCCAGATTCCAGAGGCTTAGACAGAGGATGGAGGCGGGAATACAGACAGGACTACGTATACATAAAGACGAAACCTTGAGATGTGGAGATCGTCTCTATGTTAAAAATAGAGAACTTCGTCAGGAGTTGATGGCTGAAGCAAACAGTTCAACCTACTATATTCATCCGGGAGGCACGAAGATGTACAGAGACTTGAGACAATACTACTGGTGGCATGGAATGAAGAGAGAGATAGCTCATTTTGTGGCGAACTGTCTGGTGTGTCAGCAAGTCAAGGCTGAGCATCAGAGATCTGCAAGTTTACTTCAACCGCTCCCCATACCGGAGTGGAAATAGGAGCACATCACTATGGACTTTGTTACGGACTTTCCGAGGAGTCCTAGTAGTTGTAATACAGTATGGGTAATCGTGGATCACCAAGTCCACACACTTTTTACCCTTCAGAGTTGAGCAATCGACGAAGGTCTAAGTAGATATGTACATGAGGGAGATTGTGCGCCTGCATGGAGTGCCAATTAGCATCGTGTCTGATAGGGATACGAGGTTTACATCTTAATTTGGTAGAGTATACAAGAGAGTCTCGGTTCCCGCCTGAAGTTTAGCACAGCATATCACCCACAAACAGATGGTCAGTCGGAGCGCACCATTCAGACATTGGAGGACATGTTAAGAGCCTGCATGCTTGATTTCAGAGGATCATGGGAGGACCACTTGCACCTGGTCGAGTTTTCCTACAACAATAGCTATCATGCGAGCATCCAGATGGCTCCCTACAAAGCGTTGTATGGAAAGAAATGTCGTTCCCAGTATGTTGGAGTGAGATAGACGAGAGACAAATTCTTGGGCCAGAGTTGGTTGTTCGTACAGTGGAGAAGGTAAAAAAGATCCAAGGCACCTACGAGCAGTATAGGACAGACATAAGCATTGGGCGAATGCACACCGACGACCCTTAGAGTTCCAGGTTGGAGAACACATATTTCTAAAGATCTCACCTACTCGAGGGACTATTAGATTCGGAGGCAGAGGGAAGCTGAGTCCGAGGTATATCGGACCATTCGATGTGCTAGAACGCATCGGAGAGGTTGCTTACAGATTAGCCTTGCCATAGACTTTGGAAGGAGTCCATGACATCTTCCATGTATCTCAGCTGAGAAGGTACATACCAGACCCGAGTCATGTGTTTGACCATTCAGAGATCACGGTCGGCCCGAGTTTATCATACCAAGAGGAGCCTGTCAAAATCCTGGACCAGAGCGAAAAGGTATTGCGAGGTCAGACTATCCCCCTAGTCCGCGTCGCATGGAAACATCATGCACCAGGCGAGTTGACCTGGGAACGTGAGGAGGATATTCGAAAGCGCTATCCCCACCTCTTCGAAGGCATAGGTATGTAGTAGTTTTAATTTCAGTCAGTAGTTCTTACCATACGTATGTTTTAATTTCGAGGACGAAATACTCTAAGGAGGGTAGATTGTAAACCCCCTCGACCAAATTTAGGATTTATTTTAATTAAATTGAGAAACTAGGATTTATTTGTATACAATTAGGATTAAGGTACCACAATTATGTGACTTAATATACCTCACCGTTGCTTCGATGTTTGGAGCGCTACACTAGTAGGTACTCCAAAACTAATTAAAAATACATCTCGTAAACATGCCAGACTACCCATCTGACCCTTATATAACTTTTAGATACTCAATATTGTGCTTCAATTGAGCTGCGTAATATTCGTTGCAAACGCCTATGTATTATTTCAATAAACCTAATTTCCCTTAATTGTCCATTCCTATTTAAATTTGAGGCACAACCACAACCCAATTCCCTATAAGCTAAATTTGGGCATTAGCCTATACCGAGCCTGCTATGCCCATAACTCTTGTATTCCACTCGAATTTAGTTCTTTGCATCTTTAATGCATTATAGAACACCATGCGCATTGTTTTTAATTAAATTAAATTAGGAGCAGTTTCACCTCAAGCAGAACCTAACCAAGCTCACGTGCAACCTTTCACATGGACCAGCCCCATCCCAACAAGGTAGGATAGGCCCAAGTACCGAGGCCAGCCCACAAACTCCATCACCATATAAATATACATTCTTCTCATTAGAAACCCTAAAACCCCTTTCTCTTTACTGCCTTTAGGAAACCCTAGCCGACTAATCAAAACCGAGACCTCTCCCCCTCCGACTTCACAACCACCCCACAACCACCTAAAGCCGCCACTCCCACTTCCCAAACGTCGCCTGACACCACCAACACTGCCCTCAGGTCACCGGACCACCACCCATAACCGCCGGCAACCGCAATCATCGATCCTACATTAAAACCCGACTGCCCTAGTTCCCGGCAACCCCCTCCGACACCCTCGATCACCCCTGCCAAGCGGGGTGCCACCTTCTCCGCGGCCGACAGCCACCCCCGGGCTGCCTCGACCCAGCAACCGCCGCTGCCCAGAGATGCTGCTGCTACTGCGGCTACTGCAGTTGTTGTTCCAGACGCTGTCGCCGCTGCCTTGCTCATCGGCCGCTGCCAGAGCGCCACCACTCGACGGAGGATGACCAGCCAGTGAGGCGACCCTCGTCTAGCCTACTAGGTACTCGCCCTATACTCCTCCCTCCTAGTATCGTGTTCGTTTATGATCGTCGTGTCGTCGTGTCTTGAGATTGTAGTCTTGGACACAACTTTATTAACCCTAAACTATATAAAGAATGGTAGGATGATTAACAAAACTTAGAAATTGTTTAATAACTAGCAAATACCTAAATCAAGAGACCTGTCATCAAGGACCAGTATTTCATCTGAACATCTGGACATAAACCAAGTATGATGAACATAGAAACCAAGGACATGTATTCGCACAGAGCAAAAATAGTTGTCAACCCATAACTCGATAATTTATTGTCTTAAGGCACACGATAACCGAGGATAGAACACGTGTGCACCCTAGCTACGTGCACACGTGATGCTGTAATCGATCAGTCATGAACTTACGACAGTACCCAAGAGTAGCATCATAGTAGTGTGTATATATTACTTAGTGTCTGATGTCAGCATTTGCTATATTATATTGTGTGTTTAGGATCATTGGATCAGCCAGAAGACACCGCAGGAGTAGGCTATTGGCATTCACAGATTGAGTACTCAGGCAAGATACCTTGCCATATTTACTGTTTAATTTAAATATTGCATATGTTGTATGATGTTTATTGCTTATCTCATATGACTGTGCGCGTCCGAGATTGACTCGGGTGCAGTCGACGGTTGCGTCGATAATTAGTGTACTTAACCTAGTTACTAGCAGACTCACCCTATGGGAGGATAGCATGTTATCTTTCGAGACTTGACACTCTTACACGTTACACTGTGACATTCATATTAGGATGCGGGTTCGCATATTCGACTAACTATCGGTGCGTGTGACATGCATCACGGTAGTACATAACTTAGGATTATTTTATTTGTAGAGACTTGGCATATAGATACGTGGTATGCATGTCGAGTATTCGATTTGTGTATCTGCATTGGGCGGGGAGGACAACTAGTAGGCGTATCGGATACACACATTGGAATTCGTAGTATCCAAAGGAGCCATGGATCCAATGACTCCCTTTATGCAGATTCCCCGTTCTTCGGAGCGGTATGGTCGTTATATACTATGCAGATTTCTCATTCTTCGGAGCGGTATGGACGTTATATACTTGCAGATTTCCCGTTCTTTGGAGCGGTATGGACATTATGCTTTCACCTACCCATACGTACCAATGTTGTACTCATATTGCATTCAATTAGATGGTTAGCACACCCTATTGTATTAATTTTATTCAGTATTTATGTATATGACATGCTTCTATGTATCTTGTTACGTCCCTCTGAGGACCTGGTACCTTTTCAGATTTGGATGAGGCATATTATCCCACAGTGTACGGCCCAGGACAAGAGACGAGGTTCGCTACCGCTAAGTAGCTAAAGGTGCTACCGTCAGTATTTCCGTGATCACTTGGTAGGCTTACGGCCTAGGATTGGGTGCATCATTATCTAATCAGCCGATGCCCTAGTCATCATTTCTTTTTACCTGTCATTCAGTACTTTTATCTCGTTATAGTAGTGGATTTGTTCCCACCAGACATTCTTGGTTGTACTATAATATTTTGAGACTGGCGTTTATCTTCTAGCAGTTATTATTAGTATATTCTTGTTATTTACATTATGGATGATATTAGTTTACCTGTTGATTAGTGATATGGGACATATTAGTATTTAGGACAGCGTAGCACTCTCCGTTAGGATCCATTAAATTGGGATATCCTCGGAGATGTGACAGCTGGCTATTGCCACGTGGCCTGGTCCCGTGTATTTTTACGACTGGGACGTGACACGGCGAGGCAGACTTCTACTATTCATGCAGCGCTGCACCGAAGACGGCAATGGTGATATCAACAATTTCGGCTGGACGTATGTTGTATTTGGGTTGTGAAGGGTACTTAGCTTCTGTTTGAGACACTCGATAGAAAAGTGGAGATGCAGCTCAGGCTAAAGTCATAGCAGATTTCCTCGACGTGTTCCCAGACGAGCTGCCTGGAATGTCTCCTGATCGTGAGATCGAATTCAGCATTGACACCTTTCCGGATTTGCGACCGATATTGAAGGAACCTTATCGAATGGCCTTAGCAGAGTGGAAGGAACTTAAGGTTCAGTTATAAGATCTGTTGGACCGAGGATACATTCGTCCAAGCGTTTCTCCATGGGGTGCTCCGGTGCTGTTCGTGAAGAAGAAGGATGGATCCATGTGGCTGTGCATTGACTACAGAGAACTGAATAAGGCGGCCATGCAGAACTAGTACCCATTGCCAAGGATAGATGATTTGTTTGATCAGCTGCAAGGTGCAACAGTTTCCTCTAAAGTTGATCTCAGGTCAGGGTATCACCAGTTGAAAATCAAATATGATGATATTCAAAAATCTACATTCAGAACCCGATACGGACACAATGAATTTCTTGTAATGTCGTTCGGCTTGACGAACGCCCCTGCAGCTTTTATGGATCTGATAAACCACGTATTTCGGCCGTTCATAGACAAGTTTGTGGTCGTGTTCATTGACGACATACTAATTTATTCCAAGAATGAGGCGGAGCACAATGAACACCTGAAGACCGTGCTGCAGATATTACGAGAGCATTAGTTGTTCGCTAAGCTCAGCAAGTATGAGTTCTGGTTGAACTTCATGGCATTCCTTGGTTATGTCGTCTCGGCAAAAGGTGTCGCCGTAGACCCAAAGAAGATTGAGGCGGTGGTGGACTGGAAGCAACCTACGTTAGCTAGCGAAGTTCGGAGCTTTCTGGGCCTAGCGGGATACTACCGTAGGTTCGTAAAGGATTTTTTTAAACTGGCCTCGCATTTGACTCTCCTTACTCAGAAAGGGATTGCATAAAAATAGGGTGATGACTGCAAAGCCAGCTTTCGGGAACTTAAGCAGCATCTTGTTTCAGCTCTGATTCTTGCACTTCCAGATAGGGTAGAGGAGTTTCAGATATACAGCGATGCTTCAGAACTCGTCTTAGGGTGTGTGCTCATGCAAAGGGATAAGGTAATATCGTATGCCTCAAGGCAACTGAAGCCGTACGAGAAAAACTACCCGACACATGACTTAGAATTGGCGGTAATTGTATTTGCACTGAAGTTGTGAAGGCATTATCTTTATGGTGTTGCTTGCAAAATCTTCACAGATCACAAGAGCCTCAAGTATCTATTCACTCAACGGGAACTGAACCTCCGGCAGCAGCGTTGGCTAAAACTTATTAAGGATTATGATCTGACAATCGCATATACACCGGGAAAGGAAAACATCGTTGCTGATGCTCTGGGTCGGAAGCACGTGGGCTCGTTATCCATAAACAACCGTTTACTTCGGGATCTAGAGGCGATGGGCATCGAGTTTCCAGTTTGGCATCAAGGAGTGCAGCTGGCACCACTCCATCTTGAACCGAGTTTACGTGATAGAATCAAATCTGCTCAGGAGGGCGATCAGTTCCTAGCGAAGGTACGCGGACTGATCTCGGTGGGGAAGACGTCTGACTTTGTGGCAGACGAAGATGGGGCCTTGCAGATGAAAGGGAGGATATGTGTTCCCAGCGACCCAGAACTCCGAAGGAAAATTATGACAGAGGCACACTATACGAAGTATTCCTTGCATCATGGGAGTACTAAGATGTACATGGACTTACGCAGGACCTTCTGGTGGCAAGGTATGAAACAGGATGTGGCGAACTTTGTGTCACAGTACATGGCCTGTCAACAGGTGAAAGCTGTATATCAGAGGCCCGGTGGGGAGCTGTAAAACCTTGCTATTCCCGAGTGCCAATGGAAAAACATCACTATGGATTTCATTGTGGGATTTTCGAAGACGTCGTGGGGGCACGATGCAATTTAGGTCATAGTTTATCGTTTGACCAAATTAGACAACTTTCTTCCTATAAAAGTTACTTGGAGCGTCGATCCGTTAGCACAAATTTACATAGACGAGATTGTTCGATTACACAGAGTACCTGCCTCAATCGTCTCTGACTGTGACGGACTCTTCTTATCTCGTTTTTGGAAAAGCCTACAGTCTGCCATGGGAACCAAGCTAAAGTTCAGTATCGCATACCACCCGCAGACTGAAGGACAGACAGAAAGGACAAATCAGATACTTGAAAACATGTTACGGCTGTGTGCAATCGATTTGAAGACTAGTTGGAATACGCACCTTTCGTTGGCGGAGTTCGCGTATAATAACAGCTACCAATCGAGAATCCAGATGGCACCGTACGAAGCACTTTATGGGTGCAAGTGTCGATCTCCAATCTGTTGGGACGAAGTCGGCGAGCGGCAGGTACTCGGGCTAGAGCTGGTGGAGCAAGCAGTTGAGAAAGTTTGTTTGATTCGAGAAAGACTACGCACTGCGCAGAGCCGAAAAAAAAGCTATGATGATACTCATCGTAGACCTTTGGAGTTCATGGTCGGGGATCATGTCTTCTTGAAACTGACGCCGATGCGTAGGGTGATGCATTTCGATGTGAAGGGCAAACTGAGTCCCAGGTTTGTCGGCCCCTTTGAAATACTTGAACGAGTGGCAGTTGTGGCATACCAGATTGTACTACCTCCCACCTTAGCTGAAGTTCA
Source organism: Iris macrosiphon (assembly GCA_036927795.1). Lineage (NCBI taxonomy): Eukaryota > Viridiplantae > Streptophyta > Magnoliopsida > Asparagales > Iridaceae > Iris > Iris macrosiphon. The sequence goes on from JAYESA010000009.1 coordinate 158,592,495, forward strand.
TGACGTATTCCATGTTTCTCAACTTTGAAAGTATGTGCATGACCCGAGTCATGTGGTTAGCTTCGAACAATTGGAACTGCGCACGGATTTATCATACTCAGAAGTGCCGGCGCAGATTCTGGATCTTAAGGAAAAAGTACTTCGCAACCGTACGATGTCCTTGGTTCGCGTGCTGTGGTAGAACCATTCAGTTGGGGAATCAACTTGGGAGATGGAATCGGAGATGAAGGAGAAGTATCATTCATTTTTTATTTAGTCGGAGGTAGGGCCTTGTTCTTAAGTTTCAGGAAGAAACTTTTTCTTAGTGGTATATTATGTAGTGCCTCAAATCCCAATCCGACCGGGACGTGCACTATATAATTTGGCTTGTGGCTAGTCCCTCTGAGTCATAGTTTAGATCTTCGGCATCCTCTTGCCATGGACGAAATGCGATGATCCTGTCCAACTCATGGATAGGCCTCTATTGAAACACGTCCAATAGTTTTCGTATTCGATTTACTTGGTTTTCGCTGCTGGTTTTACCGTTTGGAGCTTTGATTCTTGGGGAGTTCGGCAAGGAAGGATAGGCAAGAATTCTAACTCAGTGCTCGTGTTGTTTCAGGTCCACGTAACTGACGCTTGATCGTCGCTAGACGGGATTCCTTGTTTCAGCATCTTTTCCCTTAACCAGTGAGTGGTTTGGACCCTTCTTTCCTACTTCTTCACGCCCACATCTCTAATGTTTCAAACATTCACTCGATGATGCCCAGTTGGACACCTAGGAAAATCCTTAGCCACAATGCATGCCAGCCACTAAGAAAGGAACATGGGAATTGTAGACTATTTTTACTATATGCTTGCACCTTATAAACTTGAGTTGTTTGTAAAGGAAGTTGTTTGTTGGTTGCGTCCGGGTGCCTCGGATAGAGTTTGGACCTATGGGATACCAAAATCGGAATACCGTTTGAGAAGATATGAACTGTTGCACAAGATATATATTGCTGCTTTACTTCTTTTGTTTATTTTGATGCATTGTATGATATATGAATTGTTCATGCATTCGCATGGTCTGGGACAACTTATATACAAGGTTTGGCATTCTGGGGCACTAGAACCGTATCGATCCGGTAGGAAATATTTGATCGTGCTAGTCGCGATGCATTGCGGGACCTCCCGCAGGGCTTGTTACCCGGGCTGATAGGGTGCACCGCAATGCTTGGAATAAGTCCCTAAGGTGTCGATCACACCAATGACCATATAGAATAGAACACATGCTAATTATTGTCTTGTGCAGATGGTAAGTATACTTGTGTTTCGTTGCAGGGAAGGCGTGCGTCGGTTGAGGAAGCAACCGATGTACTTGTTGGATATGATGTTATTTTTATTCCTATCAAAATATGCAACTGATATGAATTGAATTCACTTGCTTCCTATAGAAAGATCATCTTAATGCATGCTCACCCCTAATAAGCTAGTGTCGATTTAGTCGAGTGTGTTCATCCTGCTCACTAGTACAAGTTCAGTACTGACCCACGTTGTGGGCAACTATTTCAGGCACTCAGGCGGTGTAACGCTAGTGGATAGACGAGGAGGCGTTAGGAGAACCTCTATTTTAAAGTATAGTTGGAGTCAATTTATTTTGGAGGCTTGGACTTTCAATCTATACAAGGGCGTAATATATGAACAACGTGGACTATCTAATGGAGCGCGCCCTGCCTTTTGAGTTATCTTTTGTAATGATAATCAAGTAGCCGAGAGGCACATCAATGTAAACTCTATGTAAATTACTCTGAATTATCAATGAAAAAGCATGTTTTTTCCAACACTTGTGTTCAAATATCTGTGAATGTATTTTCTAAATTGTGTTTCAAAATGGGTTCCTATCACAGCACGTCCTTGCCTTGTGCGAGCGCAACTCCAGGCTCGTACGACATCACGCCCCTACGAGGATAATTGGTTCCGTAAGGGATCCAGCGAGGACGATTGACCCTTTTGGGATCGGGGCGTGATACCGGGAAAGGCCAACGTAGTCGCCGATTCGTTGAGCAGGTATCCGATAGCTATGTGCTTGACTTCGGATAGACATTTATTAGATGATCTTGAGAGCTTGGGAATTGAAGTACTAATTCCAGGTGTTGAGATTCAGATGTGGGGATTGCAGATACAATCGGAGCTGATGGACATAATTAGAGTTGCACAGTATAATGATGAGACTCTGAGGAGTATCAGGGCACAACTTCATACATGATTGACAGACGACTTCACTATTGCGGATGATGGATCTTTACGGCATGGCATGAGGATGTATGTGCTGAATGGAGAACTGTGCGAAGAGGTTTTGCAGGAGACACATCGCTCTCAGTACTCGATGCATCCCGGAGTCAACAAGATGTATCGAGATTTTAGGGAGCACGTATGGTGGTATGGTATGAAGTGCAAGGTAGCACACTTTGTATCCTGATGTTTAGTGTGCCAGCAGGTAAAAGTAGATCGATAGAGGCCGGGAGGATTGCTTCAACCTTTACCTATTCTGGAATGAAAGTGGGAGCACATGACTATGGACTTCGTTTCAGGACTTCCACGTTCTCCAGGAGAAAAGGACGCAATTTGGGTCATCGTAGATAGGTTGACCAAATAAGCCCACTTCTTACCTTTCAAAGTGGGTACATCGACAAAGAAGTTAGTAGAGATGTACGTATAGAAGATTGTCAGATTACATGGAGTTCCTGTGAGTATCGTCTCAGATCGGGATAGTTGTTTCACTTCCCATTTCTGGAGGAGTCTGCAGGCTAGCTTGGGCACTCAGCTCAAGTTCAGTACCGCGTATCACCCCCAGACGGACGGACAGTCTGAAAGGACTATTCAGACTCTTGAAGACATGCTATGCACTTGCTTTTTGGATCTCGGAGGTGTAGAAGCATGAAAAATACGCTGGCAAAAGCTACGCGGCGTATTGATACAGAGCAGCGCAAACAAAGGCCTTCAGTGCCATCAGGCGTAAGAGCTCAAGGGTGCAGCGCGTCCAAAACCGCTTCGGCGTAGACGGGACCCCCCCCCCATCGCCTCCAGGGCATAAAAACTCAGCCGCTCTAAAAGCAGCGTTAAAAAAGTGTACGAGGAACGCTTCGTCTTCCCCGAAATGAACCTGTCAAGTCACGCAGTGAACCTGGCCTCTGTCTCCTGACAAAAAGTGCTGCACGGCGACCCAGACGATGGCTGGAAACAGGCACAGACCCCTCGGGACGCACACCACAGTATGATGGCGGATCCCTGTATTTAATGCAGAGGATTGGGTTAAGATACCACCGAACCGTCGTTTACTGACGTCCCCTCAGCATAAACCTCTCTTTTTCGCACAGAGGGATACGCTGTATTGTTTTACACAGGCAGGCATAAGCCGGTTTATGCTCCGCAGTAGACAAACCGCCTGCCACGTCAAAAGCTCCATATCGTACGGGGCTCGAGGCACGTCTCTACGTCTAATTGCACGGAGCGGTGACAGGTTCAGTCAAGGCACGTCTCTGCAACGGATGCACAGAAGGGCTGCAGACCTTCGAAACACGTCTTCGCATTTAATGCACAGGATGATGGCAAATCTCTGTAGAAGATTTGATTACATCTTCGAAAGCCGTAATTCCGGCTAAGACGTCCCCGTCAGCACTCGGGCACGGTACGCAGCAGCTTCTATGCCCATTCAAGACCTGTGCCCCTTCGGCTCTCAACGCCTCTCCGGCTTCAACGCTTGTCCGGCTCCTACGCCTATCCGGCTTCAACGCCTCTCCGGCTCCTACGCCTATCCGGCTTCAACGCCTCTCCGGCTTCTACGCCTATCCGGCTTCTATGCCTATCCGGCTTTTACGCCTATCTGGCTTCTACGCCTATTCGGCTTCTATGCCTATCTGGCCTCTGTGCCAGGGTGACAGTCATTTGGCTTCTACGACAACCATTTCTACACACGGGATACCTACCTACGTGGCTCTTACGCCGTGATCTTCGTAGCAATAGTACGCGTTGTGTTCCCTTAGTTGGACCCGCGTCATACGCTCATTCAAAAGATCATCCATACGCAGGCATTGGTTACTTTAACCGTTGTGTAAAAGGGTGTTGTACTTCCCACTCCTCGGTTTTTACACCGACGGAGTGGTCACTGTCACCAAAACTCTATAAATAGAGACCCCTATCAATGGGGAAGAGGAAAAGAAAAAAAAAAGAATTATCATCCAGGAGAGAATTACCGTCCAAGGAGAGAGAGAGAGAGAGAGAGAGCGCGGAGAGCAGGCAAAGAGCAGGGATCGACGACCTTGGCCTCGTGCGTCCAACCTCTTCTGCAACCTTCGAAGCTGCTACCTGTCTTCCACGGCACTTCTTCAACATCGTGTGGTCCAAGGGCTAAAGTGATCGACCACAGATCAGACACCTATAGCAATTTACACCCAGATTAAATAAATTGTACTCCCACGTCCTCGTATAGGATTACATTGTACAAGTTTGTTTGTAAACAGAAGGGCGCGGGTTTCGCATAAACCCCGTCATTGAAATACAATTTCATTCCTTTCGTTTAATACCACAAATAAGATGGCGACTCTGCTGGGGACATCTTTCTCTTCTGACGAGGAAGTAATTGCTCAACACGATACGGTATCCGTGGGAACCGTGAAGAAGACGCTGGTCGTTCATTTCGACCAGTCAGCCTACGAAGACATGCTTCGAGCCGGGGGTAGCTCTCGCCCTCTCTCCGTCCAGGACAACAGGAAGCTGCGCAATGTGTGGATGCCCAAGACATCCTCTACTATTCCTGTGGACTCTCCGATCTCTCCGGACTCTCCGATCTCTCCGATCTCTTCGGCCAACGAGGTTGTAGCGACGCTCCATCCGTGCCCCGTACGTAAAATTTAGTCTCCCGCTACGCGCGGTACAGACAAAACTTCGGGCGAAGCCTTAGCGCTAACCCCGAAGAATCTACTGCGCTTTACGCGTAGGAAACAGTCTCCCGCTACGCGCGGTAAAGACAAAACTTCGGGCGAAGCCTCAGCGCTAACCCAGAAGCCTTCACTGCGCTTTACGCGTAGAAATCTGTCTCCCGCTCCGCACGGTACAGACAGAACTTCCGATGATGCCTCGGCGCCAAGACGGAAGAACAGATCTCGCTCTACGTGCAAGATATCATCTGACCTCTACGATAAACCAGATGAGCGCTGTGATCTCCGCGAAGGAAAGCAAGCGGCAGGCTACTTAACCTCTAGGCCTTCACGCCAGCGAAGGAACAGAATGCCTACCCTCCGGATCACGCGAGAAACCAATGGCCGACTAAGGGCCTCTCCGGCAACTCCTCCTGACCTACGCAAATATCTAGTCCAGAAGCGTAAAGAGAGGGGACCTTCGAACATGTCTATTATGCCTCCTAGCGAGCATCATTGTAATAGCCACAAGGTTGTGATTAATTGCTGTTGTCCCAAAACAAAACGATCGGTCTTCGACCGATTGGGCTACTCTCTGTCTTTCCTGGGAGAGGAACCCGCGCATGCGCCTGTAAACATGGCCTCACACCTGCGTAGAGGAGGGTCAAGTTCAAGACGTCATCCCTCCAAGCCCCTGAGCCGAGGGAGGTTCAGTGACACTGAAGCCGGAGTATTCCAGAACACTCGCGCAAAGTCACGACAGCCAGCTCCATCCTCTTCCGATTCCGACGCTAGGGGTCGCCAAGAATCAGAAGCAGAAAGTGTAGAGTCGACTTCTACAGCGACCTATACTAATCCTTCAATGACGCCCAGGGAGATGGGAGCCTACGCCGTTGAAGATGAACGCGAGGAAGCTTCACCGTCAGGAGACGCGGAACAACGCCTCACCACGCTGGAAACATCTCTGCAACAAATACAATCCATGATGGAAAACATGCACCAGATGATGCTAACTCAGCACGCAGCTACCATGGCTCAAGCGTCGGTCCCGCCAACTCAGATACGTGTGGGGGTGGACTTACCACCATCCCACCCGAGCCAAGAACCCGCGCTGGATCAAGAGTCAGAAGTTCCTCCGCTTCCTCACTCAGAGAATGCCTTACCTCCCGCTGGGGTTACGATACAACCAACTCCGCACCACTCCATGGCCCCGCTTCCGACTGAAAATCCGATGCAGGCAGTCCGGGAGTTGAAGGCCCTGTTTGACGCCTTGAAACACAAGGATCAGCTCAAGAAACTGGGAATCAACCAGCCCTACCCAGCTATCTGGGAGGAAGTCCCTTTCCCGCCAAGGTACAAACCTCAGACCATGGCCCTGTTCGAGGGAAAAACATCGCCGAGCCAGTACATGAATTATTTCAGCATGATGATGGTGTTGCTACAAGGGAACGACGCCCTCCTTACTCGGGTGTTCAAAGGTTGCCTCTCAGGAGTAGCCTATCAGTGGTACCGCAGCTTGGCGGATAACTGCATCACTTTCTTCGAAGACTTCAGAACTTTATTCTTCACACGGTTCTACGAGGGAGGAATGGACATGTCTATGTCCTCTCTCATCGAAGTCAAGCAAAAGGAAAAGGAAGACGTTCGCATCTTCATCGAACGTTTTCGTCAGGCCACCTTACAAATGCCTCCAGGAGTTCCCGACTCTGCATTGGTGGACATTTGCAGGAAGAACCTCCTTTCCGTGGTCTCGGTGTTCACAGGACCATATCAGTTCCGTGATTAGCCCTCGTTCATCATCTCGACGGTAGCAGCCGAAGACAATAGTCGCAAGGCGCACGACAATGGCATCATGATCTCCGCCTCCGACAGAGGCAAGAGGCCATCTCCTAGCAGCGACCACCCTCGTGGTCCCAAAGGGAAATAAGTCCTGGCAATTAATACGGCCAGACCAAAGATTGCGGCAACTGCGCAAGCAAAACCCGGGACTTCCAGACCCGTTGAAGTCTACTCCTTCGACGACGACGACGTCCCGAGCATATTCGAGTGTCTCGTCAAGAGTGGCAAGATCACCCTTCCAGAGCTGAGGCGGCCCTAGGAAGTTGGCAATACTAACGACCCCAAATACTGTGTCTTCCACCGATACGTACACCACCCAACAAAGGCGTATTACGTACTGAAAAGGAAGATTCAGGGGTTAATCGATGCTAAGGCGATCACCCTGCACAACACCGAGAAGACGGTCACGGCCAACATGATCTCTCTCCAGTTTGGCAGTCTGCCTCCCCGAACGATCCTGGATGGTGTCACGCTTATTTTTCGAGCAACGATGAACATCATCAATCTCCCTCCAGCTCGGGATCAAAATCGCAACCTGGTACCCCTAACTACCCAGCAAGGCGAGATTATGTGGGTTCATCCCGACCTGGTGTCAGAAATCGGGGAAGAGACTGATGCTATCAGAGCTAAGTCTAGAAAGAACTCCAAATGCAAACCATGCCATATGGTTGCAACTCCAGAAGAAGACGAGGTGTTGGCTACAGCAACCCGATCAGGGAAAGCCTACCTCAAGGACTACGGCACGAGCCCGGAAGACGCCCCAGCCACCAAGCCTTCGGGACCCGAGCCCGCCACACCAGAGACCGGTCCTTCAAGACCAACTCCAGCGGACAAGGGAAAACAAAAGGAAGTACGCTTCGATGTACCTGTGAAGAACATTCCAAACAAAGGTTTAGAGAAACCGTACAACTTCGACATCCTGGCCCAACTGGCCAATACGCCAGCCAGGTTGTCCATCTTCGAGCTACTCAGGCTCTCCCAAGATACTCGTCTAGCCCTGAGCGAAGCGTTGATGCAAGCGGATGTGTGCCTAACCCAGCTCAAGTCCCCCAACGAGGAACCCGTGGCGTGCCCTCAATGCCACAGTGTGATGGAGGTGGTACCAAACATCACTTTCACCCAAGACGACATGCTGCTGAAACACAACAGGCATGACAGGCCTCTCTATCACACCGGATACATCGGTTCCATGGAAGTCGACCGGATTCACATAGATCCGGGATCGTCAATCAGCATCATTCCTCACAGTCTGCTCAGGCCGTTGGGGATCCCCACCAGCAAACTGGCCTATACCACTACTACAATTATGGGTTTCAACGCTGGAAAGAGTAAACCATTGGGGAAGATTCGCTTGAGAATCCAGATTGGCAACCTTAGATCAGTGGCTACATGCTAAGTCATTGATTCAGAGGTGTCCTACAACATCCTACTGGGAAGACCGTGGATCCACGACCACAACATTGTCCCTTCAACTCTACATCAATGCTTCAAATATGTAGATGCCAAAGGAGCGGTGCAAACCGAGTTTGCAGAATTAAACCCGTTCAGAGGGGTGGAATCCTACTACTCCGACGCCGTGTTATACTCTCAGAGCTACACAGAAGAGGTAACGGCCCAGACAGAGAAGGAATCCCGTCGGGAGCCAGAAGAACCCTCTGTCAAACAACCTCTGTCGATCAAGGTGAAAGGACGGACTGCTCGTCCAAAGGCCACAGAGCCTATGACCGCCCGCCTGAACGATGCTAGGTCAGGAAAGGGGGGTGATCCTTTGGCAATTACCTTAAACAAAAAGCCTCCACCCTTGGTCATCAACCTTCGGCGCGACAAAAAACCAAGGGATGTAAAAACTACTAACGCGGTTGCTAGTGACAATAAAAGTCCCCTTTCCCCGTACATTGACGAGATAGAACCAATAGCACAAAAATTCTTGGGAGCTATAAAGGCCTATCATCCATATGTATGGGAAGTAGCGTCACCATCCAATGTCGTCGCAACGTATGGGCCCCATGAGGATTCTATCTTCATCGTCCCACCTACCTACAGCACTCAGCGTCCGATATTCTTCGGCCGTATGCGCAATCAACCAGCTATCCAAGAAAATGCTTTCGACGACGATACTGGGGAAATACAGGTTCGCCGATACAGCCCACAAGCGCTTAAGATCATGCAGAATATGGGCTATAATCTGAAGCGGAACCAAGGTCTCAACAATGGGAGGGGCAGGCGTACGTCGTTGCTCGGCAACTCTTGCTACCGACAAACCCGCTTCGGGTTAGGATATCCGACCTCCCTTGCGGCTTCTGAAGACGCCATTGCCTCTCCTCAAGGCGGCTCAACGTCCTCCGACTCATCCAACGATCTCGGACAAACATTCTCGGTGAATATGGCGTCGACAGATCCCTTAGAGGCAAGCGAACAAGAATCTGAGTTGTTCGAAAATGACGCTTGGGATCAACACATGGATACGCAGTGGGAATTTCGCTTCGAGCAAAGGGAACCTCCCACTAAAGACGAAGTTGTCCAAATCGACGTTGGGGGTGAACTCTCACCAAAGCCAATATTTATCAGTAACTATCTTTCCCCAGCTGAAAGGGAAGAAATCATCCAACTGATAAAAGAATACGTCGACGTCTTCGCGTAGAATTATGAGGATATGCCAGGCCTCGATCCGAAGGTGGCTACTCACAAGCTCAACATTTTGACCGACTCAAGGCCTGTCAAACAGCACCAACGCCGGTTCCGCCCGGATATGATGGACGCCATTGAAGCTGAAGTCAAAAAGTTGATAGCCTGCGGCTTCATCCGTGAAGAGCAACATCCCGACTGGGTCGCCAATGTTGTCCCAGTCATGAAAAAGAATGGGAAGGTGCGTATCTGCATCGATTATCGGGATCTAAATGCGGCCTGTCCCAAAGATGAATTCCCTCTTCCTATCACCGACATCATGATCGACAACACCTGCGGTTTCGAACGCATGTCTTTCATGGACGGGTTCTCGGGATACAATCAGATCAAGATGCATCCTGAAGACGAGAAGCACACTGCTTTTCGGACACCACTGGGGGTATATTGCTATACGGTCATGCCCTTCGGATTGAAGAATGCCGGGGCAACATACCAGCGGGCCATGAGTAACATATTCCATGAGCATTTACGCAAAACAGTAGAATATTACGTAGACGACATAGCCGTCAAGAGCCGCCTCAAAGGTGATCACCTCCAAGACCTGAGGACGGTGTTCGAGCTAATGCGTCGCTATCAACTCAAGATGAACCCTACGAAATCATTTCTGGGTGTATCTAGTGGCAAGTTTCTGGGATTTGTCATCACCACAAAAGGCATCCAGGTGGACCCTGACAAAGTCCAGGCAATCGTAGAAATGCGACCACCCCGTAATCTGAGGGAACTTCGGGGATTTCAAGGCCGTCTGGCCTATATCCGGCGATTCATATCCAACCTCTCGGGGAGATGTCAGCCTTTTTCTCATCTCATGAAGAAAGGTGTATCTTTCGTGTGGGACGAAACCTGTCAGCAGGCGTTCGGAGACATCAAACGCTACCTCGCCAGTCCGCCAGTTCTGGCACCTCCCGTCATGGGAAAACCATTCTTGCTGTACGTTCGAGCAATGGATCATTCACTAGGAGCTCTTCTTGCACAGAAGAACGACATGGGGCATGAACAAGCTATCTACTACCTCAGCAGGATGATGGTCGGGGCCGAGCACCGATACAACCCAGTGGAGAAGGAATGCTTGGCTCTGATGTTCGCCGTCCAGAAGACACGACACTATGTCACCGGACAGACCATTCATATCATCTCTAGGATCAACCCTCTGCGGGTACTAATGAGCAAACCGAGTGTTCTTAACTCCCGACTCGCGACTTGGGCGATGCTATTAACGCCATATGACATGGTGTACGTACCGCAGAAGTCCATTAAAGGCCAAGAACTGGCTGACTTCCTAGCTGCCCATCCGATCCCGGAGTCCTCCAAGTTATACGAGGACATTTCCGACGAAGTTGCAGAATGTAACTCCGTAATGGAGACCGACGCATGGCAACTCTTCTTCGATGGGGCCTCCAGAACCGGTCCTAAGGGAAACATCGTCTCAGGAGTAGGAGTCGTCCTGGTCACTCCTGATCAGCTAGTCATCTACCGAGCATATTCTCTTAGCGAGCCCTGCTCCAACAATGTGGCAGAATACAACGCTCTGTTAATCGGGCTCCGAGCCGCCAAAGAGCTAGGGGTCGAATCCCTGGAAGCTTTCGGTGACTCTCTGCTTATCGTCAATCAAGTCAGAGGGATATATAAAGTCCGGAATCCAGACCTCATCCCCTACCACCAAGCAACGGTCGAGATAGCCATGACCTTCAAAGGATTCTTCCTGGAGCATGTACCTCGGTCTCAGAATCTGGAAGCCGATGCCCTGGCCAGTCTAGCCGCAGACTTAGCCACTCCTATAAGAAGGCAGGATTCGGTAATCCTTCTTAACAGAGACTTATTCTGTGCGAAAAACAACCTTTACATAGGACGCAGCCATGCTGTGAACACAGATCTCCCCGGAAAAGACTGGAGAAGTCCCTTCATAGATTTTGTCGCATACGGAATCTTGCCGGAGGACCCCAAAGGAGCAGTGTCCATCAAGCGACGATCATTACGCTTCTATTACGATGTATCTGCACAATGCCTATATCGCCGGACCTACGAAGAATTACTGTTGAGATGTCTGTCTAACGACGAAGCACAGCAGATTATCCGGGAAGCTCACGACGGCGTATGCGGAGCACACCAACCCGGTCCTAAGCTACAGGATCGCATCAGGAGAATGGACTATTATTGGCCTACTATGATCACAGATGCGATACGGTATGCAAGACAATGCAGAGCCTGTCAGATTCACGCAGACTTCATACACCGACCATCTGAGCATCTGCATCCTACAGTTGCATCCTGGCCTTTCGAAGCATGGGGTATGGACGTCATTGTTCCCATTCACCCGTCTTCTTCCCGAGGTCACCAGTTAATACTGGCCATCACGGACTACTTCTTCAAATGGGCAGAGGCAATCCCTCTTGCTGAGATAAAGGCGTCTAATGTGATCAGCTTCATCAAGCATCACGTCATTTATCGCTTCGGGGTCCCCCGAAGGATAATCCATGACAACGGGCCCCAGTTCATCAGCCAAGCGTTTCATCGATTTTGCGATAAAAATCGAATACACAATATCGCCTCTACGGCATACTATCCAGCTGCTAATGGTTTGGCGGAAGCTTTCAACAAAACCATTATCAAACTCTTGAAGAAGTTCGTCTCTTCAAACAAAAGAGATTGGAACGAAAAGCTGGGCGAATGTCTCTGGGCATACCGCACAACGGTACGAACGCCGACAGGCTGTACCCCATTCTCACTGGTATACGGGAGCGAGGCAGTTCTCCCCATTGAAATCCAGATCCCGTCGCTCAGGATAGCCGTGGCTAACGGGCTGACTCAAGAAAAGAATGACCTGTTAAGGCTTCAGGAGCTAGAAGGATTAGACAAGAAATGCCTCCAAGCTCAACAGCGCATCGCGCTATACCAAGCACGCATTTCCAAAGCTTTTAATCGTAAAGTAAAGGAAAGGGTGTTCAAAGTCGGCGAGCTAGTTTTAGCCGTAAGAAGGCCGATGATTCTTACTCACAGGAGTAAAGGCAAATTCCAGCCCAAGTGGGAAGGCCCTTATGTGATCGAGACAACATTCTCGAACGGAGCCTACAGACTAGCCCAGCCCAATGGAGACCTATTAATGGCTCCTATCAACGGCAAATTCCTGAAGAAGTACTACGCCTAATCTCCTCCACTCAGGAGGAATACGGCGAGATTCTCGTAATCCGACGAAACTACTTCAAAGAAGAAACTAGTATAGGCCCACAAATCAGTCATGTCCATATCACCTCTGAACTGTATTTCCTTGGAGAATCTGCCATGTCCATATCACCTCTGAACAGGCTTTCCAAGATTCTGACCATCGATTATCACCTCTGATATCGATCGTCACTTCAACTAACACCCGTACTAAATCTAAGTATGCCAGTGGTGTTAGGTCCACAAAATCTGCTACGTCCATATTACCTCTAGCAGGGCTTGTCCTCAAACCTATTACTTGCACCTAGGTGCGCAAAAAGCAATAGGCCCACAAATCAGTCATGTCCATATCACCTCTGAACTGTATTTCCTTGGAGAATCTGCCATGTCCATATCACCTCTGAACAGGCTTTCCAAGATCTTGACCATCGATTATCACCTCTGATATCGATCGTCACTTCAACTAACACCCGTACTAAATCTAAGTACGCCAGTGGTGTTAGGTCCACAAAATCTGCTACATCTATATTACCTCTAGCAGGGCTTGTCCTCGAACCTATTTACTTGCACCTAGGTGCGCAACAAGTAATAGGCCCACAAAACAGCTATGTCCATATTACCTCTGAGCTGTAAACTCTAGTAAAGCCTATCACGTCTATCTCACCTCTGATAGTACTTTACCTACAAAAACTTGGCCAAAGCACGTTCTATCATGTCCGTATGACCTCTGGATAGACGTGCCCTGCTGAAGTTTACCGAAAGTTTATCACGTCCATACTACCTCTGATACCACTCTCGCCCTAACCTGTCATTTACATTCCGAAATGATGGGTCCAAAGTTAGGAAAAAGTCTCTTTTTATTCCCAAGAAAGAACAAAATTACATCTGGAAAAGCAAAAAAAAAGAGAGAGTACATCATTGCGACGGAGCAGTCATATCACGGATCTGTCGCGCTAGCACGGCCATCCTCTCGTCCCTAATGGCCAGAGCATCAGCACGGGCCTGCTCCAGCAGTGCCTCATTGTCACCCGAATGGGACAGCTCGGCTATCGTCCGACGCACGCCTGCACAGGCACCTTCCGCGCGATCCAGATCCCGCCGCGCTGTGCTCAGTCGACCGGCCACCACATCCAAGTCTGCCAACGACTGGGAAGCCCACTCTTCTGCCTGAGCGAGTTTCTCCCTCAACCTGTGAATCCTCGCTACATTCCACTCGTGCTCGGATTGGCACGTTGTCTGGAGGGCGAGGATCTCATCCACGACGGCTTTCCTCTGAATCGCCTCCAGCTGGCGAGTTCGAAGGAGTTCCTTCAGGTCTTCCATCCGTTTGGCAAGATGCGCAGTCATAAGACCGTATCTGGTCTGGGCCTCAGCATCATGACTGCCCTAAGCCAACCGCAAATACTCGTTAATGAGTTGTTCTAAACCATTAACCATCGCCTCCAGGGCATCGGCTCCCCCGGAATCGCCGAACTCCCTGACAACCCCGATCGAGAACTGGGCAGTTCTCTTCAGGCGCTCGAAATCCAGACTCTTCGCCAACACCATTGATATCATCGCTCCCAAACCGGTGTAAAAGAGGCTGGTATGTTGCTCAGTCAGCACAACTAAACCCGACTGAACGCCAGGAGAGACCGCGATATTAGCGAGTCCCCCACCAGAGACGATTGCAGACGAGGTAGCCACTGCTGCCGCCTCGACGGTTGGTGCGACCGAAGGCAAGGTCACGGTGACAGGCTCATCCTCCTCTCGAGGCGACGAAACCACTCTGGGCGAGCTAGCCCCCGAAGGTGTTTCCTCCTCAGGATCAGGTGCCTCCGTATCACCACCAGGGGCAGGAGTAGAGCCGGAAGGCGGCTCAATACTACACTCCCCGTGGGCTCCATCCCCTGAGAAGAAAGAACCCGAAAGTCGACATCAGTACAACGGTAACCTTTCTAAAAGGAGACATGAAAACGACATTTACCCGGGGCCAATGGTATATATGGCGCATCTGCAGCCGAGGCAGCTAAACCTCGCTCTAAGGACGCAATGCGAACTATCATACCTGGGGAAGGAGGTGGACCAACTGACATCGCCCGTAATTCCTCCAAGTCTCCACCAAGACGCGGTCGAGGTTCGTCAACTAGAATCTCGCTAGGCACAGGGAAGGATCCTCCCATCTGCCATGGCCACCTAGGCGATCTCGTTCCACTACCCGGAGCAGTAGCCACAGCAGCGACCCCTAGCGAAGATCCTCCGGCGCCGCCAACCGAAACCATAGAGGGTCCCTCTCTAAAAGGCGAGGAACCTCCAGCCAAAGACTCATCCCCGACATCGGGAGGTGTAGGCCCACTACCGGTAGCTTCAACACCAAGAATGCGGAAAGGACGAGCAACTGTCTCCTTCCTCCTCTTACGAACAGAATCCTCCTTAGGAGCAGGCGCCATTCGCTTCTGAGGAACTACCAAAGCCCCCGCAGGCGGAGGCACTTCACACCCCGGCATCGACTCCAGGGGTTCATCCGGGGTATCAAACTCCTCACCCTCATCGGAAGAAACCGAGGGAACTTTAACTCCTCCCTCGGCAATGGGAGAGGACACCCTAAGACTTCCGTGTATGTCGAAATCGCGGTGGAAGGTGTTGATCGCCACGTAAAACTGGGCGTAAGAATGAAGGATGCGCAGCTCCGTGGAGGGGGTGACATCCGACACGACGAAGGCTGCTCCAGTACAACCCGTGGTGAAATACCGCCATCCTCTGGCTCCATCAATGAGCCCGCCTCTGGACCTGAAGCTGGTGACGGCATTGCCCACGTGCAGCTGGCCGTACCCAAATTGCCTGGCAAACCGACTAGGCAAATAAGGCTCGAAGAAGCAATGGTCTTCACTCCTGTACAGGAGATGGGAGGGTCTAATGCAGACCAGCCAATTAAAAGCCTCCGGAGAAAGATCGGTCTTCTCTCTACCCGAGTCCTCAAGCCTCATCCCTAATTGATGGCGATCTACGGGAGGGAGAGTACAGAGGAACTTCCAGCCATGGCTGAGGTTCAATGCCAGCCGACAATCTAGAACGGTGTCCACGTTCCAGGGAGAATCCTTGTAGTTCAACAAGAAATTTCCCCCTAAGCTGCTACCAGAGCCAGGAGACATCACCCGGGGATTGTAGAGAATTAACCAACCCATCAGATACAGGTATGGTAATTCCACCCTGGGAAAACTCTCACGCCGGGCTTCATCAGCAAGCAACCCATCGGTCAGAGCTCTCAAGCCCGCCTGTATACGGCACACCATGGCAGGAAGCAAGCCCAGTCTTGCCCCGAACACCAGGCGCACTGTCGGCCACAAGATGTTTCGGTGAATGCGGTCCGCGGACGCAGTACCAGGCACTACTACTCGACGCAGCCATAACGAGAGGAAACCAGCCGGCTGGGCTTCCTTGGATAGAGACCCGCGATAGTGCCTCAGGTAACTAAGGGCCGTAGTACCTTCGGGGTACTTTCCTACTCTCTCAACGAGGATCTGGTCCGAAGCTTTGGCCTCCTCCATAAGGCCATCCACGACCTGGGCACTAAGTACGCCCAAACAGTTCACGGGCTCATTCTTGCCCCCCGAAACTTTCTCCAACCTGGCAGCTCTAGCTCGGTGGAAGAAAAAGTAGGACATCCACTTGGTAGTGTGGGCCAAACCAGAGGGCTCGTTGTAAAAAGTGGTACAGGCGAGATATTGGCACATCAGCTCCTGATACACATCCGCCACCCGAGGGTCCGAATCCCCCAACTCCCAGTTGGTGGGAACATACTCTTCATACGGGGTATCCCCCATCGGCAGCCTCGAGACAACCGCCATCTCATGAAGGGCCAATCCCAACTCCCCCAGTGGAGTGGTAAAGGTCCCAGTGAGCGAAACGTATCGCTCCATCAGTGCCAAGAACAAATTAGGGTTGGGAGGCAACCCGACGCTCGTCGCGCTCACAGCAGCATACAGTCCAATGCCCTCTAGCTCTTGCCGAAAGTGCTTCAAGGCCCAGTTAACTAGGCTGGGCCATCGGAGGTTTGCTGGGGTGACCCACCCATTACACCGAGGATTCTCTTTGGGGTACACCCCACCTCGTCCCATGAAGCTGTTGCAGAAAGTCGACAGTTGGACCGGCTGGATCACAGAGCTGTCTTCGCTCGGGACGCCACCCGGGTACAATCCCCGGAACAACGTCACAGGACCCGAAGGACGACTGACAAACGATCCCTGGTCAGCTCCTTTCTGATGAAAGATCTTCCCCGGCTTGCCATGAAGGTCGGGAGTCAACGTCCACGACATCTTTCTGGGATGAGTGGCATGGAAGAAAGCCGAGATGGGATGATCCCTCAGCATCGTCGGCAGGTACAGAACCAAGCTCTCGACAGCAAAGACCCAAGATTCCCTCTTAGGCTTCGTCTGGGACCGCTTGTCGATCATGTCCCCGAAAAGAAAAGTCGGCTTTACGTACCGCTCTCCGTCTACATACGTCAGGGGCTCCCCATTGATCATACTCAGCAGTGCCCGCTCGCCCTGAGCCGCCAACAAAAATCCCCTTCCCTAAAAATACTGGGATCCGGAGAGGGGAAATGCCACATGGGACAAGTCCTCCAGGTAGTTCGAGTGCAGCATCCCGACGGAGGAACCCATCACCTCGGTCAACGGAGACTCACCCAGGTTAACTACAAAGGTGCAAAAAAAGTATGTCATTGCAAAAATCTTGCACAAACATACAAAACCAAAGAAACGACAAACTGTGCTCTACGCCAGGATTGTACGAATTCGGTTATTATACGCCGGGAGTCCCCTCCACAAACGTAAAATGCTTATTTTACGACATATGCCAGTTTTCGGTAGCCAGAGCTTTTACGCTCGGAACTACGAAAATATGGCGCCTTTACGCTAGCACACGAGAAATATGGGCGTAAAAGATAAAAACACCTCCGTGCATCATCTTCCTCAGAAGAGGCTATCAGCACAGAAGGCGACCTAGCGCGGTCACGTTCAACGTGTGCGAAGGATTTTTGTTATTCTTGTCACCCCAAAGGATCTACCTCTCAGACCGGGTGCGATGCCCGTCGGCGGGATACTTCCGGAAAGAAGTCCACCTTGCCCGACCGAAGACTCCCTCGCTGGGGCAGTGGGAGAAAATGAAGAACCTATGCTCTTTCCCTTAGCGGAGGAGGTTTGTTTCGTCGCCATTTCTGAAAGCTCGAAGTGCTCAGAGAAGGAATGAAGGAGAAAAGCTCGAACAATCAAGAACTCTCGTTCGCAGAAGACGGATGAAAAGTTTCTCTCTCCAAAGCTTGGGATATATATAGAGTCCGGATCGACTCCTCGAATCCTCGGACGGACTCCTCGAGACCCTAACCAAGTCTCGCATTAATAGTCGGATATGATTGGGTGCTACGTCAAACCACTACCCTCAAAAGACAGACAGTCAGCGAATTCGAAAAATTCTTCGCGCAAGACAGTTCAGCAGTTCTACGCTAAAGGGGCTTTCTATGCTCGACAGCAACAGATCTACGATTTTACGCTCGCAAGCTACAAGTCTATGGTTTTTTCTCGCCCGGATGCCTTTGTGCTCGGTAGCTTTTACGCTCGAGAGGCAACAAACCTACGGCTTTACGCTCAGCAGATACCAAATCGATGATCTCACGCTCGGTGGCGCTCAGTTTACGCTCAGAAGCAACAGATCTGCAGAACTTCACGCTCGAAGAAATTCTCTTTTCAGGAGCTACAGATCCACAAGTCCTACGCTAAAGGAGCTTTCTACACTCAACAGCAACGATTCTACGGCTTTACGTTCAAGCAGCTATAAGTCTATGGTTTTTCTTGCCCGAATGCCTTTGTGCTCGGTAGCTTTTACGCTCGAGAGGCGACAAACCTACGACTTCACGCTCAGGAACCACAAGTCTACGACTTCGCGCTCAACGGTGTCTTACTCCCAGACGCTACAGGCTGAGGATTTCGCACTCTGCGACTTTCCGCTTATCCAAAACAGTCCTCGACCCGGTCAAGTGCAAAGAGTTCACACAGAAGATACTCGTTCTTGACCCTAAGTACCCGAAACGGACAGAGTACAACCATTAAGAAATTACTCTTTTCGGGTCCCAAAATTGGAGGTTCATCCGGACTCCAGTCTGAACAACTCGTCTGTCAAAGATGACAAAGCTCAGCCAGAATCCTCGACCCTGTTTCAAGGGAGTTCCGAGAGATCATTCTTGAAGACGAAGACTGAACAAAGTGCTGCTCATCAGAAGCAGCAGTTCAGAACTCTACGCGGTTCCTTAGCCCTAGCAACAAGACAGTTCTAAGTGTTCAAAATGCTAAAGCAACGCTCTATGCACTATCCGCTGCACGTAAAGAACAGGACAGAACCTAGTGCTCTCTATACAGGGTCGCGTAAAGTATCAGACGTGTCGAACCTGCACACATTCAGACTTCACAGCAACGTATGGCAAGTGATCATATGAAGAAAAGATGACTTTATTGAAGATTAAAATCATGATTACATATGAGGGAAACCCTGTCTACAGGGATTTTTCTCTACTTTTCATGATTACATGTGAGCGAAACTCCGTCTACAAAAGACTCCCTCGTCGTTTGAAGATCGCGCTCAGATCTTCCTCTTCCTCCATGGCTGTTCATGACCACCACAGTCATGAACAACAAGATCCTCCATTCGCCATGGCCGATCCGGTTGGGGTTTTCTTAAACCCAACCCAATCAGGAAGACAGATTACGGTTTGTCCAATCTCGTCCGCAGGGGTCTCAGGAAGAAATAAACAGTCTGCAAGCTGTGTGGTCCAAAGCGGCCCTTCCTCTCCCCTGATGCAACGCCATACAAAGTTGCTGATTATCCCGAGCAAGAGAGGCTAAGATATCCTTCCATGATCCATCGCTGCAGTGGACACTTGCTCGAAGATGCCGTCTTTTTCGGCTCCCAACATGCTGGAAGAACATGATCTCCTTCTTCCTCAGATCGACCCGACGAACTCCGGCGATCATTTTAGCATGGTGATAGGAATATGGGGAAACAGGTTAACCCCCCGCCTTTTTATAGGCAAAAGAGATCACAGCGGTCCCCAATAAATCCGCCATAAAGGCCGCACCGACCGTTTCAACGCTCCATTCAGAAACGTTTTGAGTCACGAGGGGCCATTCATGCTTCATTCAAAGCATTTCAAATTCCAAAGGATTTTAAAAGCTTTGAAGGGGGTCTTGTAGAAGCATGAAAAATACGCTGGCAAAAGCTACGCGGCGTATTGATACAGAGCAGCGCAAACAAAGGCCTTCAGTGCCATCAGGCGTAAGAGCTCAAGGGTGCAGCGCGTCCAAAACTGCTTCGGCGTAGACGGGACCCCCCCATCGCCTCCAGGGCGTAAAAACTCAGCCGCTCTCAAAGCAGCATTAAAAAAGCGAACGAGGAACGCTTCATCTTCCCCGAAATGAACCTGTCAAGTCACGCAGTGAACCTGGCCTCTGACTCCTGACAAAAAGTGCTGCACGGCGACCCAGACGACGGCTGAAAACAGGCACAGACCCCTCGGGACGCACACCACAGTATGATGGCGGATCCCTGCATTTAATGCAGAGGATTGGGTTAAGATACCACCGAACCGTCGTTTACTGACGTCCCCTCAGCATAAACCGCTCTTTTTTGCACAGAGGGATACGCTGCATTGTTTTACACAGGCAGGCATAAGCCGGTTTACGCTCCGCAGTAGACAAACCGCCTGCTACGTCAAAAGCTGCACATCGTACGGGGCTCGAGGCACGTCTCTACATCTAATTGCACGGAGTGGTGACAGGTTCAGTCAAGGCACGTCTCTGCAACGGATGCACAGAAGGGCTGCAGACCTTCGAAACACGTCTTCGCATTTAATGCACAGGATGATGGCAAATCTCTGTAGAAGATTTGATTACATCTTCGAAAGCCGTGATTCCGGCTAAGACATCCCCGTCAGCACTCGGGCACGGTACGCAGCGGCTTCTACGCCCATTCAAGACCTGTGCCCTTTCGGCTCTCAACGCCTCTCCGGCTTCAACGCCTGTCCGGCTCCTACGCCTATCCGGCTTCAACGCCTCTCCGGCTCCTACGCCTATCCGGCTTCAACGCCTCTCCGGCTTCTATGCCTATCCGGCTTCTATGCCTATCCGGCTTCTACGCCTATTCGGCTTCTATGCCTATCTGGCCTCTGTGCCAGGGTGACAGTCATTTGGCTTCTACGCCAACCGTTTCTACACACGAGATACCTACTTACGTGGCTCTTATGCCGTGATCTTCGTAGCAATAGTACGCGTTGTGTTCCCTTACTTGGACCCGCGTCATACGCTCATTCAAAAGATCATCCATACGCAGGCATTGGTTACTTTAACCGTTGTGTAAAAGGGTGTTGTACTTCCCACTCCTCGGTTTTTACACCGACGGAGTGGTCACTGTCACCAAAACTCTATAAATAGAGACCCCTATCAATGGGGAAGAGGAAAAGAAAAAAAAAATTATCATCCAGGAGAGAATTACCGTCCAAGGAGAGAGAGAGAGAGAGAGAGCGCGGAGAGCAGGCAAAGAGCAGGGATCGACGACCTTGGCCTCGTGCGTCCAACCTCTTCTGCAACCTTCGAAGCTGCTACCTGTCTTCCACGGCACTTCTTCAACATCGTGTGGTCCAAGGGCTAAAGTGATCGACCGCAGATCAGACACCTATAGCAATTTACACCCAGATTAAATAAATTGTACTCCCACGTCCTCGTATAGGATTACATTGTACAAGTTTGTTTGTAAACAGAAGGGCGCGGGTTTCGCATAAACCCCGTCATTGAAATACAATTTCATTCCTTTCGTTTAATACCACAAACAAGATGGCGACTCTGCTGGGGACATCTTTCTCTTCTGACGAGGAAGTAATTGCTCAACACGATACGGTATCCGTGGGAACCGTGAAGAAGATGCTGGTCGTTCATTTCGACCAGTCAGCCTACGAAGACATGCTTCGAGCCGGGGGTAACTCTCGCCCTCTCTCCGTCCAGGACAACAGGAAGCTGCGTAATGTGTGGATGCCCAAGACATCCTCTACTATTCCTGTGGACTCTCCGATCTCTCTGGACTCTCCGATCTCTCCGATCTCTTCGGCCAACGAGGTTGTAGCGACTCTCCCTCCGTGCCCCGCACGTAAAATATCAGCGAGTCCCCCACCAGAGACGATTGCAGACGAGGTAGCCACTGCTGCCGCCTCGACGGTTGGTGCGACCGAAGGCAAGGTCACGGTGACAGGCTCATCCTCCTCTCGAGGCGACGAAACCACTCCGGGCGAGCTAGCCCCCGAAGGTGTTTCCTCCTCAGGATCAGGTGCCTCCGTATCACCACCAGGGGCAGGAGTAGAGCCGGAAGGCGGCTCAATGCTACACTCCCCGTGGGCTCCATCCCCTGAGAAGAAAGAACCCGAAAGTCGACATCAGTACAACGGTAACCTTTCTAAAAGGAGACATGAAAACGACATTTACCCGGGGCCAATGGTATATATGGCGCATCTGCAGCCGAGGCAGCTAAACCTCGCTCTAAGGACGCAATGCGAACTATCATACCTGGGGAAGGAGGTGGACCAACTGACATCGCCCGCAATTCCTCCAAGTCTCCACCAAGACGCGGTCGAGGTTCGTCAACTGGAATCTCGCTAGGCACAGCAGGAGCTTTATCCGTTACGGGTCCAGGGAAGGATCCTCCCATCTGCCATGGCCACCTAGGCGATCTCGTTCCACTACCCGGAGCAGTAGCCACAGCAGCGACCCCTAGCGAAGATCCTCCGGCGCCGCCAACCGAAACCATAGAGGGTCCCTCTCTAAAAGGCGAGGAACCTCCAGCCAAAGACTCATCCCCGACATGGGGAGGTATAGGCCCACTCCCGGTAGCTTCAACACCAAGAATGCGGAAAGGACGAGCAACTGTCTCCTTCCTCCTCTTACGAACAGAAGCCTCCTTAGGAGCAGGCGCCCTTCGCTTCTGAGGAACTACCAAAGCCCCCGCAGGTGGAAGCACTTCACACCCCGGCATCGACTCCAGGGGTTCATCCGGGGTATCAAACTCCTCACCCTCATCGGGAGAAACCGAGGGGACTTCAACTCCTCCCCCAGCAATGGGAGAGGACACCCTAAGACTTCCGTGTATTTCAAAATCGCGGTGGAAGGTGTTGATCGCCACGTAAAACTGGGCGTAAGAATGAAGGATGCGCAGCTCCGTAGAGGGGGTAACATCCGGCACGACGAAGGCTGCTCCAGTGCAACCCGTGGTGAAATACCGCCATCCTCTGGCTCCATCAATGAGCCTGCCTCTGGACCTGAAGCTGGTGACGACATTGCCCACGTGCAGCTGGCCGTACCCAAATTACCTGGCGAACCGACTAGGCAAATAAGGCTCGAAGAAGCAATGGTCTTCACTCCTGTACAGGAGATGGGAGGGTCTAATGCAGACCAGCCAATTAAAAGCCTCCGGAGAAAGATCGGCCTTCTCTCTACCCGAGTCCTCAAGCCTCATCCCTATTTGATGGCGATCTACGGGAGGGAGAGTACAGAGGAACTTCCAGCCATGGCTGAGGTTCAATGCCAGCCGACAATC
Source organism: Iris macrosiphon (assembly GCA_036927795.1). Taxonomy (NCBI): domain Eukaryota; kingdom Viridiplantae; phylum Streptophyta; class Magnoliopsida; order Asparagales; family Iridaceae; genus Iris; species Iris macrosiphon. The sequence goes on from JAYESA010000009.1 coordinate 158,615,660, forward strand.
TAGAACGGTGTCCACGTTCCAGGGAGAATCCTTGTAGTTCAACAAGAAATTTCCCCCTGAGCTGCTACCAGAGCCAGGAGACATCACCCGGGGATTGTGGAGAATTAACTAACCCATCAGATACAGGTATGGTAATTCCACCCTGGGAAAACTCTCACGCCGGGCTTCATCAGCAAGCAACCCATCGGTCAGAGCTCTCAAGCCCGCCTGTATACGGCACACCATGGCAGGAAGCAAGCCCAGTCTTGCCCCGAACACCAGGCGCACTGCCGGTCACAAGATGTTCCGGTGAATGCGGTCCGCGGACGCAGTACCAGGCACTACTACTCGACGCAGCCATAACGAGAGGAAACCAGCCAGCTAGGCTTCCTTGGATAGAGACCCGCGACAGCGCCTCAGGTAACTACGGGCCGTAGTACCTTTGGGGTACTTTCCTACCCTCTCAACGAGGATTTGGTCCGAAGCTTTGGCCTCCTCCATAAGGCCATCCATGACCTGGGCACTAAGCACGCCCAAACAGTTCACGGGCTCATTCTTGCCCCCCGAAACTTTCTCCAACCTGGCAGCTCTAGCTCGGTGGAAGAAAAAGTAGGATATCCACTTGGTAGTGTGGGCCAAACCAGAGGGCTCGTTGTAAGAAGCGGTACAGGCGAGATATTGGAACATCAGCTCCTGATACACATCCGCCACCCGAGGGTCCGAATCCCCCAACTCCCGGTTGGTGGGAACATACTCTTCATACGGGGTATCCCCCATCGGCAGCCTCGAGACAACCGCCATCTCATGAAGGGCCAATCCCAACTCCCCCAGTGGAGTGGCAAAGGTCCCAGTGAGCGAAACGTATCGCTCCATCAGTGCCAAGAACAAATTAGGGTTGGGAGGCAACCCGACGCTCGTCGCGCTCACAGCAGCATACAGTCCAATGCCCTCTAGCTCTTGCCGAAAGTGCTTCAAGGCCCAGTTAACTAGGCTGGTCCATCGGAGGTTTGCTGGGGTGACCCACCCATTACACCGAGGATTCTCCTTGGGGTACACCCCACCTCGTCCCATGAAGCTGTTGCAGAAAGTCGACAGTTGGACCGGCTGGATCACAGAGCTGTCTTCGCTCGGGACGCCACCCGGGTATAATCCTCGGAACAACGTCACAGGACCCGAAGGACGACTGACAAACGATCCCTGGTCAGCTCCTTTCTGATGAAAGATCTTCCCCGGCTTGCCATGAAGGTCGGGAGTCAACGTCCACGACATCTTTCTGGGATGAGTGGCATGGAAGAAAGCCGAGATAGGATAATCCCTCGGCATCGTCGGCAGGTACAGAACCAAGCTCTCGACAGCAAAGACCCAAGATTCCCTCTTAGGCTTCGTCTGGGACCGCTTGTCGATCATGTCCCCGAAAAGGAAAGCCGGCTTTACGTACCGCTCTCCGTCTACATACGTCAGGGGCTCCTCATTGATCATACTCAGCAGTGCCCGCTCGCCCTGAGCCGCCAACAAAAATCCCCTTCCCTCAGGATACTGGGATCCGGAGAGGGGAAATGCCACGTGGGACAAGTCCTCCAGGTAGTTCGAGTGCAGCATCCCGACGGAGGAACCCATCACCTCGGTCAACGGAGACTCACCCAGGTTAACTACAAAGGTGCAAAGAAAGTATGTCATTGCAAAAATCTTGCACAAACATACAAAACCAAGAAACGACAAACTGTGCTCTACGCCAGGATTGTACGAATTCGGTTATTATACGCCGGGAGTCCCCTCCACAAACGTAAAATGCTTATTTTACGACATACGCCAGTTTTCGGTAGCCAGAGCTTTTACGCTCGGAACTACGAAAATATGGCGCCTTTACGCTAGCACACGAGAAATGTGGGCGTAAAAGATGAAAACGCCTCCGTGCATCATCTTCCTCAGAAGAGGCTATCAGCACAGAAGGCGACCTAGCGCGGTCACGTTCAACGTGTGCGAAGGATTTTTGTTATTCTTGTCACCCCAAAGGATCTACCTCTCAGACCGGGTGCGATGCCCGTCGGCGGGATACTTCCGGAAGGAAGTCCACCTTGCCCGACCGAAGACTCCCTCGCTGGGGTAGTGGGAGAAGAAGAAGAACCTATGCTCTTTCCCTTAGCGGAGGATGTTTGTTTCGTCGCCATTTCTGAAAGCTCGAAGTGCTCAGAGAAGGAATGAAGGAGAAAAGCTCGAACAATCAAGAACTCTCGTTCGCAGAAGACGGATGAAAAGTTTCTCTCTCCAAAGCTTGGGATATATATAGAGTCCGGATCGACTCCTCGAATCCTCGGACTGACTCCTCGAGACCCTAACCAAGTCTCGCATTAATAGTCGGATATGATTGGGTGCTACGTCAAACCACTACCCTCAAAAGACGGACAGTCAGCGAATTCGAAAAATTCTTCGCGCAAGACAGTTCAGCAGTTCTACGCTAAAGGAGCTTTCTACGCTCGACAGCAACAGATCTACGATTTTACGCTCGCAAGCTACAAGTCTATAGTTTTTTCTCGCCCGGATGCCTTTGTGCTCGGTAGATTTTACGCTCGAGAGGCGACAAACCTACGGCTTTACGCTCAGCAGATACCAAATCGATGATCTCACGCTCGGTGGCGCTCAGTTTACTCTCAGAAGCAACAGATCTGCAGAACTTCACGCTCGAAGAAATTCTCTTTTCAGGAGCTACAGATCCACAAGTCCTACGCTAAAGGAGCTTTCTACACTTAACAGCAACGATTCTACGGCTTTACTTTCAAGCAGCTATAAGTCTATGGTTTTTCTCGCCCGGATGCCTTTGTGCTCGGTAGCTTTTACGCTCGAGAGGCGACAAACCTACGACTTCACGCTCAGGAACCACAAGTCTACGACTTCGCGCTCAACGGTGTCTTACGCCCAGACGCTACAGGCTGAGGATTTCGCACTCCGCGACTTTTCGCTTATCCAAAACAGTCCCCGACCCGGTCAAGTGCAAAGAGTTCACACAGAAGATACTCGTTCTTGACCCCAAGTACCCGAAACGGACAGAGTACAACCATTAAGAAATTACTCTTTTCGGGTTCCAAAATTGGAGGTTCATCCGGACTCCAGTCTGAACATCTCGTCTGTCAAAGATGACAAAGCTCAGCCAGAATCCTCGACCCTGTTTCAAGGGAGTTCCGAGAGATCATTCTTGAAGACGAAGACTGAACAAAGTTCTGCTCATCAGAAGCAGCAGTTCAGAACTCTACACGGTTCCTTAGCCCTAGCAACTGGACAGTTCTAAGTGTTCAAAATGCTAAAGCAACGCTCTATGCACTATCCGCTTTACGTAAAGAACAGGACAGAACCTAGTGCTCTCTATACAGGGTCGCGTAAAGTATCAGACGTGTCCAAGCTGCACACATTCAGACTTCACAGCAACGTATGGCAAGTGATCATATGAAGAAAAGACGACTTTTTTGAAGATTAAAATCATGATTACATATGAGGGAAACCCTGTCTACAGGGGTTTTTCTCTACTTTTTTTGATTACATATGAGGGAAACTCCGTCTACAAAAGACTCCCTCGTCGTCTGAAGATTGCGCTCAGATCTTCCTCTTCCTCCATGGCTGTTCATGACCACCACAGTCATGAACAACAAGATCCTCCATTCGCCATGGCCGATACGGTTGGGGTTTTCTTAAACCCAACCCAATCAGGACGACTGATTACGGTTTGTCCAATCTCGTCCGCAGGGGTCTCAGGAAGAAATAAACAGTCTGCAAGCTGTGTGGTCCAAAGCGGCCCTTCCTCTCCCCTGATGCAACGCCATACAAAGTTGCTGATTATCCCGAGCAAGGGAGGCTAAGATATCCTTCCATGATCCATCGCTGCAGTGGACACTTGCTCGAAGACGCCGTCTTTTTCGGCTCCCAACATGCTGGAAGAACATGATCTCCTTCTTCCTCAGATCGACCCGACGAACTCCGGCGATTATTTTAGCATGGTGATGGGAATATGGGGAAACAGGTTAACCCCCCGCCTTTTTATAGGCAAAAGAGATTACAGCGGTCCCCAATAAATTCGCCATAAAGGCCGCACCGACCGTTTTAACGCTCCATTCAGAAACGTTTCGAGTCACGAGGGGCCATTCATGCTTCATTCAAAGCGTTTCAAATTCCAAAGGATTTTAAAAGCTTTGAAGGGGGTCTTGTAGAAGCATGAAAAATACGCTGGCAAAAGCTACGCGGCGTATTGATACAGAGCAGCGCAAACAAAGGCCTTCAGTGCCATCAAGCGTAAGAGCTCAAGGGTGCAGCGCGTCCAAAACTGCTTCGGCGTAGACGGGACCCCCCCCCATCGCCTCCAGGGCATAAAAACTCAGCCGCTCTCAAAGCACATTAAAAAAGCGTACGAGGAACGCTTCGTCTTCCCCGAAATGAACCTGTCAAGTCACGCAGTGAACCTGGCCTCTGACTCCTGACAAAAAGTGCTGCACAGCGACCCAGACGACGGCTGGAAACAGGCACAGACCCCTCGGGACGCACACCACAGTATGATGGCGGATCCCTGCATTTAATGCAGAGGATTGGGTTAAGATACCACCGAACCATCGTTTACTGACGTCCCCTCAGCATAAACCGCTCTTTTTCGCACAGAGGGATACGCTGCATTGTTTTACACCGGCAGGCATAAGCCGGTTTACGCTCTGCAGTAGACAAACCGCCTGCTACGTCAAAAGCTGCACATCGTATGGGGCTCGAGGCACGTCTCTACGTCTAATTGTACGGAGCGGTGACAGGTTCAGTCAAGGCACGTCTCTGCAACGGATGCACAGAAGGGCTGCAGACCTTCGAAATACGTCTTCGCATTTAATGCACAGGATGATGGCAAATCTCTGTAGAAGATTTGATTACATCTTCGAAACCCGTGATTCCGGCTAAGACGTCCCCGTCAGCACTCGGGCACGGTATGCAGCGGCTTCTACGCCCATTCAAGACCTGTGCCCCTTCGGCTCTCAACGCCTGTCCGGCTTCAACGCCTGTCCGGCTCCTACGCCTATCCGGCTTCAACGCCTCTCCGGCTTCTATGCCTATCCGGCTTCTATGCCTATCCGGCTTCTACGCCTATCTGTCTTCTACGCCTATTCGGCTTCTATGCCTATTTGGCCTCTGTGCCAGGGTGACAGTCATTTGGCTTCTACGCCAACCGTTTCTACACACGGGATACCTACCTACGTGGCTCTTACGCCGTGATCTTCGTAGCAATAGTACGCGTTGTGTTCCCTTAGTTGGACCTGCGTCATACGCTCATTCAAAAGATCATCCATACGCAGGCATTGGTTACTTTAACCGTTGTGTAAAAGGGTGTTGTACTTCCCACTCCTCGGTTTTTATACCGACGGAGTGGTCACTATCACCAAAACTCTATAAATAGAGACCCCTATCAATGGGGAAGAGAAAAAGAAAAAAAAAGAATTATCATCCAGGAGAGAATTACCGTCCAAGGAGAGAGAGAGAGAGAGAGAGAGAGCCCGGAGAGCAGGCAAAGAGCAGGGATCGACGACCTTGGCCTCGTGCGTCCAACCTCTTCTGCAACCTTCGAAGCTGCTACCTGTCTTCCACGGCACTTCTTCAACATCGTGTGGTCCAAGGGCTAAAGTGATCAACCGCAGATCAGACACCTATAGCAATTTACACCCAGATTAAATAAATTGTACTCCTACGTCCTCGTATAGGATTATATTGTACAAGTTTGTTTGTAAATAGAAGGGTGCGGGTTTCGCATAAACCCCGTCATTGAAATACAATTTTATTCCTTTCGTTTGATACCATAAACAGGAGGTTCTTGGGAGGATCATCTACACTTAGTAGAGTTTGCTTACAACAACAGCTACCAGGCCAGCATTGAGATGTCACCATTCAAGGCTTTATATGGACGAAGGTGTCGTACACCATTATCATGGGATGATGTTGAAGAGAGAGCTTTGTTAGGACCAGAAATGATCGCGGATGCAGCAGAGAAGGTAAAACTTATCAGAGACAGGCTATAGGTGGCGCAGGATAGACAGCGGCATTGGGTCGATAACCACCGTAGACCCCTAGAGTTTCAGGTATTGGTTTGATTTATTTTGGTTTGTGATTATTTTGTTTAGATTGCGTGTTAAGATTGTTTGTTCTAGGTTGGCGATTTGGTGTTCCTACGGATTTTATCGATACGGGGCACGATTCGTTTTGGCAGAGGCGGCAAGCTTAGTCCACGATACATCGGGCCCTTTAGTATTCTTGTAAGGGTCGGTACAGTGGCCTATAGACTTGACTTGCCGCCTTCTCTAGAAGGAATGCATGACGTGTTCCATGTGTCACAGCTAAGAAGGTACGTGGCAGATCCTAGTCACGTATTAGATCACTCGGAGATTGAAGTTGGACCGACACTCAGCTATCCTAAACAGCCTGTTGAGATCTTGGATCTTAAAGAGAAGGTATTATGGAACCAGACTATTCCTTTGGTTCGTGTTGCATGGAGAAATCACTCTCTAGGAGAGTCAACTTGGGAGAGAGAGGATGAAATGCTCGAGCAGTATCCGTATCTCTTCGAGACTTGAGGTATAATTCATTATTTGATTGTTTGTTCTTGTGCTAGTTTATTTTTAATTTCGAGGACAAAATTCTTTTAAGGAGGGTAGACTTGTAATCCCCAAATTTTAGATTAAGGGTATTTTCGTCTTTTCATAAATAATGTGTAAATGATTGCATGATAATTAATTATATTTAAATTGCTGTGATTTTATTTGATTGTGCTTCGATAATTAGAACACTACACTAGCCATTGTCTTCCAACTAATTTTACACCCTTGTCCTAGACGTGCCAGACTTTTATTTTAATCTTGGTGTGACTCATAATTATGTCTTGTTGTGCTTCATTTTAGACGCACAACATTCGTTGCAACCGATTGTATTTAATTCTCTATAAATCTAACTTTGTACCCATGTGTGTTCCAATCAAAATTGGAGACACAACCTCTACCTATTTTGAGCAACACAAATTAGGGTAATATTCTACACTGAGTCTACTTTATTTATGATGCTTATGTCCCACTTAAATTCAGTCCCTTGTACTTCTATTTAATTTTAGAGCACCAATAGCATCTATTTTTTATTAATTTAACCAAAATCCCTCTTTGTGCAATTTTCTAATTGTTGGGCACTTTTGTACGTAAGTGCATTAAGGTGTCTACCCCGTTGGAAATGATACATGAATAAACTCATTCTCCTTCATGTGTATTTTTTCATAATTTTGGGAGTGGCAATTGCAACATTAACCTCCATAAAACCATGGTCCTCCAAACCTTGAACCAATTAAACCCGAGCCCTTCATTCTGAACCCATTAAACCATGGCCTTTGAAAAATCATACATGAGAAGCCCAATTCCTAGATGGGTTGACCAGTCAAACCAACTCTAGGTCAAACCCACACCGTACATGTATATAAGGGATATTTTCCTTTCCTTACTTTTTATTTTCTTTTAATTCTCCTTAAACCTAGAAACAACTTAGCCGACATACACCTATTTCCCTGTTCACCATCCTTCTCCCTCACCCGCCTCGTCTACTACCAGAAACTGAACGAAGACTTCGCATGAACCAACTCCTCCGCAAAGTCTCGACATGCCGGAGGAAACTCGCCTATACGACGCTGCCGACAGTCGTATACTCCGCCAATACCTACTGACCATCCCGTCGAAATCCGACTAGCGAGCCGTTGTCCCCTTCCCTGTCGAACTTTTGACGTAGCAGCCTGTTTGCCTTCTGTGGAGCGTAAATAGCTTACGTCTGCCTATGTAAAACTAGGCAGTGTATTCCCTTGTATGCGTAAAAGCGGTTTACGCCAAGGAAATGTCACTAAACGACAGTCTGGGTCGTTGTGCCGCGTCATCATTATAGCCGTCGTCTGGGTAGTCGTGCAGTACTCTTTGTCAGATGTCAGGTTCACTGCACGATTTGACAGATTCATTTCGGGGAATACGAAGCGTCCCTCGTACACTTCAATGCTGCATTAAAGCGGATGAGTTTTACGCCATAAAGGCGATATAGCATCCTTTTTATGCTGAAGCATCCTGGACATACTGCATTACGCGGATAGTCCTCGAGCATTATGTTTTACGCTGTACTTAGCGGAAAAGCTCTGTTGTATGCCGATGGCTCCGAAGTCGTATTTTACGCTGCCCAGCACAAGAATGATGCGTATAGCTTTTCAGCGTATTTTTCATGCTTCTACAAGACTCCCTTCAAAGCTTTCAAATTCCTCGTAATTTGAAACGCTTTGAATGAAGCATGAAACGGTCAAGTCTGACACGTTCTTCAAGGCTGACTTCATGGCGAATTTATTGGGATTTGGTGTGTAGCTTTGACACGTCCGATAACTTTAAGCTGACTCTTTTAGAAAGAGTATTAGGTCCCCTCCTGTCTTTTACGCATAACTGAAGACACGTAAAAAGCCGCTTTAGCATTTAAGTCGAGTATTCGAACTGTCCTGCTGTTAGAAATGGGGAGCTACATAGAATTCTGAACCGTCGCTTCGGATAAACATAATTTTTGTTCAGACCATCGTCTTCAAGATTGATTTCCCAAAAATCCCTTGGAACAGTGTAAGAAATGGCTGTCAAGAACTGAGTCGCCATCTTGAACTGTAGATAAAATATTCAGACTAGATTCTGGATGAACCTCCAATCGACCCAAGAAGAGTCATTGCCAATGTTGAACTCTATATGCTTCGGGTACTTGGGATATTTTGAGGTCAAGAAGGAGTATCTTCTGTGTAAACTCTTGTAATTGACCGCCTTGAGAATTGTTCAGATATACGCCAGTTCTGGCCTGCGTATTCTCAGATATGTGGAAAGTCATAGACTTGTGAATATGGATGAGCGAAAAATCATAAGTTCGTAGCCTCTCTAGCTTAAAAGCTGCTGAGCATGAAAGCATCCGGGCGTAGAACTGTAGATTTGTAGCCTCCGAAAAGAAAATCTTCCGAGCATGAAGTTGTTGATCTGTTGCTTCTGAGTGTAAAAGCTACCGAGCGTAAAATCATAGATTTGTAGCTTCTGAGCGTGAAGTCGTAGGTTTGTAGCCTCTCGAGCGTAAAAGCTACCGAGCATAAAAGCATCCGGGCGTAAAACTATAGACTTATAGCCTGTGAGCGTAAAACCGTAGATTTGTAGCTGTCGAGCGTAGAAAGCTCCTTAGGGTAAAATCAAGAATCTGCTTTGCACAAAAACTTTTCGAATTCGCTGACTGTCCACCTTACCTGAGTAATAGGCTGACGTGGTCCCCAATCATGACCGAATATTAAATGTTGGACTTGGTTAGGGATTCGAGGAGTCTATCCGAACTCTATATATATCCCAAGGCTTTCAGAGGAAAACTTTTCATCTGTCTTCTTGCAAACGAAAGCCTTCGACTGTTCGAGTTCTCTCCTTCGTCTTCTCTCCGATCATTTCGAGTTTTTCAGCAATGGCCCCGAAACAAATCTCTTCCTCTAAGGGAAAGAAAGCTGCCTCCTCTTCTTGAACTTCTGCCCAACCAAGGGCGACTCCGATCGGGCAAGCCGAGCCTCATTCTGAACGAAGTGTCCCGCCTACGAGCTCTGCGCCATGCGTTAAAGGTAAAGCATTTGGGACGACGAGAACGACGAAAATCCTTTGCACACGTTATATGTTGTAACCTCCGATTTCCAATTTTCAAAATAATTAGATTTTTATTTATTTTAAAATATCAAGTTTATAAAATAATTCTCCTTAAAAATTAATATTTTATTTTGAACGATGTTTGATTGTAGAAGGTAATTTAAAAATCTTTTTAAAAAAAAAATAAAAATCATTTTTCTAAATGTCGATGTATTACAAAATAAATAAATAAATAATAATATATTTTTCTAGTTTCAAATGTTTATTGGCTTGAAATAATAAAATTATTTCTTGATGAAATTATGATAGGACTAGTTGTTTTCATAATAAAAATTTCATATCCATTTTGGAATAGTAAATAAACAAATTACATATTTTCTAGGGTTTTGCAAAATGAAGTTAATTCGTAGCTAATTTAATCAGTCAGCCTTTGAAAGCCTCTTAAAAACATTTTCTTAAATTTCTTTTCTATTTAAATTTACCAGTTTACTGTCTCCCCTTTTTGCACCCTCATTTTTCCCACGTGAGGAACCCGTTTAATTAATTCTGGGCCACTCATTATTGGGCCAACCCGCAACCCTTTATCCCTCACCATCTCTCCCTATTTAGGTTCTCATTCTCACATTTTCCTAGAAACCCTAATCTCCAATCATTGGCTAGCCTCCACAAATTCCCTCAAGCCAAAGCCACCATTTTTGTGTGCTCGTGTCCGTGTGTCCAGCATCACCGTGTCAGCCGTGATGGCCTCGGGTCCGACCCCGGGTGTCCCACCATATCCATTTCTTTTCCTGTCTCCAGATTTACAGTTTACAACCAGCTTTTCCGTGTCCGACACATCCGGACACATCCACATCCTCCAGTTACAACAGCATCTCCGTGTCCGGCAAACCCGGACACGTCCACAGTAAAGCACCCTCGTGTCCAGACCGGACACGCACCCAAACCCCGACACAGAACCTAACCCTAACCCAGATCCCGCTGCCGCCGGCGACGGAGTCCTCCTCGTCGTCGTCGAACGCCGGTGGCCGCCTGCAACCGCCCCCTCGATCCAAGCGCAGCCGTCCTCGAGCGCCGAGCCGTCTCCTCGAGCGCCGAGCCCGCCCCTCGATCCAAGCGCAGCCGTCCTCGAGCGCCGAGCCCGCCTCCTCGAGCGTCGAACGCCGCCGTCTCGAGCCGAGTGCGACCGCCCTGCTCCGGCGGGACTCCTCTGCCGCCGCCGCTGGATTCGAACGCTGCCGCCGCTGGAATCGAACGCCGCTGCCGCTGTCGACGATCCCGCCAGAGATGAACGCCGACGCCTTGCCGGCCAACCCCGGCGAGACCGCCCCCGCGTCAACGGAAAACCCTAGGTGAGCCTCTCTTCTTCCCTCTTTTTCCCCTTTCCTTTCTTCGAATTTAGAGACAGAGGTTCTGTTTAGTTTATAATTAGGTTAGATAATTAACATTAATCAATAATTAATCATTAGTTAATTTAATATAGTTTAGTCTAATTAATTATCAATTTATCAGTAGTTAATTAATGTATTGTAATTAGTTCCAGTAATAATAAATAGTTAATGAATATGAAATAGTTAATTTCATTGTAATTAGTTTAAATTAATATATAGTTAATTTATAATTAGTTTAATTAAATTATAAAATCAATTTAGTATATATAATTAGTTATTGGTATGTAATTAGTTTATAATTTCATATAATTAGTTAGTAATATATATAATATGTAATTAGTTATCTTATTTAATTAATTTATTAATGTAATTAGTTAGTAATTTCATGTATTAGTTTAGTTTAGTATATAATCAGTAGTAATTTGTGTTAGTTCTTAATTGGTAATTAATTCCTTATCAGTTAATTAAATTATAAATTTGTTAATTATTCTTAACCAGTAGATTAATTAATCAGTTAGCTTATATATAATTAGCTAGTAGTTATATATTGGTTTAGTTAGTAGTTAATTATAATCAGTAGTTGATTAAATTATTAACCAGAAATTAATTATTAATCAGTTAATAATTATTTATTAGTTTAGTATTTCATATAATTAGTTAAGTTATATTTAAATAGTTTCGTTTTATTCAGTTAGTAAAATATAAGGATTTTGGTTGCGTTAACAAAAATAATAATTTTGGGTTATATTATTATTAAGAAATAATTTCAATAATAAAAACTTAGTTCAAAATTGTTTATTTGGGGCTGGTGACCAATTCTACTGTAGATATAAATTTATTGGCTTTTACGTAAATTCTAAAATTTTATATAGTATAATTCTTATTTTTGGTATAAAAATATATTGGTAATATACATATTAATTTAATACGTATTTTGGTTTATATATATATAAATATAATCTGGTGTATTTACCTGTATAAAATATATGTAAATTGGTATATGTATATTTATGTATTTGTAAACCTACTTAGCATATTTTTATAGTTATAAAATTTATATATATGGCAACTATATTGTTCAACCTATATATATATATATTATACATGAGTTAAATGATATATATATATATATATTGTATATGTATTTATTTTGGTGCATGTAATGTTGTAGGTGTTAATGTTAGTTAAATAGGTATAATGTGTTATAGATGTCTGTCTAACTAGATGACCCTAGTTGACTAGTGACCTGCCTGATAGAGCCCCTGAGTTCATATATTTGATTGTGTGTTAGTGTAGCACCTGATGCACATGTTGTGTTTGATATATTTAGGACTGTTGGTTCCTCCAGACGATACTCTGGGACAGGACATTGGTTTTACCAGCTAAGGACCAAAGGCGAGTACATTCTCTGATTAGTTTCTAATTTATGATATCTCCTATGTTCACTGTATCTAGTGTAAATATCCATGATCTTGACACGATGGTTACACGGATTGGTATACACGGATCTCGTCATGAGATGTTATTCCTTATTCATGGTGTAGCTTGTACGAGACTTGTTTCCTTGATATCTTGTGCATGTACAGACACTAATTCCCAGGGAGATTTGCTACCTTCCTAGGGAATCCTGTGCCATAGCGTACCATGATTGGATCTACTATACCAGTCGGGGGTTTGGGGAGTACTTTAGTGTAGATATGTGATCATACCCAACTTTATATGCACCATAGCTAACCAACGGTTAGCCTGACTTTATATGAACCATAGCTAATCACATGTAACCAGCCTGATCAAGTTCCCAAGCCGATCACATGTTAAAGCTAGTACTCACACACTTAGTCATAGGTTCTTGCTCATGGACATATTGTTCTTTTCCTGCATTTACTTACAGTATTTCCAGTACTTCTCTCATTGTACATTTCTCGTACTTATACATGCATCTGGTATGTTTCCATCTAGAACTGCTACATAGTTTATGTCATTTATATAGAACTGCTATTTAGAGATGTACTTTGCTCCTTCCTGACTGGAAAATATTTTTCCAGACTGTGACATTAGTAGACTGGTTTCTGACACTTGGGGATTGGAAGTTAATGATTGCAGGTATGATTATGTTGTCCTTAGACTTGTATTGTATTCTTTTATTTCTTCATTTCCTATCGTGCTGTAGTTGTGATTGAGTATTTCTAGATTTATTTTTGATATCCACGTCTCCTTATGGAGATGGATACTAGAGTGAGATTGTTTAGATAGTACTTGACCTAGACAGCGTTCTACCGCCGATGCTGCGGCGTAGGCTGGACGTACCCACGCTCTCGTGCCCTAACCGGGTGCGGGTCGTGACACGTTTTAGTGGTGGCCCATGCAGGTCAGACTTCGCTAGTTGTGCGATATCGTGGTAGTGCGACGTCTTAGTTGTACTACTGCGTACCTGCTATAGAATATAGGACATAGGATACTAGGATGAGAGAGGATACTCAATCACAAATTCTTGAAAGATTTCCTGGGATGACCCCATGAGAATCTTATTTTCAATTTAAATCTTTCCTTGTTTTCCGTCCGCTCTCGCTTGTTGTCACTGAACTTGATTCTTGTTGAGCAGTTATTAAATTAAAATCTTGGTATCATTGTTGAGTTTGATTCTTGTTGACCAGTTGTTAACTTTAATTCCTGGTATCGTTGTTGAATTGATTTCATATCGAGATGAATTTTACGGGCTAAAATTTACGGTATCATCTGATGACATATATTGATGAGGACAGTGAGAAAGGTAAAACGTCTACTTTGATTATGGAACCTAGAGTTTATTGCAGCCATATTAGCTGTCGTGACGAGAACGTAGGAACCTGACTTGGATGTACATACTGTAGTTATGAAACTTAGGGTCTCTCGCAGCCATACCGGTTGGCGTGGCGAGGATTCTAGATGACATGATTATAGAGTTGCATACCTTAGTTACGGAACCTGTCGGTTATCGCACCTATGCTTACTGGCGTGGCGAGGATTCTGAGTGTCATGATTTCAGACAGACGTGTATGATTATCAGGTTGTATCCTAAATTGGTTCTTAAAATATCATCTCAAGACTTATCTATTTCTGTTATTCCAGGACTTTGTTCCACCACTTCTTTCTTTACTAACAGTAAAGATACCTTCTGTCCTCAATTCAGTCTTTGAGCTCCTATTCCTTGAGGATTTCTTGTTAAGCATGGCAATTAGTGGCTTGTGATTTTGTTTGTGTCTTGTATTAGTATTGACTGTGTTGCTAGTGATTTGTAAGTGTTTCTTAGTTGGGCATGTGAGCAGTAGGCTTTAACCTAGAATTAACCCATAGCATATACCTTGTAACAATGGTTCTAGGATAAGGTCATTAGAGACTAAGAGTTAAGGAGAGTATAGAGTATCAGTGATAGTTCTCAGAGTTAGTATCAGAGCCAATTACCCGTCCTGGATAATCATGATTATGTAATTGAGTGATCTATGTAAACGATTAAGTATCCGGGAATTATGTTAAGGATTTATGGAGCATGATGTCCAAATTGATGATTGATATCGGAAATGTTAAAGGTAAAGAAATGTATATGTATAAAGGGTTTAATGAGATGTCATAAGTAGAGAAATATCAGGATTAGTAATGGGAGTTGTGAAGCGTATCACGGATTAGTTTAATAGGCTTTAAAGGATTGAAGGAAATACATATACAACCATCGAGAGGAGGAACCATACACATACCCATGAGAGTAAAGAAACATGAGTGTTATAGAGGATACAGGTGATCATGAGTCTAATGAGCTCGATGAGATAATCCATTAATGCAGTTAGCGATATAATACCAAGAGTGCTAATGATTCTATATCGAGGATTAGTCAAGGATGACGTTAATAACAGTAAGCACTATGTGTGTTGATAATTAGATGATATACCAATTGACATAAATTGAAATCATGAAAGAAAATACAGTTGATGATGACTTTGATCATTGGAGGTAATAGTGCAAGTGATTCGGGCAGTACAATTTAGTACACAATTACAGACACTAGATACATTGAGTGCACCTTGAGCATCAGAGACCGTGAGCACTGATATGTATATTGTGGAGTTATAAATTAAAAGGTGGAAATAAGATTTTATTTTTGAATGATTGAGGAGTTGAGATTATGTCATTAAATTTTTGAAGATTTCAAATATGAATTCAATAAACATGGTTAGGGCTACAAAGATTTTAGAAGTGATTAAATTTTATTTCGATGTGAAGTATCTAATTATGAGGAGGTATATGCATTTTATTTTAAGTTGATCGGGAAGTTAAACCTTGACGATTATTTTGAGGATTAATTCTTGGTAGATGAGAGATATGAATATTAATATATGATTAGTTGATATGGGTACCAGTGTACATGAATAGGAATTTGCTAGTGTGCTAGAGTTAAGTGTTTGTTAGAGATAGTAGACACTACAAGTAATATGTTAACATTATCCTTCTTCTTTCCTAATGTTCCTTCTCTTTCGCCTTTCGATTGATTGATTGATTTTCCTAGTACTGTGGTTCACATGCATGATTTTCTTGTTAGAATATAACTAGTAGTACCCCTAACAGAGACTGAAATACCATGACAAAAGGCACATGACCTATATTTTTCTTAAATTGCATGGCTGTAAGTAGAATTTTCTTAAACCATGATCATTTGAGTTTTGACCATAGCAAGGATCTATGACAAGGGTATGACCGACAAAAAGAGACAAGAGGATTGAATTTGTGGATAAGCATTAATTTAACTAAAAAGTTAAGGCGTTAATAAAAGAATTGACGGATCATTAATTTTACGAAGATTGAGGATGATTGAAACTCGAGGATAAATATTTACTTAAAGGGAGAATTAAGAAATTCACAGAGCCAAAAATTTGAGGATTTATTTATTTTAAGGAGGTCTTGATATGATTGAATTGATTATTAAAAATTTGAGAAATTTGAGAGATTATCATTTTATCTATTGATTGCAAGATAGAAATTTTGTATATTATGAATGTTGCATTGAAGATTCTGGAAGCATCGCATCGTTGAATAATTGAGGAAAACGAAAATCAGAAAATAAAATCGTAAATGGAATAATGTCGAATTAAATTCTTGGGATGAGGAGTTAGGCTGGAATAAGCATCAATTGAATTTGAGTTAGAGGAGTAAGATGATTGATGAGTGTTTAAAATTTAAATTCTGGGATACCGATTTTTAAGTTTTATAAATATGCATTGATTGGGTTCGATTGAAGGAGTGGATAGTAAATTTTGAGGAGATTATGATACGACTGGAATTCAATTAAAATAATTGAGGATTGGAGTAGTAAAAATTTTACATTGGGATAATAAAATGCAGAGGATGAAAAAAAAAAAATATATTAGTTCAAAATTCGGAAACATTATACATACGGATAAAGAAATATGGAATGAAATGAAGCTCATGGTAAAGAAGATTATAACATAATTGATTATGGGATCATATAATTGAGGGTCATAAGGTAAGATCATGGTATATTGAGGTTGTGATTTAAATTAAAATCTTGACCATGACAGTAACATTTGAAATCGAAGAAAATAATCGAGGTATAGTTGATGTTAAGATAAACAAACTCGAATTTGATGATAAGGCTTTTGATTCAGAAATTCTAAGATCTAATCTAATAAAGTTTGTGGAATTTGAACTTTTATAAATATTAGTTAATGATGAATCACAAGATTGAGAAAAGTAAAATGAATGAGGATAAAAAGGAAGGATTATTTTCAGATGGTAGTGAAGACTTTTTCCTAGAAATTAAGAAGGCAATTAGATGTCTCTTGATTACATTCTGAAGGATGTATTTAAGTTTCTTAAATCAAATTGTTGACCGTATCTTTCGAATTAGCTATAACTTTCATGTCTATATCATTCTTTATACTGGGTCTTCCTTGGTTTAGTTACTTTGAAAAGGTAACGTGCATTATTCCAATTATCTGTTTTGTGATCGTATCTACTTCCCAAAACCTAAAACCTTCTAGAGGATTCAAGGCCGAGCCATAATTCCTTCAAGTTATTCCTGTCTTAAACCATATTTTCTTTTCTTCATGTTTCCTTCTGTTGGTAAATATTTTCCTTATAGAAGTATTTTTTCAATGATATATTCATCATTATGAACAACAAAATTTTTTCTATCCTAGTCATCCCTGAAATTTCGAGGACGAAATTTTTCTAAGGTGGATAGACTTGTAACCTCCGATTTCCAATTTTCAAAATAATTAGATTTTTATTTATTTTAAAATATCAAGTTTATAAAATAATTCTCCTTAAAAATTAATATTTTATTTTGAACGATGTTTGATTGTAGAAGGTAATTTAAAAATCTTTTTAAAAAAAAAAAAAATTCATTTTTCTAAATGTCGATGTATTACAAAATAAATAAATAAATAATAATATATTTTTCTAGTTTCAAATGTTTATTGGCTTGAAATAATAAAATTATTTCTTGATGAAATTATGATAGGACTAGTTGTTTTCATAATAAAAATTTCATATCCATTTTGGAATAGTAAATAAACAAATTACATATTTTCTAGGGTTTTGCAAAATGAAGTTAATTCGTAGCTAATTTAATCAGTCAGCCTTTGAAAGCCTCTTAAAAACATTTTCTTAAATTTCTTTTCTATTTAAATTTACCAGTTTACTGTCTCCCCTTTTTGCACCCTCATTTTTCCCACGTGAGGAACCCGTTTAATTAATTCTGGGCCACTCATTATTGGGCCAACCCGCAACCCTTTATCCCTCACCATCTCTCCCTATTTAGGTTCTCATTCTCACATTTTCCTAGAAACCCTAATCTCCAATCATTGGCTAGCCTCCACAAATTCCCTCAAGCCAAAGCCACCATTTTTGTGTGCTCGTGTCCGTGTGTCCAGCATCACCGTGTCAGCCGTGATGATCTCGGGTCCGACCCCGGGTGTCCCACCATATCCATTTCTTTTCCTGTGTCCAGATTTACAGTTTACAACCAGCTTTTCCGTGTCCGACACATCCGGACACATCCACATCCTCCAGTTACAACAGCATCTCCGTGTCCGGCAAACCCGGACACGTCCACAGTAAAGCACCCTCGTGTCCAGACCGGACACGCACCCAAACCCCGACACAGAACCTAACCCTAACCCAGATCCCGCTGTCGCCGGCGACGGAGTCCTCCTCGTCGTCGTCGAACGCCGGTGGCCGCCTGCAACCGCCCCCTCGATCCAAGCGCAGCCGTCCTCGAGCGCCGAGCCGTCTCCTCGAGCGCCGAGCTCGCCCCTCGATCCAAGCGCAGCCGTCCTCGAGCGCCGAGCCCGCCTCCTCGAGCGTCGAACGCCGCCGTCTCGAGCCGAGTGCGACCGCCCTGCTCCGGCGGGACTCCTCTGCCGCCGTCGCTGGATTCGAACGCTGCCGCCGCTGGAATCGAACGCCGCCGCCGCTGTCGACGATCCCGCCAGAGATGAACGCCGACGCCTTGCCGGCCAACCCCGGCGAGACCGCCCCCGCGTCAACGGAAAACCCTAGGTGAGCCTCTCTTCTTCCCTCTTTTTCCCCTTTCCTTTCTTCGAATTTAGAGACAGAGGTTCTGTTTAGTTTATAATTAGGTTAGATAATTAACATTAATCAATAATTAATCATTAGTTAATTTAATATAGTTTAGTCTAATTAATTATCAATTTATCAGTAGTTAATTAATGTATTGTAATTAGTTCCAGTAATAATAAATAGTTAATGAATATGAAATAGTTAATTTCATTGTAATTAGTTTAAATTAATATATAGTTAATTTATAATTAGTTTAATTAAATTATAAAATCAATTTAGTATATATAATTAGTTATTGGTATGTAATTAGTTTATAATTTCATATAATTAGTTAGTAATATATATAATATGTAATTAGTTATCTTATTTAATTAATTTATTAATGTAATTAGTTAGTAATTTCATGTATTAGTTTAGTTTAGTATATAATCAGTAGTAATTTGTGTTAGTTCTTAATTGGTAATTAATTCCTTATCAGTTAATTAAATTATAAATTTGTTAATTATTCTTAACCAGTAGATTAATTAATCAGTTAGCTTATATATAATTAGCTAGTAGTTATATATTGGTTTAGTTAGTAGTTAATTATAATCAGTAGTTGATTAAATTATTAACCAGAAATTAATTATTAATCAGTTAATAATTATTTATTAGTTTAGTATTTCATATAATTAGTTAAGTTATATTTAAATAGTTTCGTTTTATTCAGTTAGTAAAATATAAGGATTTTGGTTGCGTTAACAAAAATAATAATTTTGGGTTATATTATTATTAAGAAATAATTTCAATAATAAAAACTTAGTTCAAAATTGTTTATTTGGGGCTGGTGACCAATTCTACTGTAGATATAAATTTATTGGCTTTTACGTAAATTCTAAAATTTTATATAGTATAATTCTTATTTTTGGTATAAAAATATATTGGTAATATACATATTAATTTAATACGTATTTTGGTTTATATATATATAAATATAATCTGGTGTATTTACCTGTATAAAATATATGTAAATTGGTATATGTATATTTATGTATTTGTAAACCTACTTAGCATATTTTTATAGTTATAAAATTTATATATATGGCAACTATATTGTTCAACCTATATATATATATTATACATGAGTTAAATGATATATATATATATATATTGTATATGTATTTATTTTGGTGCATGTAATGTTGTAGGTGTTAATGTTAGTTAAATAGGTATAATGTGTTATAGATGTCTGTCTAACTAGATGACCCTAGTTGACTAGTGACCTGCCTGATAGAGCCCCTGAGTTCATATATTTGATTGTGTGTTAGTGTAGCACCTGATGCACATGTTGTGTTTGATATATTTAGGACTGTTGGTTCCTCCAGACGATACTCTGGGACAGGACATTGGTTTTACCAGCTAAGGACCAAAGGCGAGTACATTCTCTGATTAGTTTCTAATTTATGATATCTCCTATGTTCACTGTATCTAGTGTAAATATCCATGATCTTGACACGATGGTTACACGGATTGGTATATACGGATCTCGTCATGAGATGTTATTCCTTATTCATGGTGTAGCTTGTACGAGACTTGTTTCCTTGATATCTTGTGCATGTACAGACACTAATTCCCGGGGAGATTTGCTACCTTCCTAGGGAATCCTGTGCCATAGCGTACCATGATTGGATCTACTATACCAGTCGGGGGTTTGGGGAGTACTTTAGTGTAGATATGTGATCATACCCAACTTTATATGCACCATAGCTAACCAACGGTTAGCCTGACTTTATATGAACCATAGCTAATCACATGTAACCAGCCTGATCAAGTTCCCAAGCCGATCACATGTTAAAGCTAGTACTCACACACTTAGTCATAGGTTCTTGCTCATGGACATATTGTTCTTTTCCTGCATTTACTTACAGTATTTCCAGTACTTCTCTCATTGTACATTTCTCGTACTTATACATGCATCTGGTATGTTTCCATCTAGAACTGCTACATAGTTTATGTCATTTATATAGAACTGCTATTTAGAGATGTACTTTGCTCCTTCCTGACTGGAAAATATTTTTCCAGACTGTGACATTAGTAGACTGGTTTCTGACACTTGGGGATTGGAAGTTAATGATTGCAGGTATGATTATGTTGTCCTTAGACTTGTATTGTATTCTTTTATTTCTTTATTTCCTATCGTGCTGTAGTTGTGATTGAGTATTTCTAGATTTATTTTTGATATCCACGTCTCCTTATGGAGATGGATACTAGAGTGAGATTGTTTAGATAGTACTTGACCTAGACAGCGTTCTACCGCCGATGCTGCGGCGTAGGCTGGACGTACCCACGCTCTCGTGCCCTAACCGGGTGCGGGTCGTGACATATATGAATGCGCTAGGTCGTCTTTTGTGCTGATAGCCTCTTCGAGGAAGATGATGCACATGGATGTTTTATCTTTTACGTCTATATTTCTAATGTGTCAACGTAAGAACTCCATATTTTTACAGTCTGGCGTAAAAGCACAGATTGTTGAAACTTGGCGTATACCACAAAATTTGAGTGTTACGCTTCTGGATGAAAATTCTGGCGTAATAGCTCAAACTTTTGCAATCTGGCGTAAAACACAGACTGTCGAGTTTTTTCTGTATACTGCCAGTCTTAAATTTTACGCGTTGGAATAAGATTCCAGCATAAAAGATCAAGTTTTTACAGTCTTGACGTAAAGCACAGACTGCTGTCTTTTGGCATATGCTGCAAGATTGTAATATCTAGTATAGAAACTGACATGTTTTTCTTGTATTTTGTAGTTAACTTGCATGCGTCTCCTCTGGCCGAGGTGATGGGTTCTACTGTCGGGATGCTGCATTCCAACTACTTGGAGGATTTGTCCTACGTGACATTTCCCATCTCTGGACCCCAATATCCTGAAGGAAGGGGAACCCTGATATCGTCCCAAGGAGAGCGAATGATGTTGAGCATGATCAACGGAGAGCCCTTGACGTCTATAAACGGGGCGCAATATATAAAACCAGCCTTTCTCTTCGGGGACATGATTGATAAGCAGTCCCAGACGAAGCCCAAGAAAGAGCTCTGGGTTTTCCCTGCCGGTGGCTTGGTCATGTACCTGCCCAAGATGCCGAGAGACTACCCCATCTCGATATTATTCCATGCCACACATCCGAGGAGGATATCGTGGACGCTGACTCCCAATCTTCACGGCCAGCCGGGAAAGATCTTCTACCAGAAAGGATCTGACAAAGGGTCATTTGTTAGCCGCCCTTCCGGCTCTGTGATGCCGTTCAGGGTATTATTTCTGGATGTTGTCCCGAGTGAGGACACTGGACCCTTCCAGCCAGTCCAGATACCGAATTTCTGCAACGATTTCATGGGGCACGGAGGAGTATACCCCAAGGTTAATCCTCGGACAAGTGGGTGGATCACCCCTACAAATCTTCGATGGGCTCGTTTAGCTGACTGGGCCCTAAAGCATTTTCAGACCGAGCTGGAGAGCATTGGTCTGTACTCAGCTGTGAGTGCCACCAGTGTTGGGTTGCCTCTCAACCCTAGCCTATTTTTGGCTTTGATGGAGCGATATATCTCGCTCACCGGGAGTTTCGCCACTCCACTGGGGGAGTTGGGATTGCCCCTCCATGAGATGGCAGAGATCTCGAGACTGCCGATGGGGGATACTCCATATGAAGAGTATGTTCCCACAAACCGGGAGCTGGGGGATTCAGATCCTCGGGTAGTGGCAGTGTACCAGGAGCTGATGTGCCACTACCTCGCTTGCACCGCCTTCTATAATGAGCCTTCAGATTTGGCTCATATCAATAAATGGGCGTCCTACCTCTTCTTTCACCGAGCCAGGGATGCTAAGCCAGAGAAGGTCATGGATACTAAGGATCAGCCTCTGAGCTTTCTGAGCGTGCTTAGTGCTCAGGTAGTCGACGATCTTATGGAAGATGCTGGGGCTCCAGATCAGATTCTCGACGAAGGGATAGGGAAATATCCTGCAGGCACTTAGGCCTACAATTATTTGAGGCATTGTCGTAGGCCCCTGTCCAAGGAAGCTCAACTGGCTGGCTTCCTCTCTATATGGATGCGCCGACTGGTGGTACCCGGCATTGCATCCTCGGACTGCATTCACCGTAACACGCTGTGGCCTGCAGTGCGTCTGGTGTTCGGGGCAAGACTGGGTTTGCTCCCTGCCATGGTGTGCCGCATACAAGCTGGCCTGAGGGCCATTACTGATGGGCTGCTTGCCGATGAAACTCGGCGTGATAGCTTTCCTAGGGTAGAATTACCATACCTGTATTTGATGGGATGGTTAATTCTTCATAAACCCAGGGTGATGTCTCCCGGCTCTGGCAGCAGTTCGGGGGGTACTTTCTTGCTGAATTACAAGAATTCCTCCTGGAACGTGTCCACAGTTTTAGACTGTCGGCGGGTACTGAATTTCAGTCACAGTTGGAAGATCTTCTGCACTGTCCCCTCTGTACATCTCAATCAACAGGGGCACAGACTTCAGGACGTGGGCGACGGGAAGACCGTTCTTTCTCCTGAGGGTTTTAATTGGTTGGTCTGCATTAGACCTTCCCACCTACTATACAGAAGTGAAGACCAGTGCTTCTTGGAACCCTACTTGCCTAGTCGATTTGCCAGGCAGCTTGGGTACAACCAATTACACGTAGATAACATCGTCACCAGCTTCAGGTCCAGGGGTGGATTCATTGATGAAGCGAGAGGGTGGCGATACTTTATCATGGGTTGCACTGAAGCAACTTTTACTGTGCCCACCATTTTACTCTCCACGGAGCTGGGCATGCTCCACTCGTATGCCCAGTTTTATGTGGCTACGAACACCTTCCATCGCGATTTTGATATGCGTGGAAGTTTTAGGATGCCCTCCTCCAAGCCTGTGGGAAGATACGAAATCCCCTCAGTTTCCTCCGATAAGGGTGAAGATGCCGTCAATCCAGATGAGCCTTTATTGGCAGTACCGAGGGATGAAATACCTCAACCTGTCGGGGCTCTGGTCATCTCTAGTAAGCGAAGGGCTCCTGCTCCGATAGAGACTTTCCCTCGCAAGAAGAAGAAGAAGACGGTTACTCGTCCTCTCAGGATTCCCGGCCATGAGACTCCTAGAAGGGAACCTGTTGTTTCCCCTATCGGGGACAATTTTTTGATTGGAGGTTCCTCACCTTTTAGAGAGGAAACCTTTACAGTTCCGGCTGGCGGTGTCGGAGAATCTTTGCTTGAGGCTGCTGTCGCTGCTACTGCTTCCGGCAGTGGTACGAGATCGCCTTCGGGGCCGATCCGAATAAGGATACCTTTATCCAGATCAGCAACGGAAGAGACCCCTGTCGTGTCTGTCAGTGCACCCAGCGAGATTCCAGTCGATGAGCCTCGGTTGGAACTTGACAAGGACCTGGAAGAATATTTGCCAGTATCGGTTGACACACCACCTTCTCCAGGTATGACAGCTTGCTTAGCATCGTTAAGAAATGATTTAGCTGTACTGGCCGCAAACGCGACATATATACCATCAGCCATGGGTAAATATCGTCTTTACGCCTCTTTTTTTAGAAAAATTAACATCATTCTGATATTAACTTTCTTTTGTCTTCTTTTCAGGGGAAGACATCTACGGGGAGGGCAGCGTTGACGCCCTTTTTGGCTCTGCTTCAGCTCCTGGCGACGACATGGAGGTGCCCGACTTCGAAGAGGAAGCGCTTTCGGGTGCCGGCTCGCCTGCCGAAGAGATTCCGATATCTCAAGAAGGGGATGAGCGCGTCACTACGGTAATGCCTCATTTGAGTACACCAGTCGCTCCAACCGTTGGTGCCTCTTCTTTTGTTGCACCACCTGTTGAGGCGACGACTGTGGCAACGTCATCGGCAGTCATTCCTGGAGGAAGATTCTCTGATATTGCAGCCACCCCCAGCACCCACTTGAATCTCACCTTGTTGGTTGAGCATTTTTCTACCATTTTCTATGCCACTTTGAAGACGCTGATATCAATGGTGCTGGAGAAGAACTTAGGCTTCTAGGCTCTGAGGATGTCCTGCAGCCATACTATAGCACAGATTAGGCATTTCAGTGACACTGGAAGAGCTGATGCGCTAGAGCAGATAGTTAATAGTTTGGAACAACCTATTAACGAATATTTGTAGCTATCTCGATGCAGCGTCGATGGTCTCGTTCAAGCTAGGTTCGACTCCTTGACTGCAGAGCTTGCTGGACAACTGGAATCTCTGGATAAATCCGTCCAGGAATAGCATGAGATGGATCAGGAGAGTGCCGAACTGGAGTACATCATTCCTAAGCTGACTCAGTGCGAAGCCGAATATGAGAAAGTGATAGCAAGGGCCCGCAGATTGAGAAATGAACTCGCTCGAGCGGAGGAGGAGGCTGTCTCTTTGTCGGCAACTCGAGATGTGTTGAAGAATCGGAGGGAGACCGCCCAGCAGAATCTGACGCACGTGGGTGTCATCCACGCGGGTTTCGTACATACTCGGTCCGAGCTATCGGCTCTGAACGATGATGCGGCAAGGTTGGAGTGTGCTCGCGCCGACGTCTTTAACTCCAGGGATGAGAGAATGGCTGCTTTGGCACGGCAGATTCGCGACTTAACTGCTCCTCCCCAATGATGTACTACTTTATTTCTCATGTAATTCCTCAGAGATAATAAAGACACATTTTCTGACTTTGTGGGCCCACCATTTTTAGATTGTGATAGGCTAGGGTGAAAGTGATATCAGAGGTATTATTAACATGACATTCCTTCGTTAAGGCTTTGCTGAATGTAAATCTATTCAGAGTTAACATGAACCTAAAAGAATATAACCCAACTAAATTTGTATACTAAACACTATCAGAGGTATCATTAACATGATAGGTTTACAAATTAGTTAAGGATATCTATTCGGAGGTCGCATGAACCTGATAGAATATGATCCAGCTAACCTTTGTTTTGGAAGTAGTATTGTCAGAATGAGATCTTCGTCATACTCTGTTAAACGAAGGAGATCAAGTATAGTACTTCTTCGAGAATTTTGTAGTTGATAATATCCATTGCCAAATTTCCATTTAGGCTTAGCTAATCTGTAAGCGCGATTTGCTATCATATACGGGCCCTCCCATTTTTTTATGATTGTTTGTGCGAATTTTGGACATCATACTAGAAGTAATATGGACGTAGTATGATACCGCATTTTTTGAGGACATCCCACTGGGGGATCTTTGGTGGACCTATTACTTTTTGCGCACACTAGTGCAAGTAATAGGTTTGGGACAAATCCTGACAGAGGTAATATGGACTCTGTGGGGATTGCAGAGAGACGTAGTTCATAGGTGATATGGACATGAACTAACTTTTTCTCTGCTGAGGAAAATGAGGATAGTTCAGAGGTGATATGGACGTGAACTCTTCGTTTTCCATTACGGACATTCCACAGGGGAATTTTTTTGTGGACCTATCATTTGTTGCGCACGAGAGTAAAAATAATAGGTTTGGGACAAGCCCTGCCAGAGGTAATATGGACATGGCAGTTTTTATGAACTCAACACCACTGGCATACTTAGAGTTAAGTACGGGTGCTAAGTTGAGATGACAACCGATATCAGAGGTAATATGGACGTGATAATCGATAGTCGGATTTAGGAAGGTTTATTCAGAGGTAATATGAACATGACAAACTCTTGAGTTGTGACTCCATCGGGGATGGAGGCATACATCTGCTCAGAGGTAATATGGATATGGCAGTTTTGGTGGACCTAACACCACTGGCGTACTTAGAGTTAAGTACGGGTGCTAAGTTGTGATGACAACCGATATCAGAGGTAATATGGACATGATAATCGATAGCCAAAAACTTAAAAAGTTTGTTCAGAGGTAATCTGAATATGATAAACTCTTGAGTTGTGACTCCATCGGGGATGGAGGCATACATCTGCTCAGAGGTAATATGGACATGGCAGTTTTTATGGACCTAACACCACTGGCGTACTTAGAGTTAAGTATGGGTGCTAAGTTGAGATGATAACCGATATCAGAGGTAATGTGAACATGATAATCGATAGCCAAAAACTCAAAAAGTTTGTTCAGAGGTAATATAAACATGACAAACTCTTGAGTTGTGACTCCATCTGGGATAGATGTATACATCTGCTCAAAGGTAATATGGACATGACAGTTTTTGTGGACCTAACACCACTGGCGTACTTAGATTTAAGTATGGGTGCTAAGTTGAGATAACAACCGATATCAGAGGTAATATAAACATGATAATCGATAGCCAAAAACTCGAAAAGTTTGTTCAGAGGTAATATGAACATGACAAACTCTCTGGGAAAAGAAATAAAATGTTTGGACAATAGTTCAGAGGTAATATGGATATGAACTTATGTTTGAACAATTCACTGTGGAGTGATCTTCCTGAGTGAGGATAGTCCTGAAGAATCCACTGGGGAAATTTTAGGGAGTCTTCATCAGGTATATTCCTGAGGAGAGCAAATTGTCATTGCAATGATCATCCCTTTGTTTACAGATGCAAAGTGATGACTTTGGCGTCAATCAACTCCTGGATTCTCCTTTTCAGTATATAGCACACCTTTGTAGGATGATGAATGTACCGATGAAAGAGATAATAGTCTGGGTCATCAACTTTGCTAGCCCTCTTAGGATATCTGATGTTGGGTAGCTAAAGTTTGCGTTCCTCCATCAACATATTAAAGATTTTAATGATGTCATCTTCATTGAAAAAGAAAGTCCCTTTTGGCCTTCGGTCTTCTGATGCCTGAGTTTTATGGTCTTCCGAGGAGATCGTTATCGTCGCATCATCTTCGGACTCCGAGGGAATTCTATCCCCCGCTTTGGATGTTGCCCTATTTTGTCGAGGTAGGCTACCCCCAGACATGTTGCGACATTTGTCCAAAAAAGCTGATTTAGAAGGTTCTGCCTCTGGTTGTATGGGATCGGACTCTGAAGGTTTGGAGCGCGCAAGAGATGCAGTATACCCCAGCCCGAAACGAGCTTGTTGACAGTAAGAGTTACCATGTAACGGCATTCGTCTGCCTTTCCCGTATTTGAGGCCTTCTTTCGACTTTAAATCATAACCCATGCTTTGCATAATTTTTAAAGCTTGTGGGCTATACCTGTAGATTTGCATTTTGCCACCCTCAGACTCGCGAAATTCTTCCTGTGCAATCGGTCTGCTCCGCATACGACCGAAGACTATTGGATGTTGGTCGTCGCGAGTTGGAGGAACAATAAAGACAGAATCTTTATGTGGCCCATGCGTCATGACGACATTAGATGTTGATGCACCTTCCCACAAGATCTCCTCGCGTTTGACCGTTAGGGGACTCGAAGCCTGTTTATGGCTCTTGTCTTTGCGTTTCTGGATCAGATACTTACGCAGGTCAGGAGGATTTATAGAAGAAGAAGAAGATGGTATGTTCCTTCTGTTCACGTCAGTGGGCATGCGGATGTTGGGAACCATAGTCCTCCCTGTGCCACCAGTATACAACAGGTTGGCCATCTGGGTGGCAGAATTTCCCTGAGGAGTGCGTCTTTCAGCAAACTGAGCCTGCTTTACGATGAGGGGCCTCTCCTGGCATAAATTGGAGCTCTGCTCAGGCTGGCGTAAAGCTGAAGAGGTTCTCAGTCGGCCATCAACTCCTCGCATAATCCGGAGGGTGGCAAATTCTTCCCTTTCTGGCGTAAATGCTGAGAGGTTGCGTAGTCCGCCACTTGCTTTCCCTTACGTAGATTGCAGGGATCATCTGCTTTTTTGTGAAGGGCAGATATATTTTTACGTGCGGAGCACGTTTGAAATTTCTGATTTGGCGCTAAGGCATTGTCAGAAATTCGGTCTGCCACGTCATCGACGTGAGACTGGATTTTATGCACAGAGCGCAGAATAGACTTCTAGACTAGCGCTGAGCCATTGTCCGAAGTTTTGTCTTCCAGGTCAGGGACGGGAGACTGAGTTTTACGCGCAGAGCGTGAAGGTTGTGCAGCTACAACCTGGCTGGTCGGAGAGATCAGAGAGATCGAAGAGTCGGCAGGAACGGTAGGGGATGTCTTGGGCATCCAGACCTTATGCAGCTTCCTGTTGTCTTGGGCAGAGAGAGAGTGAGAGCTACCCCCTGCTCGAAGCATATCTTCATAGGCAGACTGGTCAAACTGGACGACCAGGGTCTTCTTCACGGATCCCATGGATACCGCATCGTGTTGAGCAATAACTTTCTCGTCAGAAAAGAAAGACATCCCCAACAGAGTCGGCATCTTGTGCTTGATAATAAATGAAAGATATAGAAACAAGGTTTATACGAAACCCGCTCTTTGGTTTACAAACAAGATTGTACAATTAATCCTATACGAGGATGTCGAGTATAATTTTTAATCTGGGTAAATATTGCTATAGGAGTCTGATCTGCAGTCGATCACTTTGTCCTTTGGACCATACGATGGTGAAGAGGTGCCATAGAAGACAGAAAGCAGCTTCAAAGGTTGCAAAAGAGAGTGGATGCTCGATGCCTGAGTCGTCGATCACTACTCTTTGCCTGAGCTATGGATTCTTCTCTCTCTCGAAGACTCTTCGACTCTTTTCTCCTCTCTTTTTTGACCCTTTCTTCTCGACCCTTTTACCTCTGTCGATAGAGGTCCCTATTTATAGGGTCTTAGTGATAGTGACCATCAGCCGGTGTAGAAGTCGAGCAGTGGAAAGTATAACACCTTTTACGCGATGGTTATAATAACTATTACCTGCGTATAAATGACCTTTTGAATAAGCGTATGACGCGTGTCCCATTAAGAGACAATGTGTATAACTGCTGCGAAGATTACGGCATAAAAGCCACGAAGGTAGTTATCCCTCGCGTAGAAAAGGTTAGCGTAGAAGCCAATAACTGTCACTATGGCGTATAAGCCAAATAGTTTATCAAACTGGCATAGAGGCCAGATAGGCGTAGAAGCCGAGCGGGCATAAAAGCCGAGTAGGCATAGAAGCCGAGTGGGCATAGAAGCCGGATGCTGCATGGACAGGTAGCTTGAGTAGAAGATAGCTGATCCTCCTTCCTTGACTGAGGCTTTGAGCGAATTCTGAACCAAATAGCCTTAATACGCACCACTACAAATATAGCCTGGGCTGGCGTATTACAGGGAGATAGCGTATAACGTGCTCTTCAAGGCTAAAAATGGCCTAGTAGCGTATTCCAAGGAGATAGCGTACAGCGTGCTCCCATAGCTGAAAATAGCCTGATGGCGTAATGCCCGAAAGTGATGATGTGGACGTTTTAGCCGAAATCATGGCTTTTGGAGATATAATCAAATCTCTTGCATTAAATGCAGAGATATGCCCCCATCTTGCACATTAAATGCAGAGGCGTGTCCCGAAGATCTGCCAGCCTCGAAGATTTGCCATCATTCTGCGCATTAAATGCAGAGGCGTGCCTCGAGCCCTGTACGAAGAGCAACTTTTGACGTGGCAGCCTGTTTGTCTTCTGCGGAGCGTAAGAAGCTCACGTCTGCCTGTGTAAAACTAGGCAACGTATTCCAGAGGCGTGTCTCGAAGATCTGCCATCATCCCGCGCATTAAATGCAGAGACGTGCCTTGAGGGTCTGCCATTATTTTGTGCATTAAATGCAGAGACGTGCCTCGAGCCCTGTACGAAGAGCAACATTTGACGTGGCAGCCTGTTTGCCTTCTGTAGAGCGCAAACAGCTTACGTCTGCCTGTGTAAAACTAGGCAGCGTATTCCCTTGTATGCGTAGAAGCGGTTTACGCCAAGCAAATATCATTAAACGACAGTCTGGGTAGCGTGCTCCCATAGCTGAAAATAGCCTGATGGCGTAATGCCCGAAAGTGATAATGTGGACGTTTTAGCCAAAATCACGGCTTTTGGAGATATAATCAAATCTCTTGCATTAAATGCAGAGATCTGTTACCATCTTGTGCATTAAATGCAGAGGCGTGTCCCAAAGATCTGTCAGCCTCGAAGATGTGCCATCATTCTGCGCATTAAATACAGAGGCGTGCCTCGAGCCCTGTACAAAGAGCAACTTTTGATGTGAGAGCCTGTTTATCTTCTGCGGAGCATAAGAAGGTCACGTCTGCCTGTGTAAAACTAGGCAGCGTATTCCAGAGGCGTGTCTCGAAGATCTGCCATCATCCCGCGCATTAAATGCAGAGACGTGCCTTGAGGGTCTGCCATCATTCTGTGCATTAAATACAGAGACATGCCTTGAGGGTCTGCCATCATTGAGCCCTATACGAAGAGCAACTTTTGACGTGGCAGCCTATTTGCCTTCTATGGAGCGTAAACAGCTTACGTCTGCCTGTGTAAAACTAGGCAGCGTATTCCCTTGTATGAGTAAAAGCGGTTTACGCCAAGGAAATATCACTAAACGACAGTCTGGGTCACTGCGCCGCGCCATCATTATAGCCGTCGTTTGGGTAGTCGTGCAGTACTCTTTGTCAGATTTCAGGTTCACTGCACGATTTGACAGATTCATTTCGGGGAATACGAAGCGTCCCTCGTACACTTCAATGCTGCATTAAAGCGGATGAGTTTTACGCCATAAAGGCGATATAGCATCCTTTTTACGCTGAAGCAGCCTAGACATACTGCATTCCGCGGATAGTCCTCGAGCTTTATGTTTTACGCTGTACTTAGCGGAAAAGCTCTGTTGTACGCCGATGGCTCCGAAGTCGTATTTTACGCTTCCCAGCACTAGAATGCTGCGTATAGCTTTTCAGCGTGTTTTTCATGCTTCTATACCCCCTCCTTCGTGACAACCTCGATATTGAACCCTTCATTTCTGCGTACAGAGGTTCGAATCCCCCTCGCACGCATAAACACGTACACGTATACACGTATTCCTCGTAGTATTGCATACGTATTAGCCGTGGTGTATTTAGTATATGATGGTATATCGGTATATGATTGGTATGTATGTATTTGCATATGTAGTAGTATATGTTAAACGTATTTTGGTATATATACACGTGTATATATATATATATATATATATATATATATATATATATATATTATATCTCCATTTACATATATACATATGTATATGTCTTGTATATATATCCCTAAAATATGTTTAATATGTATATATAAGTACCAGTATTAATTCTCAATTAGTATAAAACATACGTATATGTATTGTATATGCATCCCACGTACATGTTTAATATATGTATATATGTACATA
Source organism: Iris macrosiphon (assembly GCA_036927795.1). Taxonomy (NCBI): domain Eukaryota; kingdom Viridiplantae; phylum Streptophyta; class Magnoliopsida; order Asparagales; family Iridaceae; genus Iris; species Iris macrosiphon. The sequence goes on from JAYESA010000009.1 coordinate 158,647,471, forward strand.
GTATAAATTCTATTAAGTATGTATATACATGTATCTTTTATAATTATAATTTGTTAGTATTAATGAATATGATAGATAATATATATATTATAGGCCTATGTAGTAGAGGACCGAGTATAACCACAGATATCCCGTAGTTACATCGACCTGTGGCCATGTAGCATGATAGCAGACTGCTATATGTACACTAACGTACTGGCAAGACCGTACCATTGACTGTCTGTTATGCCCAGCAACGACAGACATGACTACCCTAGCGTAGTCTTTGAGATCATTATGTTGATTGTGTGTTATAGTAATGTCTGATGCAGTATTGTGTTATATGATATATCTATAGGACTGTTGGATCATTCAGACGATACTTTGGAACCCAAACATTGGTATTGCCAGCTAAGGACCACAGGCGAGTACATTCTTTGACAGTTTCCATTATGTTGATTATCTCTATAACTCTTGTTGTATAGCGTACATGACTCTGACACTGTTATTTACACGAGTTGGCATAATTGAGACCTGTCCTGAGGAGTCGTGCTTTGGATTCCATTGTGCTAGCTGGGGTAAAAATGGAGAAATATTAGTAGCTTATGTGATCATACCCAAATTTTACATGCATCATAGCTCACCCACACCTCACGTCGGGGCAGCATGACCATTACATGCCTCATTGCTGTTACATGTGGTTACACTGAATTTACAAGGATGATCGCTAATCAATGTAATGAGTCTTATCAGTCCCAAGTCGATAACATGATATGCTGATGTTTCACACCCTTAGTTAGATGATTCTTGAGATGTATCTCTAGTATATTGATCTAGCATCTCTACATATTCTAGTTATTATTCTTGTACACACTTACATACCAGTTAATTATTCTTGCGTGTACTTGTATTTCTATTCATTGCTAGATGTACATTGACGATGATGTTCCAGTATTTCTTTATTCCAGCATTTCATTATTCTAGTATTTTTTATTGCCAGTTATTTATATATGTCTTGTATATCTTTATAATGTGTTATAGTTTTTGTCAATATATGTGGAACTGCTGTTAGAGGTGTATTTCGTTCCAATCCTGACTGGATATTTTTTCTAGAGGATATTGAGGAGTTCTGTACTACACACTATGGATCGAGTATAGACGCAGATTATACACCAGAGATCTTAGAGGAGACTATTCCTTTAGATGAGACTTTACCTGCAGCTATTTAGATAGTATTATCTTATGCATGTGAGACTTATTGAGGTTTATTTCAGTTTATGTTTAGACTCACGTTAAGTTTAATTTGAGACTTGTGGAGACTTATGTTGGACAGCTAGACTATGATTTATCTATATTTTGAGACATGGTGTTGAACTATGTCATTCTTCTTACCTTTATCGTGCCTTTATACTCTTATAGTTGTTGTGATTGAGTTTACATTATGAGACATTGTGAGATGTATATTGTCCTCCTTATGGAGATTGACATCATTGACAGGTTTTAGTTATATAGTATTATTGTGACCCAGACAGCGTTCTACCGCCGATACTGTGGTGTAGGCTGGACGTACCCACGCTCTCGTGCCCCTATACCTGGTACGGGTCATGACACTGAGCTTTTGCTGTCACTCTCTGGGCTTCTAACATGCCTTGGATAAGTGTGATATATGTGCCCCATCAATGGGCATACCTCCGGGAGAGAGAGTCGGTGGTGGTGGAAGATTCTTTGTCACAGCTGGGAAAACCCTCAGAACAGGTAGAGGAGGAGGAATCCCAAAAGTTGCAGATACTCCCATATGAACCGGAGATGTAGGAGGAACTCCAGATGTTTGTTCTTTAGGTCGAGAGGTGGCCGACCTCTCTTAAGCTGCTGCTCCCAATCTCAAAGACCTAGTCTTCGGCGGCATCCTGAAGACAGACCGAAAATAATCAATTAAGGTAATTGATATGATATCATCAAGGAAGGACAATAAAATTCTAAAGGACGCAATTATTCAGAATAGCATTGAAAGATCATAATTTTCCTAGTTGTGATTGAGCATACTCTCATCCTAAATCCCATTTCCTAACGCAGGCTAGTAGCAACACTCTAAGTGAGAACTGCTACGTTATCGCTCTAAATGTGAATCTAGAACTGCTTGGGCCACCACTAAAAATGTGTCACGACCCGCACCCGGAATTTGGGCATGAGTCATGGGTACGTCCAGCCTACGCCGCAGCATCGGCGGTAGAACGCTGTCTAGGTCTCTATAATACTAAATATAACTCATAACCTGTCAATGATATCAACTCCATAAGGAGGACAACAAAATAAACATCTCTCAACAGCTCATAATGTATACTTAATCATAATAACTATAAGAAATAAATGGCACGATAAAAGATAAGAAGTACTGACATAAGTCAAACATAACGACTTAAATAGAGATAAACCACAGTCTAGCTATCCAACATAAATAGTCTCAACAAGTCTCACAATAAACTCAACATAAGTCTCAATATAAGTCTCAACATAAACTCAAATGGAAAAAATAATAACTGTTTAAATAGCTGCAGGTAATGTCTTCTCTAAAGGAAGGGACTCTTCTAAGATCTCTGGTATTTAGTCTCCATCTATACCTAGTCCATAGTGTGTAGGACATAAGTCCTCAAGATCCTCTGAAAAAATATATCCAGTCAGGATTGGAGCGAAGTACAAGCACAACAGCAATTCCATGTATATTGACAAAAACTATAATACAGTATAAAAAAATAAGATGGATATAATATTGGAAATAATAATACTGGAAATAATAAAATACTGGAATAAGGAAATGTTGGAGAACATATCATCATCAATGGTACAACTAGCAATGATCAAAAATACAAGTGCATGCTAGAACAATGAACTGGAAATACATAAATAGAGTATCTAGCTATGTGTGTAAAATATCAGTTTATCATGTGATCGGCTTGGGACAGATCAGGCATGCTACATATGATTAGCTATGACTCATGTATGGTCAGGCTAACCATCCAGTTAGCTATGATGCAAGCAATAGTCAGGATAATCATACATAACCGGCTATGAGGCATGTAATGGTCAGGCTGCACCCAACGTGGGGTGTGGGGTGAGCTATGATGCATGTAGAGTGGGGTATGATCACATAATCTACTAATATTTCTCTTTCCCCACTAGCACGATGGATTCCAATCATGACTCCTCATGACAGGTCTCGATGATGCTAACCCGTGTATACATAGTGTTAGAATCATATAGACTATACAACTAGAATCATAGAGACGATCAACATAATAAAAACTGTCAGAGAATGTACTCGCCTGTGGTCCTCTGCTAGCAAAACCAATATCCTATTTTCAAAGTCTAGTCTAAAGAATCCGACAGTCCTGTAGATATAATATAATAATAATATAGCATCAATTGTTACATTAACACACACACAAACATAATTACACTGAACTCAAAACTGCGCTAGGGGTGATACTGGTCATCTAGCAGGGTCAAGTGTGCGTCCAAATGTACGGGTGTCATGTCCTCAAATGCTGTGCATAATCAGACAGTCAACTCACTAACACATATCTAAGGATCTAAATCCCAGGTAACACCAACCCATGTCTGAGCAAGTACGTTGGTGTACACAAGCAGTCAATTCACTATTATTACGGTCATATAGTCATATACAAATATACGGATATCCACAGTTAATACCTAGGGTCATACAACATAAATATATTATAGTCATACCTAGTACTAGCAATCAATTTCTATACGATATAAATATATACCAATTATTTATTATACACACACGCACACACACGCAACTGGTTACTAGGTTTACTTGTATAGGGTCTTTAAATCAACCAACTAAACCATCATGAACGATATGCTAATCCCTAATACCATTTAAACATGCACATACACAGAATATATAATGAAGGCAAGGTCGAACCTGCATGTTAACGTGCACGTGCACGAGGTCAAGGGTGTTGACGGGCTGCTAATGGTGTTGACGAGGTGGTGGTGCTGTCACGGCAGTGAGGGGACTGATCGACGGGGTATAGTCGCTGCTGTGGGTCAAAGAGTCCGGCGTCGAGACGTGCTGGCGGCGGTGGAGGTTTAAGCGAGGGGTCGACGCTGGTGGCAATGTCAGCATGCTCGACCGTGGGTCGTTCGATGTGACATCGTAGGGAGGCTACTGTGATGGCGGGGAGATGATGATGCGGGCGGTGGAAGGAGGCATCGGGGCTGAAGTCGAGGTGGTGAGGTGAGTCGGGAGATGGCATGGCCGGGAGTTTCGCGGTGTCAGCGGTTGGGTTCAGGCGGTCAGGGAGGCTTAGGCATTAATGGTGGCGATGTCAGCGGTTGACGAAGTCAGATGAAGGAGGTCGTGGCGGTGATGGGTGGTCGGGAACGGCTGCTGTCGGGGTCGAGTCGGTTGCTCAGGCGGTGATGGGTTCAGCGGTGGAGGGCGCGACTGACGCGGTGGTGCAGTAAGCAGGCTGGGTCATTCAGGCGAGGGGAGGCTCGGGATGACCGGGGGTCTGGCGGTTGGGCAGTTCAGTCGTCGGCCACGGGATGGAGAGGGTGAGGGTGATGATGGGTCGGCTAGGGTTAGGTCTTTGATGTTTTGATGTTTATAAAAACAATAGAAGAAAAAGTGTATTTATATGGGAAGAAAATAGGGTGATGTAGACCTAGGGTTAGGGTTCGGTTTGGTCCTCCTCGGGATGGGTTGGATGCTACATATAGGAATTTAAAGGCTAGGATTTAGTGTGTTTGGATGGATGGTTAAAGTGGTGAAATAGCAAGTTTTTAGTGTTGCATACTCCAAAAATATAGGAAAAATTATAGGTGACTGGTCAAAGAAGAGGGGGATGTCCCCTTCTGACCATACCTACTGACCATCCCGTCGAAATCCGACTAGCGAGCCGTTGTCCCCTTCCCTGTCGAACCCGACGAGCAGACCGCCGGACGCTCACCATCTTTCGCCATCAACCCCGCCAGCACCGCCTGATCGAAGCGACGCTATCACCGCCTTCATCCCTGCCTCTCTTCAACGACAGGAAATCTGCAGCAGCGCCGCAGATCCGCTGCACTCCCAGTCTCGTCGACAACTCATTACAGACCTCATCGACAATAGCCTGAATGCCGGAAACCCACTGTTCTCCTCTGGACCTTTCGCCTGAAGCCGCCAACCTGACCAGAGCACCGCTGAACGCCATCTCCTGTTGCATGCTCTAACCCGCCGAGACCTGCTGTTGACGACCGAGTTCGATGATCACCGGAGCCTAGCCGTGAACCCGAGCAATACCCTACTGCCACCTGTTTGATAATAAATAAAAGATATAAAAACAAGATTTATACGAAACCCGCTCTTTGGTTTACAAACAAGATTGTACAATTAATCATATACGAGGATGTCGAGTACAATTTTTAATCTGGGTAAATATTGCTATAGGAGTCTGATCTGCAATCAATCACTTTGTCCCTTGGACCACACGATGGTGAAGAGGTGACGTAGAAGACAGAAAGCAGCTTCGAAGGTTGCAAAAGAGAGTGGATGCTCGATGCCTGAGTCGTCGATCACTACTCTTTGCCTGAGCTCTGGATTCTTCTCTCTCTCGAAGACTCTTCGACTCTTTTCTCCTCTCTTTTTTGACCCTTTTTTCTTGACCCTTTTACCTCTGTCGATAGAGGTCCCTATTTATAGGGTTTTAGTGACAGTGACCATTAGTCGGCGTAGAAGTCGGGCAGTTGAAAGTATAGCACCTTTTACGCGACGGTTATAATAACCGTTACCTACGTATAAATGATCTTTTGAATGAGCATGTGCCTCGTGTCCCATTAAGAGACAATGCGTATAACTGCTACTAAGATCACGTCATAAAAGCCACGTAGGTTGTTATCCCTCGCGTAGAAAAGGTTGGCGTAGAAGCCAATAACTGTCACTATGGCGTAAAAGCCAAATAGTTTATCAAACTGGCGTACAGGCCAGGTAGCCGTAGAAGCCGAGCGGGCATAGAAGCCGAGTAGGTATAGAAGCCGAGTGGGCGTAGAAGCCGGCTGCTGCATGGGCATGTAGCTTGCGTAGAAGATAGCTGATCCTCCTTCCTTGACTGAGGCTTTGAGCGAATTCTGAACCAAATAGCCTTAATATACACCACTGCAAATGTAGCCTAGGCTGGTGTATTGCAGGGAGATAGCATATACCGTGCTCTTCAAGACTGAAAATGGCCTGGTGGCGTATTCCAAGGAGATAGCGTACAACGTACTCCTATAGCTGAAAATAGCCTGATAGCGTAATGCCCGAAAGTGATAATGTGGACGTTTTAGCCGAAATCACGAGTTTTGGAGATAAAATCAAATCTCTTACATTAAATGCAGAGATCTGCCCCCATCTTACACATTAAATGCAGAGGCGTGTCCCGAATATCTGCCAGCCTCGAAGATTTGCCATCATTCTGCGTATTAAATGCAGAGGCGTGCCTCGAGCCCTGTACGAAGAGCAACTTTTAACGTGGCAGCCTGTTTGTCTTCTGCGGAGCGTAAGAAGCTCACATCTGCCTGTATATAACTAGACAGCGTATTCCAGAGGCGGGTCTCGAAGATCTGCCATCATTCCGTACATTAAATGCAGAGACGTGCCTTGAGGGTCTGCCATCATTCTGCGTATTAAATACAGAGATATGCCTCGAGCCCTGTACGAAGAGCAACTTTTGACGTGGCAGCCTGTTTGCCTTCTGTGGAGCGTAAATAGCTTACGTCTGCCTATGTAAAACTAGGCAGTGTATTCCCTTGTATGCGTAAAAGCGGTTTACGCCAAGGAAATGTCACTAAACGACAGTCTGGGTCGTTGTGCCGCGTCATCATTATAGCCGTCGTCTGGGTAGTCGTGCAGTACTCTTTGTCAGATGTCAGGTTCACTGCACGATTTGACAGATTCATTTCGGGGAATACGAAGCGTCCCTCGTACACTTCAATGCTGCATTAAAGCGGATGAGTTTTACGCCATAAAGGCGATATAGCATCCTTTTTATGCTGAAGCATCCTGGACATACTGCATTACGCGGATAGTCCTCGAGCATTATGTTTTACGCTGTACTTAGCGAAAAAGCTCTGTTGTACGCCGATGGCTCCGAAGTCGTATTTTACGCTGCCCAGCACAAGAATGATGCGTATAGCTTTTCAGCGTATTTTTCATGCTTCTACAAGACTCCCTTCAAAGCTTTCAAATTCCTCGTAATTTGAAACGCTTTGAATGAAGCATAAAACGGTCAAGTCTGACACGTTCTTCAAGGCTGACTTCATGGCGAATTTATTGGGATTTGGTGTGTAGCTTTGACACGTCCGATAACTTTAAGCTGTCACTACCACATTCTGAAAACAGGGGTATTTTCGAATTTTTACAATATTTAATATTATGATAGTTATAATTAATTAATTGCATGATAGTGTATTTGATTCAAATAATTTTGTGCGATGTGTAAATATATATATATATTATATGCAGTGTTAATTATTTTATATTAGCTAGCAGACTGACCTAGAAGCCAGTAGATAGCACCTGTCCGAATTATGGAATTTTGAGGTTAATTATTTTATCTAGAATTTAATTCTTGGAGTTTATAATTAATTACTGTATTTTATTTAATATTTTGCGCTTTGCCTTTGCTTCGATATTTGGAGCACTATCCAGACTTTTGTCTTCCAACAAATTTCACAATCTTGCTCTAGACATGTCCGCCTTCAATTCTGCTATTTTTGCAACTCATAATTTTGCTCCCTGTGCATTATTTCTGGCCGCACAAAAATCGTCGCGGACGTTTATTTTAATTTCCTATTTTGTATCGTTGTGCGTTCCAATCAAAAATTGGAGGCCATCTTGACCTATTTTTCGTGCGGCCCAAATTAGGGTAATATTCTGTTCTGAGTCTTCTTCAATATTGGTATTGATGACTTGATCTGATTTTGACCCCAAGTACTCCAAATTAATTGTTGAACACAACTTGTATTTATTTCTATTTAATTTGAGGATACCATTTTATCTGATTTTAAAATCCCAAATTAATTCCAGTGCCCTGCAAATTCAGCCCATACCCATCTTACAGCGTCCCCTGACCCTACAAAACACCGGACCCCGAATCGCCCGCCCTATTTTCGTCATTTCATGTGCTTATGCAATTTCCCAAATTTAAGGGGGCTAAGTTGCAATTATTTAATTGTAGGTGCCAACCTAATTATTTTAATCAATGAGGGAGCCTATTAATTTTTAATTAAAAACCCTCATCCCTACATGAATTAATTTCTTCATGAATCATCATAGCCACTCATTTAAGTGGGTCAAATCCTCACCTTACATCACACCCTCTCTCTTCCTATTTAATGACTTGTACTCTCAAACCCTAATCCCTATGCATCCTAGGAAACACCACCTCACAAGCCTCCAAAAATTTCCCAAGCCCCACCTCTCTCCTACGTTGGAAATCCCCTTTCTTCTTCTATTTTTCTTCTCTTCTTCTCCTTCTTTCTTCTTCTTCCTCTTTATTGTTTCTTTTTTCATAGAATTTAAATCTTCATAGGGGGGAACACTGTTCAATTTCCCCCTATACTGTGCACCCGGCGGCACTGTGCTCTCGGCCGACTCCCCACAGCCGGCCTGTTCAGCCGCTCCGGCAACTCCCAAACCTCCGGCGGCCATCTTCAACTCGGCGGCTCCTCCCTCTCCTCCAACTCCTCTCGCTGCTGACTCTCCTCTCCGACCTGTTCCGGCGACCGAGCACGGCGACTCCGGCCTTCAGCCCCGCTGCCGCTGCTCCTCCCTTTCAGCCGGCCACCGGTCCACCCGCGCGCCTCCGGCGAGCGTCGACCGAGCCGAGTCCCCCTCTGCGAACTCCGGCGCTGCACCCGATCCCGGCGGCTTCCCCCTCCGGCGGCCGGCGGCTCCACCCCTCTGTGAGTCTTCTTCTTCTCCCTTCTTTCTCTTTATTTATATATATATATATATATACATATATATATACACATATATATATATATATGTATATACTTGAATATATATATATAGGATATGTATATGTATTGTAGGCATTTAAATTTATGAAAATGTACAGTATTTATTTTATTTTAAATTAATTGTATGTATATATCTAATAGATATGTATATGTGTATATAGTATTATTTTGTTAATTGTTTAATTAGTATATATATAATATTGGTACGTATAAATGTATATTTCTTATATACTTAATATATTTTTAAATAGAAATGGGAATAATGTATGTAATGTATATATTGTATAGAACCCATTAGTTAATTAATATGTGGTGTACATTAATTTATGTAATGTATTAAGGTGTATATATAACTTAGGTATATGTTAATGTATAGATAACTAATATAAATGTAATTGTATATATATAATTGATAAATGTATATGTATAAGTATATATATTTTGTATATGTATAGTATATATAATGTATATATTTTAAAATATAAATATGTATAGTAATTATTTTATTTAATTGTATAAATAATTAGTATATGTATTTCATGTAATTTGTATATAAAATGTAAAGTATTTATATTTAATTAATGTATTTTTGGCATATATATGAGTATACACTAGTATAAATTAAATATGTAATTTTAAAAGGTATATATATATATATTGTAAATGTATTTAAATTTGGTGCATGTATAAAATATTGTAAGTATAAATTATTATGTTTATATATACATACAAGAATCATTTATTTTAAAGTATATATATTTATACATATATCTATAATTGTATTGAGGGATATTATATGTAATTAATTAATAAGATGTTATTTAAATATGTAGTCCTACTAGATGACCTTAGTTGACTAGTGCCCTGCCTGGCTGGCCCTGAGGCCAGTGTATTTCTATTGTGTGTTAGGATAGCTTCTGATACAAATGTCATATTGTGATGTGTTTATAGGACTGTTGGTTACCAGGGGATACTCTGGAATAGGACATCCATAAATACCAGCTAAGGACCGAGGCAAGTACATTCTCTGATAATTTCCAATTCTTGATAAATTCTATAAGTTCAAAAATCATGAAATGTTACATCTGAATCTTTGTCACTGTGCTACACGGACTAGTATAGTTTGGATCTGCAGTCATGAGATGTTACCTTGATTTTCGTATCGACATTATACACGACATTTACATTGACATTGACATTTACATTAGACATTGATATTACACATTGTAAATAATTTATTAGACATTGTACTTAATATATTAGACAATGTTGTGTATTCGTGACGTGTCATGATTGGATCCACAGTACTAGTTGGGGGCGGGGAAATGGCTAGTGAGAAATGTGATCAAATACCCATTGCATAATTAAATATTATTGGTGTCAATCATACCCCCACGTATGATTAGCCAGACTGTAGCTACTGTACATGTCCCAAGCCGATCACATTTTGAAACTACTATTTCAAACACTTAGAATAGTTACAGTTCTCTATTTTAGATCATATACTACATCACCCGTATATGATACTGTTCCTTGTTCTTTTATTTCCATACATGCACTGACTATATCATAATTGCCTATTACCTGTCTCTTTACATTGCCTGTCCCTCTTAAACTGTCATTACATTTTCTTCTCAGTAGCTAGCATGACATGTTTTATTGTATTATAGACATTATCAATTAATGGAACTGTTATTTGAGATTGTGCTTTGCTCCTTCCTGACTGGAAATATTTTTCCAGACTATGCCTTAGAGGACCGCTGTCCGACACTTTAGGGACCATATGCTGAGTAGCTGCAGACTTGGTAGTAGTTGTGATTCCAGGAGGTCTAGCTGGAAATTATTATTTCTTGTTAGTTCTTTTAGTAGACTATTTGGTACCGGATTTGTCTCCGGCATTTTGATGATTCTTGGATATTGTTAAGTTAAGTTTTTCTTGTGGACTTGTGTTGTGTTTAATTTTAATTTCTGTTTCGAAATCTTATCGTGCTGTTATCCTGTGATTGAGTATATGTTCATCTATTTGTGTCATCCGTGCCTCCTAATGGAGATTGGATATTTGCGTGACATTAGTTAGATAGTATCAATACCTAGACAGCGTTCTACCGCCGATGCTGCGGCGTAGGCTGGACGTACCCACGCACTCGTGCCCCTAAACCGGGTGCGGGTCGTGACACGTTTTTAGTGGTGGCCCATGCAGGTCAGACTTCGCGAGTTGTGCGATGTCGTAGTAGTGTAGCATCCTTGTTATACTACTGCGTACCTGCTATAGAATCTAGGACATAGGATACTAGGACGAGAGCAGATACTCAATCACAATTCCTTGAGAGATTCCTGGGATGACCCCTGAGAATCTTGTTAAAACTTCTAATTTAAAATTATTCCCTTGTTCCGTCCATTCTCATTTGTTGATATTGATTTGATTGTTGTTGATTAGTATTAAATTAGGATTTTGGTTTCACTTGATTTGATTGTTGTTAATTAGGTATTTAAGTTAGGATTTTGGGTTTCATTGAAGGGTTGATTTCATATTAAGAGGAAGTTATAGACTGATTTATGATATTATTTGATGATGCCGTCGATGAGGACAGTGAAAAGGATTAACATTAGAGCTATTGAACTACAGAGGGTGGATTTTAATTTTTAATTTTGAGGATTGAAAATGAATTTCAAATTTTAAAAAGTTTAGAGAGGTTGAGATATTATGTTAATAAAATCTTATTTTGAAGATTTCAATGAATTGCAAAATTTTGAAATTGAAGAGTTGAAATATGGTTATTAAAATTTTATTTTGAGGATTCAGATTCGATTCATTAAACCTAGACAAGTCTGTAAGGATTTTGTGTGATTAAGTTTTTATTTCAGTATTTAAATAATTGACCTTGAGGAAAGTGTATACATTTACTTTAATTTTTATTCGAGGAGTTATTTTGAGGAATATTTATTTGAGGATAAGATTTTATAATGGGAGAGATATGATAAGTAGGTAAGATGCATGTGTAAGGATATGTTGGCTTGAGCATGATTGATATTCACTGCAAACTGACTTGGGTGATCATCAAGGGTTGTACTAGAAAGTGCAGTACTTAGTATAGTGTATTGAAATTGATATGCATTGAGTGATAAGATTAACTAGTATTAGCGATTGCAATAGGTAAGGAAGCTAGCAGTGAGAGTGCTTGTGATAGAACTGTGATCCCTAGGGGATAGAGGTATCAGACCATGGATACATCTTGACCGTGCAATCACAACTAGGGTTTATTCCAATCTCTCTATCTTAAATGTTGCTTCTTTAGAATTATACTGTCCTCCCTTGATGATATCGCATTTTGCCTAAATTGATTCTTTGGGATCTGTCTTCAGGATGTTGCCGAAGACACTATCTACGAGAGCGGGAACACCAGCTTTAGAGGGGTCTGCCACCTCTCCACCTGATGGACAGACATCCGTAGTTCCTCCTACATCTCCGATACATGTGGGAGTTTCTACACTTTTCGGGGATCCTTCTTCCCCACCTGTTCAGAAGATAGCCGCAGCTGTGACGGACAACCTTCCTCCTCCACCGACTCTGATTCCCGGAGGGTTGCCCATTGATGGGGCACAGATGTTCACCTTGATCCAAGGCATGGTAGAGGCCCAGAGAATGGCAGCAGATGCTCAGCGAGTTCAAGCTGAGGCTCAGAGGGTGCAAGCAGAAGCACACCAGGCACAAACCGAGCTGATGAGAGAGAGCATGGAGAACGCTCACCAGATGGCACTACAGACAGTTGGGAGAGTTGCCCAGCAGTATCCTGGCCAGTGGCAGCCGAGGGCATTTCAGTATCAACAACAGTACCAGGCACCAGTTCCAATTCGGCGACAACCGAGGGCATTTCAGTATCAACAGCAGTACCCGACACCAGTTCCTGTACAGCAGGATCAACGAACTTGTCACTTCTGTAAGAAGCCAGGTCACCTTTGGGAGAGCTGTAGAACGAGGCTAGGACTTTGTTTGCTTTGCGGCACTGCGGGACATCGAGTAAGGGATTGTCTTCGAGCCTCTTATCTTCCCGGCCAGCGCGCGACTCCAAATTATAGAGATCCAGTTAGGCTACCTGTAGAACCGCATGTTGCTCAGCACCCGCAAAGGGAACCACCCCAGCAGGGCGAGCATTTGCGATGACGGTCGAGGAGACCGATACTGCAGGTAATGTGTTAACAAGTTCTGTTCTTTCCTTCATTCTGTTCCTATCTACTTGATTAATTGATTGATTCCTTGGTACAATAATTGTATGCATGATTTCTTGTTATAATGTAGTTAGTGGTACCCCTGTTACAGAGACTGTAATACCTTGGCAAAAGACACTATGATCATACATAATCCCTTTAGGTTGCATGTTGTATGAGTGTAGGTAGAATTCTCTTAGACTTTGATTGTTGAGGATTTAACTGTAATAAAGATTAACAAAGAGGTTATGACTTGACAAAGAGAGACAAAGTGCCAAAATTTTGAGAAAAAAATATTAAATTAAATAAAGAGTTGGAATTTTGATATGGCGTAATTGAAGTTTTGTTAAATCATTGATTTTTAGAAAATTATGAAATGATTGAATTTATCATTGAATTTGAGAAATTTAAGAAGGCCATCGATATATTTGTTGGACTGCAAGTTGAGAACTTATATTTTGAATATTGTATTGGAGGTTCCATAAGTATTACATCGTTGCATATTATGAGAAAAAAAAAAAATCGAGGGATAAGAACACCAATGGATTAGTGTTAAATTCAAATTTGGGACGAGATTCAATTTTTTTGAAATATGCATTGAATAGAGTTCAATTAGAGGATTGAATATTAAATTCTTGTATTTCGTTATAAACTTAAAATTTTAGAGAATATTGTGATAAGAATGTGATTTGATTTATTTTTGAAGATTTTAGGGATATGCTATTTATAGAATCTTTGAAAGAATTTATTGTGAAATAACAATATGGAGTAGTTCATGATTATATGATATAAGGAATTTAAATTTGATGGGAATAAATACATAAATAAAACCATCGAGGATTTAAAAATTCGAGGATAAACATTGATTTAAATAAAGGGTCAAGAATTTAACATGACGAAAATTATGATGTATTAATTCCAGGAAGGATTATGACATGTTTAAGTTGGTTATTAATTTGGAAATTTGGGGAGATTTATCAATGTATTTATTTAGTTGCAAGTTATGAATTTTAGAACTTTATACTTGGATGTAACATTTGGAGAATCCTTAAATATCATATTGTTGAGGAGTGGATATTAAAATTTCGGGTATTGAATTATAACTCAAAACTTTCAAGAAATTTTTGATGGACTTTGATTTACTTTGAGGATTTTCAGGTTATACAATAATGTCAGATTTTTGAAATTTTGAAAAGACCTTTGGATTATTCGTGGTTGATGAATTTAATTGAGGGAATGATAAGTGTGTATGATTTAAACACTAGTATGAGGATTTTAAAATTTCGAGGACGAAATTCTTTTAAGGTGGGTAGACTTGTCACTACCACATTCTGAAAACAGGGGTATTTTCGAATTTTTACAATATTTAATATTATGATAGTTATAATTAATTAATTGCATGATAGTGTATTTGATTCAAATAATTTTGTGCGATGTGTAAATATATATATATATATTATATGCAGTGTTAATTATTTTATATTAGCTAGCAGACTGACCTAGAAGCCAGTAGATAGCACCTGTCCGAATTATGGAATTTTGAGGTTAATTATTTTATCTAGAATTTAATTCTTGGAGTTTATAATTAATTACTGTATTTTATTTAATATTTTGCGCTTTGCCTTTGCTTCGATATTTGGAGCACTATCCAGACTTTTGTCTTCCAACAAATTTCACAATCTTGCTCTAGACATGTCCGCCTTCAATTCTGCTATTTTTGCAACTCATAATTTTGCTCCCTGTGCATTATTTCTGGCCGCACAAAAATCGTCGCGGACATTTATTTTAATTTCCTATTTTGTATCGTTGTGCGTTCCAATCAAAAATTGGAGGCCATCTTGACCTATTTTTCGTGCGGCCAAAATTAGGGTAATATTCTGTTCTGAGTCTTCTTCAATATTGGTATTGATGACTTGATCTGATTTTGACCCCAAGTACTCCAAATTAATTGTTGAACACAACTTGTATTTATTTCTATTTAATTTGAGGATACCATTTTATCTGATTTTAAAATCCTAAATTAATTCCAGTGCCCTGCAAATTCAGCCCATACCCATCTTACAGCGTCCCCTGACCCTACAAAACACCGGACCCCGAATCGCCCGCCCTATTTTCGTCATTTCATGTGCTTATGCAATTTCCCAAATTTAAGGGGGCTAAGTTGCAATTATTTAATTGTAGGTGCCAACCTAATTATTTTAATCAATGAGGGAGCCTATTAATTTTTAATTAAAAACCCTCATCCCTACATGAATTAATTTCTTCATGAATCATCATAGCCACTCATTTAAGTGGGTCAAATCCTCACCTTACATCACACCCTCTCTCTTCCTATTTAATGACTTGTACTCTCAAACCCTAATCCCTATGCATCCTAGGAAACACCACCTCACAAGCCTCCAAAAATTTCCCAAGCCCCACCTCTCTCCTACGTTGGAAATCCCCTTTCTTCTTCTATTTTTCTTCTCTTCTTCTCCTTCTTTCTTCTTCTTCCTCTTTATTGTTTCTTTTTTCATAGAATTTAAATCTTCATAGGGGGGAACACTGTTCAATTTCCCCCTATACTGTGCACCCGGCGGCACTGTGCTCTCGGCCGACTCCCCACAGCCGGCCTGTTCAGCCGCTCCGGCAACTCCCAAACCTCCGGCGGCCATCTTCAACTCGGCGGCTCCTCCCTCTCCTCCAACTCCTCTCGTTGCTGACTCTCCTCTCCGACCTGTTCCGGCGACCGAGCACGGCGACTCCGGCCTTCAGCCCCGCTGCCGCTGCTCCTCCCTTTCAGCCGGCCACCGGTCCACCCGCGCGCCTCCGGCGAGCGTCGACCGAGCCGAGTCCCCCTCTGCGAACTCCGGCGCTGCACCCGATCCCGGCGGCTTCCCCCTCCGGCGGCCGGCGGCTCCACCCCTCTGTGAGTCTTCTTCTTCTCCCTTCTTTCTCTTTATTTATATATATATATATATATACATATATATATACACATATATATATATATGTATATACTTGAATATATATATATAGGATATGTATATGTATTGTAGGCATTTAAATTTATGAAAATGTACAGTATTTATTTTATTTAAAATTAATTGTATGTATATATCTAATAGATATGTATATGTGTATATAGTATTATTTTGTTAATTGTTTAATTAGTATATATATAATATTGGTACGTATAAATGTATATTTCTTATATACTTAATATATTTTTAAATAGAAATGGGAATAATGTATGTAATGTATATATTGTATAGAACCCATTAGTTAATTAATATGTGGTGTACATTAATTTATGTAATGTATTAAGGTGTATATATAACTTAGGTATATGTTAATGTATAGATAACTAATATAAATGTAATTGTATATATATAATTGATAAATGTATATGTATAAGTATATATATTTTGTATATGTATAGTATATATAATGTATATATTTTAAAATATAAATATGTATAGTAATTATTTTATTTAATTGTATAAATAATTAGTATATGTATTTCATGTAATTTGTATATAAAATGTAAAGTATTTATATTTAATTAATGTATTTTTGGCATATATATGAGTATACACTAGTATAAATTAAATATGTAATTTTAAAAGGTATATATATATATATTGTAAATGTATTTAAATTTGGTGCATGTATAAAATATTGTAAGTATAAATTATTATGTTTATATATACATACAAGAATCATTTATTTTAAAGTATATATATTTATACATATATCTATAATTGTATTGAGGGATATTATATGTAATTAATTAATAAGATGTTATTTAAATATGTAGTCCTACTAGATGACCTTAGTTGACTAGTGCCCTGCCTGGCTGGCCCTGAGGCCAGTGTATTTCTATTGTGTGTTAGGATAGCTTCTGATACAAATGTCATATTGTGATGTGTTTATAGGACTGTTGGTTACCAGGGGATACTCTGGAATAGGACATCCATAAATACCAGCTAAGGACCGAGGCAAGTACATTCTCTGATAATTTCCAATTCTTGATAAATTCTATAAGTTCAAAAATCATGAAATGTTACATCTGAATCTTTGTCACTGTGCTACACGGACTAGTATAGTTTGGATCTGCAGTCATGAGATGTTACCTTGATTTTCGTATCGACATTATACACGACATTTACATTGACATTGACATTTACATTAGACATTGATATTAGACATTGTAAATAATTTATTAGACATTGTACTTAATATATTAGACAATGTTGTGTATTCGTGACGTGTCATGATTGGATCCACAGTACTAGTTGGGGGCGGGGAAATGGCTAGTGAGAAATGTGATCAAATACCCATTGCATAATTAAATATTATTGGTGTCAATCATACCCCCACGTATGATTAGCCAGACTGTAGCTACTGTACATGTCCCAAGCCGATCACATTTTGAAACTACTATTTCAAACACTTAGAATAGTTACAGTTCTCTATTTTAGATCATATACTACATCACCCGTATATGATACTGTTCCTTGTTCTTTTATTTCCATACATGCACTGACTATATCATAATTGCCTATTACCTGTCTCTTTACATTGCCTGTCCCTCTTAAACTGTCATTACATTTTCTTCTCAGTAGCTAGCATGACATGTTTTATTGTATTATAGACATTATCAATTAATGGAACTGTTATTTGAGATTGTGCTTTGCTCCTTCCTGACTGGAAATATTTTTCCAGACTATGCCTTAGAGGACCGCTGTCCGACACTTTATGGACCATATGCTGAGTAGCTGCAGACTTGGTAGTAGTTGTGATTCCAGGAGGTCTAGCTGGAAATTATTATTTCTTGTTAGTTCTTTTAGTAGACTATTTGGTACCGGATTTGTCTCCGGCATTTTGATGATTCTTGGATATTGTTAAGTTAAGTTTTTCTTGTGGACTTGTGTTGTGTTTAATTTTAATTTCTGTTTCGAAATCTTATCGTGCTGTTATCCTGTGATTGAGTATATGTTCATCTATTTGTGTCATCCGTGCCTCCTAATGGAGATTGGATATTTGCGTGACATTAGTTAGATAGTATCAATACCGAGACAGCGTTCTACCGCCGATGCTGCGGCGTAGGCTGGACGTACCCACGCACTCGTGCCCCTAAACCGGGTGCGGGTCGTGACATAAGCTGACTCTTTTAGAAAGAGTATTAGGTCCCCTCCTGTCTTTTACGCATAACTGAAGACACGTAAAAAGCCGCTTTAGCATTTAAGTCGAGTATTCGAACTGTCCTGCTGTTAGAAATGGGTAGCTACATAGAATTCTGAACCGTCGCTTCTGATAAACATAATTTTTGTTCAGACCATCGTCTTCAAGATTGATTTCCCAAAAATCCCTTGGAACAGTGTAAGAAATGGCTGTCAAGAACTGAGTCGCCATCTTGAACTGTAGATAAAATATTCAGACTGGATTCTGGATGAACCTCCAATCGACCCAAGAAGAGTCATTGCCAATGTTGAACTCTATATGCTTCGGGTACTTGGGATATTTTGAGGTCAAGAAGGAGTATCTTCTGTGTGAACTCTTGTAATTGACCGCCTTGAGAATTGTTCAGATATACGCCAGTTCTGGCCTGCGTATTCTCAGATATGTGGAAAGTCATAGACTTGTGAATATGGATGAGCGAAAAATCATAAGTTCGTAGCCTCTCTAGCTTAAAAGCTGCTGAGCATGAAAGCATCCAGGCGTAGAACTGTAGATTTGTAGCCTCCGAAAAGAAAATCTTTCGAGCATGAAGTTGTGGATCTGTTGCTTCTGAGTGTAAATGCTACCGAGCGTAAAATCATAGATTTGTAGCTTCTGAGCGTGAAGTCGTAGGTTTGTAGCCTCTCGAGCGTAAAAGCTACCGAGCATAAAAGCATCCGGGCGTAAAACTATAGACTTATAGCCTGTGAGCGTAAAACCGTAGATTTGTAGCTGTCGAGCGTAGAAAGCTCCTTAGGGTAAAATCAAGAATCTGCTTTGCACGAAAACTTTTCGAATTCGCTGACTGTCCACCTTACCTGAGTAATAGGCTGACGTGGTCCCCAA
Organism: Iris macrosiphon; assembly: GCA_036927795.1. Lineage (NCBI taxonomy): Eukaryota > Viridiplantae > Streptophyta > Magnoliopsida > Asparagales > Iridaceae > Iris > Iris macrosiphon. Next base: position 158,666,716 of record JAYESA010000009.1, read on the forward strand.
TCATGACCGAATATTAAATGTTGGACTTGGTTAGGGATTCGAGGAGTCTATCCGAACTCTATATATATCCCAAGGCTTTCAGAGGAAAACTTTTCATCTGTCTTCTTGCAAACGAAAGCCTTCGACTGTTCGAGTTCTCTCCTTCGTCTTCTCTCCGATCATTTCGAGTTTTTCAGCAATGGCCCCGAAACAAATCTCTTCCTCTAAGGGAAAGAAAGCTGCCTCCTCTTCTTGAACTTCTTCCCAACCAAGGGCGACTCCGATCGGGCAAGCCGAGCCTCATTCTGAACGAAGTGTCCCGCCTACGAGCTCTGCGCCATGCGTTAAAGGTAAAGCATTTGGGACGACGAGAACGACGAAAATCCTTTGCACACGTTATATGTGAATGCGCTAGGTCGTCTTTTGTGCTGATAGCCTCTTCGAGGAAGATGATGCACATGGATGTTTTATCTTTTACGTCTATATTTCTAATGTGTCAACGTAAGAACTCCATATTTTTACAGTCTGGCGTTAAAGCACAGATTGTTGAAACTTGGCGTATACCACAAAATTTGAGTGTTACGCTTCTGGATGAAAATTCTGGCGTAATAGCTCAAACTTTTGCAATCTGGCGTAAAACACAGACTGTCGAGTTTTTTCTGTATACTGCCAGTCTTAAATTTTACGTGTTGGAATAAGATTCCAGCATAAAAGATCAAGTTTTTACAGTCTTGGCATAAAGCACAGACTGCTGTCTTTTGGCATATGCTGCAAGATTGTAATATCTAGTATAGAAACTGACATATTTTTCTTGTATTTTGTAGTTAACTTGCATGCGTCTCCTCTGGCCGGGTGATGGGTTCTACTGTCGGGATGCTGCATTCCAACTACTTGGAGGATTTGTCCTACGTGACATTTCCCATCTCTGGACCCCAATATCCTGAAGGAAGGGGAACCCTGATATCGTCCCAAGGAGAGCGAATGATGTTGAGCATGATCAACGGAGAGCCCTTGACGTCTATAAACGGGGCGCAATATATAAAACCAGCCTTTCTCTTCGGGGACATGATTGATAAGCAGTCCCAGACGAAGCCCAAGAAAGAGCTCTGGGTTTTCCCTGCCGGTGGCTTGGTCATGTACCTGCCCAAGATGCCGAGAGACTACCCCATCTCGATATTATTCCATGCCACACATCCGAGGAGGATATCGTGGACGCTGACTCCCAATCTTCACGGCCAGCCGGGGAAGATCTTCTACCAGAAAGGATCTGGCAAAGGGTCATTTGTTAGCCGCCCTTCCGGCTCTGTGATGCCGTTCAGGGGATTATTTCTGGATGTTGTCCCGAGTGAGGACACTGCACCCTTCCAGCCAGTCCAGATACCGAATTTCTGCAACGATTTCATGGGGCACGGAGGAGTATACCCCAAGGTTAATCCTCGGACAAGTGGGTGGATCACCCCTACAAATCTTCGATGGGCTCGTTTAGCTGACTGGGCCCTAAAGCATTTTCAGACCGAGCTGGAGAGCATTGGTCTGTACTCAGCTGTGAGTGCCACCAGTGTTGGGTTGCCTCTCAACCCTAGCCTATTTTTGGCTTTGATGGAGCGATATATCTCGCTCACCGGGAGTTTCGCCACTCCACTGGGGGAGTTGGGATTGGCCCTCCATGAGATGGCAGAGATCTCGAGACTGCCGATGGGGGATACTCCATATGAAGAGTATGTTCCCACAAACCGGGAGCTGGGGGATTCAGATCCTCGGGTAGTGGCAGTGTACCAGGAGCTGATGTGCCACTACCTCGCTTGCACCGCCTTCTATAATGAGCCTTCAGATTTGGCTCATATCAATAAATGGGCGTCCTACCTCTTCTTTCACCGAGCCAGGGATGCTAAGCCAGAGAAGGTCATGGATACTAAGGATCAGCCTCTGAGCTTTCTGAGCGTGCTTAGTGCTCAGGTAGTCGACGATCTTATGGAAGATGCTGGGGCTCCAGATCAGATTCTCGACGAAGGGATAGGGAAATATCCTGCAGGCACTTAGGCCTACAGTTATTTGAGGCATTGTCGTAGGCCCCTGTCCAAGGAAGCTCAACTGGCTGGCTTCCTCTCTATATGGATGCGCCGACTGGTGGTACCCGGCATTGCATCCTCGGACTGCATTTACCGTAACACGCTGTGGCCTGCAGTGCGTCTGGTGTTCGGGACAAGACTGGGTTTGCTCCCTGCCATGGTGTGCCGCATACAAGCTGGCCTGAGGGCCATTACTGATGGGCTGCTTGCCGATGAAACTCGGCGTGATAGCTTTCCTAGGGTAGAATTACCATACCTGTATTTGATGGGATGGTTAATTCTTCATAAACCCAGGGTGATGTCTCCCGGCTCTGGCAGCAGTTCGGGGGGTACTTTCTTGCTGAATTACAAGAATTCCTCCTGGAACGTGTCCACAGTTTTAGACTGTCGGCGGGTACTGAATTTCAGTCACAGTTGGAAGATCTTCTGCACTGTCCCCTCTGTACATCTCAATCAACAGGGGCACAGACTTCAGGACGTGGGCGACGGGAAGACCGTTCTTTCTCCTGAGGGTTTTAATTGGTTGGTCTGCATTAGACCTTCCCACCTACTGTACAGAAGTGAAGACCAGTGCTTCTTGGAACCCTACTTGCCTAGTCGATTTGCCAGGCAGCTTGGGTACAACCAATTACACGTAGATAACATCGTCACCAGCTTCAGGTCCAGGGGTGGATTCATTGATGGAGCGAGAGGGTGGCGATACTTTATCATGGGTTGCACTGAAGCAACTTTTACTGTGCCCACCATTTCACTCTCCACGGAGCTGGGCATGCTCCACTCGTATGCCCAGTTTTATGTGGCTACGAACACCTTCCATCGCGATTTTGATATGCGTGGAAGTTTTAGGATGCCCTCCTCCAAGCCTGTGGGAAGATACGAAATCCCCTCAGTTTCCTCCGATAAGGGTGAAGATGCCGTCAATCCAGATGAGCCTTTGTTGGCAGTACCGAGGGGTGAAATACCTCAACCTGTCGGGGCTCTGGTCATCTCTAGTAAGCGAAGGGCTCCTGCTCCGATAGAGACTTTCCCTCGCAAGAAGAAGAAGAAGACGGTTACTCGTCCTCTCAGGATTCCCGGCCATGAGACTCCTAGAAGGGAACCTGTTGTTTCCCCTATCGGGGACAATTTTTTGATTGGAGGTTCCTCACCTTTTAGAGAGGAAACCTTTACAGTTCCGGCTGGCGGTGCCGGAGAATCTTTGCTTGAGGCTGCTGTCGCTGCTACTGCTTCCGGCAGTGGTACGAGATCGCCTTCGGGGCCGATCCGAATAAGGATACCTTTATCCAGATCAGCAACGGAAGAGACCCCTGTCGTGTCTGTCAGTGCACCCAGCGAGATTCCAGTCGATGAGCCTCGGTTGGAACTTGACAAGGACCTGGAAGAATATTTGCCAGTATCGGTTGACACACCACCTTCTCCAGGTATGACAGCTTGCTTAGCATCGTTAAGAAATGATTTAGCTGTACTGGCCGCAAACGCGACATATATACCATCAGCCATGGGTAAATATCGTCTTTACGCCTCTTTTTTTAGAAAAATTAACATCATTCTGATATTAACTTTCTTTTGTCTTCTTTTCAGGGGAAGACATCCACGGGGAGGGCAGCGTTGACGCCCTTTTTGGCTCTGCTTCAGCTCCTGGCGACGACATGGAGGTGCCCGACTTCGAAGAGGAAGCGCTTTCGGGTGCCGGCTCGCCTGCCGAAGAGATTCCGATATCTCAAGAAGGGGATGAGCGCGTCACTACGGTAATGCCTCATTTGAGTACACCAGTCGCTCCAACCGTTGGTGCCTCTTCTTTTGTTGCACCACCTGTTGAGGCGACGACTGTGGCAACGTCGTCGGCAGTCATTCCTGGAGGAAGATTCTCTGATATTGCAGCCACCCCCAGCACCTACTTGAATCTCACCATGTTGGTTGAGCATTTTTCTACCATTTTCTATGCCACTTTGAAGACGCTGATATCAATGGTGCTGGAGAAGAACTTAGGCTTCTAGGCTCTGAGGATGTCCTGCAGCCATACTATAGCACAGATTAGGCATTTCAGTGACACTGGAAGAGCTGATGCGCTAGAGCAGATAGTTAATAGTTTGGAACAACCTATTAACGAATATCTGTAGCTATCTCGATGCAGCGTCGATGGTCTCGTTCAAGCTAGGTTCGACTCCTTGACTGCAGAGCTTGCTGGACAACTGGAATCTCTGGATAAATCCGTCCAGGAATAGCATGAGATGGATCAGGAGAGTGCCGAACTGGAGTACATCACTCCTAAGCTGACTCAGTGCGAAGCCGAATATGAGAAAGTGATAGCAAGGGCCCGCAGATTGAGAAATGAACTCGCTCGAGCGGAGGAGGAGGCTGTCTCTTTGTCGGCAACTCGAGATGTGTTGAAGAATCGGAGGGAGACCGCCCAGCAGAATCTGACGCACGTGGGTGTCATCCACGCGGGTTTCGTACATACTCGGTCCGAGCTATCGGCTCTGAACGATGATGCGGCAAGGTTGGAGTGTGCTCGCGCCGACGTCTTTAACTCCAGGGATGAGAGAATGGCTGCTTTGGCACGGCAGATTCACGACTTAACTGCTCCTCCCCAATGATGTACTACTTTATTTCTCATGTAATTCCTCAGAGATAATAAAGACACATTTTCTGACTTTGTGGGCCCACCATTTTTAGATTGTGATAGGCTAGGGTGAAAGTGATATCAGAGGTATTATTAACATGACATTCCTTCGTTAAGGCTTTGCTGAATGTAAATCTATTCAGAGTTAACATGAACCTAAAAGAATATAACCCAACTAAATTTGTATACTAAACACTATCAGAGGTATCATTAACATGATAGGTTTACAAATTAGTTAAGGATATCTATAGGGAGGTCGCATGAACCTGATAGAATATGATCCAGCTAACCTTTGTTTTGGAAGTAGTATTGTCAGAATGAGATCTTCGTCATACTCTGTTAAACGAAGGAGATCAAGTATAGTACTTCTTCGAGAATTTTGCAGTTGATAATATCCATTGCCAAATTTCCATTTAGGCTTAGCTAATCTGTAAGCGCGATTTGCTATCATATACGGGCCCTTCCATTTTTTTATGATTGTTTGTGCGAATTTTGGACATCATACTAGAAGTAATATGGACGTAGTATGATACCGCATTTTTTGAGGACATCCCACTGGGGGATCTTTGGTGGACCTATTACTTTTTGCGCACACTAGTGCAAGTAATAGGTTTGGGACAAATCCTGACAGAGGTAATATGGACTCTGTGGGGATTGCAGAGAGACGTAGTTCATAGGTGATATGGACATGAACTAACTTTTTCTCTGCTGAGGAAAATGAGGATAGTTCAGAGGTGATATGGACGTGAACTCTTCGTTTTCCATTACGGACATTCCACAGGGGAATTTTTTTGTGGACCTATCATTTGTTGCGCACGAGAGTAAAAATAATAGGTTTGGGACAAGCCCTGCCAGAGGTAATATGGACATGGCAGTTTTTATGAACTCAACACCACTGGCATACTTAGAGTTAAGTACGGGTGCTAAGTTGAGATGACAACCGATATCAGAGGTAATATGGACGTGATAATCGATAGTCGGATTTAGGAAGGTTTATTCAGAGGTAATATGAACATGACAAACTCTTGAGTTGTGACTCCATCGGGGATGGAGGCATACATCTGCTCAGAGGTAATATGGATATGGCAGTTTTGGTGGACCTAACACCACTGGCGTACTTAGAGTTAAGTACGGGTGCTAAGTTGTGATGACAACCGATATCAGAGGTAATATGGACATGATAATCGATAGCCAAAAACTCAGAAAGTTTGTTCAGAGGTAATCTGAATATGATAAACTCTTGAGTTGTGACTCCATCGGGGATGGAGGCATACATCTGCTCAGAGGTAATATGGACATGGCAGTTTTTATGGACCTAACACCACTGGCGTACTTAGAGTTAAGTATGGGTGCTAAGTTGAGATGATAACCGATATCAGAGGTAATGTGAACATGATAATCGATAGCCAAAAACTCAAAAAGTTTGTTCAGAGGTAATATGAACATGACAAACTCTTGAGTTGTGACTCCATCTGGGATAGATGTATACATCTGCTCAAAGATAATATGGACATGACAGTTTTTGTGGACCTAACACCACTGGCGTACTTAGATTTAAGTATGGGTGCTAAGTTGAGATAACAACCGATATCAGAGGTAATATAAACATGATAATCGATAGCCAAAAACTCGAAAAGTTTGTTCAGAGGTAATATGAACATGACAAACTCTCTGGGAAAAGAAATAAAATGTTTGGACAATAGTTCAGAGGTAATATGGATATGAACTTATGTTTGAACAATTCACTGTGGAGTGATCTTCCTGAGTGAGGATAGTCCTGAAGAATCCACTGGGGAAATTTTAGGGAGTCTTCATCAGGTATATTCCTGAGGAGAGCAAATTGGCATTGCAATGATCATCCCTTTGTTTACAGATGCAAAGTGATGACTTTGGCGTCAATCAACTCCTGGATTCTTCTTTTCAGTATATAGCACACCTTTGTAGGATGATGAATGTACCGATGAAAGAGATAATAGTCTGGGTCATCAACTTTGCTAGCCCTCTTAGGATATCTGATGTTGTGTAGCTAAAGTTTGCGTTCCTCCATCAACATATTGAAGATTTCAATGATGTCATCTTCATTGAAAAAGAAAGTCCCTTTTGGCCTTCGGTCTTCTGATGCCTGAGTTTTATGGTCTTCCGAGGAGATCGTTATCGTCGCATCATCTTCGGACTCTGAGGGAATTCTATCCCCCGCTTTGGATGTTGCCCTATTTTGTCGAGGTAGGCTACCCCCAGACATGTTGCGACATTTGTCCAAAAAAGCTGATTTAGAAGGTTCTGCCTCTGGTTGTATGGGATCGGACTCTGAAGGTTTGGAGCGCGCAAGAGATGCAGTATACCCCAGCCCGAAACGAGCTTGTTGACAGTAAGAGTTACCATGTAACGGCATTCGTCTGCCTTTCCCGTATTTGAGGCCTTCTTTCGACTTTAAATCATAACCCATGCTTTGCATAATTTTTAAAGCTTGTGGGCTATACCTGTAGATTTGCATTTTGCCACCCTCAGACTCGCGAAATTCTTCCTGTGCAATCGGTCTGCTCCGCATACGACCGAAGACTATTGGATGTTGGTCGTCGCGAGTTGGAGGAACAATAAAGACAGAATCTTTATGTGGCCCATGCGTCATGACGACATTAGATGTTGATGCACCTTCCCACAAGATCTCCTCGCGTTTGACCGTTAGGGGACTCGAAGCCTGTTTATGGCTCTTGTCTTTGCGTTTCTGGATCAGATACTTACGCAGGTCAGGAGGATTTATAGAAGAAGAAGAAGATGGTATGTTCCTTCTGTTCACGTCAGTGGGCATGCGGATGTTGGGAACCATAGTCCTCCCTGTGCCACCAGTATGTAACAGGTTGGCCATCTGGGTGGCAGAATTTCCCTGAGGAGTGCGTCTTTCAGCAAACTGAGCCTGCTTTACGATGAGGGGCCTCTCCTGGCATAAATTGGAGCTCTGCTCAGGCTGGCGTAAAGCTGAAGAGGTTCTCAGTCGGCCATCAACTCCTCGCATAATCCGGAGGGTGGGCAGATTCTTCCCTTTCTGGCGTAAATGCTGAGAGGTTGCGTAGTCCGCCACTTGCTTTCCCTTACGTAGATTGCAGGGATCATCTGCTTTTTTGTGAAGGGCAGATATATTTTTACGTGCGGAGCACGTTTGAAATTTCTGATTTGGCGCTAAGGCATTGTCAGAAATTCGGTCTGCCACGTCATCGACGTGAGACTGGATTTTATGCGCAGAGCGCAGAATAGACTTCTAGACTAGCGCTGAGCCATTGTCCGAAGTTTTGTCTTCCAGGTCAGGGACGGGAGACTGAGTTTTACGTGCAGAGCGTGAAGGTTGTGCAGCTACAACCAGGCTGGTCGGAGAGATCAGAGAGATCGAAGAGTCGGCAGGAACGGTAGGGGATGTCTTGGGCATCCAGACCTTATGCAGCTTCCTGTTGTCTTGGACAGAGAGAGAGTGAGAGCTACCCCCTGCTCGAAGCATATCTTCATAGGCAGACTGGTCAAACTGGACGACCAGGGTCTTCTTCACGGATCCCATGGATACCGCATCGTGTTGAGCAATAACTTTCTCGTCAGAAAAGAAAGACATCCCCAACAGAGTCGCCATCTTGTGCTTGATAATAAATGAAAGATATAGAAACAAGGTTTATACGAAACCCGCTCTTTGGTTTACAAACAAGATTGTACAATTAATCCTATACGAGGATGTCGAGTATAATTTTTAATCTGGGTAAATATTGCTATAGGAGTCTGATCTGCAGTCGATCACTTTGTCCTTTGGACCATACGATGGTGAAGAGGTGCCATAGAAGACAGAAAGCAGCTTCAAAGGTTGCAAAAGAGAGTGGATGCTCGATGCCTGAGTCGTCGATCACTACTCTTTGCCTGAGCTATGGATTCTTCTCTCTCTCGAAGACTCTTCGACTCTTTTCTCCTCTCTTTTTTGACCCTTTCTTCTCGACCCTTTTACCTCTGTCGATAGAGGTCCCTATTTATAGGGTCTTAGTGATAGTGACCATCAGCCGGTGTAGAAGCCGAGCAGTGGAAAGTATAACACCTTTTACGCGATGGTTATAATAACTATTACCTGCGTATAAATGACCTTTTGAATAAGCGTATGACGCGTGTCCCATTAAGAGACAATGTGTATAACTGCTGCGAAGATTACGGCATAAAAGCCACGAAGGTAGTTATCCCTCGCGTAGAAAAGGTTAGCGTAGAAGCCAATAACTGTCACTATGGCGTATAAGCCAAATAGTTTATCAAACTGGCATAGAGGCCAGGTAGGCGTAGAAGCCGAGCGGGCATAAAAGCCGAGTAGGCATAGAAGCCGAGTGGGCATAGAAGCCGGATGCTGCATGGACAGGTAGCTTGAGTAGAAGATAGCTGATCCTTCTTCCTTGACTGAGGCTTTGAGCGAATTCTGAACCAAATAGCCTTAATACGCACCACTACAAATATAGCCTGGGCTGGCGTATTACAGGGAGATAGCGTACAACGTGCTCTTCAAGGATGAAAATGGCCTAGTAGCGTATTCTAAGGAGATAGCGTACAGCGTGCTCCCATAGCTGAAAATAGCCTGATGGCGTAATGCCCGAAAGTGATGATGTGGACGTTTTAGCCGAAATCATGGCTTTTGGAGATATAATTAAATCTCTTGCATTAAATGCAGAGATATGCCCCCATCTTGCACATTAAATGCAGAGGCGTGTCCCGAAGATCTGCCAGCCTCGAAGATTTGCCATCATTCTGCGCATTAAATGCAGAGGCGTGCCTCGAGCCCTGTACGAAGAGCAACTTTTGACGTGGCAGCCTGTTTGTCTTCTGCGGAGCGTAAGAAGCTCACGTCTGCCTGTGTAAAACTAGGCAACGTATTCCAGAGGCGTGTCTCGAAGATCTGCCATCATCCCGCGCATTAAATGCAGAGACGTGCCTTGAGGGTCTGCCATTATTTTGTGCATTAAATGCAGAGACGTGCCTCGAGCCCTGTACGAAGAGCAACATTTGACGTGGCAGCCTGTTTGCCTTCTGTAGAGCGCAAACAGCTTACGTCTGCCTGTGTAAAACTAGGCAGCGTATTCCCTTGTATGCGTAGAAGCGGTTTACGCCAAGAAAATATCATTAAACGACAGTCTGGGTAGCGTGCTCCCATAGCTGAAAATAGCCCGATGGCGTAATGCCCGAAAGTGATAATGTGGACGTTTTAGCCAAAATCACGGCTTTTGGAGATATAATCAAATCTCTTGCATTAAATGCAGAGATCTGTTACCATCTTGTGCATTAAATGCAGAGGCGTGTCCCAAAGATCTGTCAGCCTCGAAGATGTGCCATCATTCTGCGCATTAAATACAGAGGCGTGCCTCGAGCCCTGTACAAAGAGCAACTTTTGATGTGGCAGCCTGTTTATCTTCTGCGGAGCATAAGAAGCTCACGTCTGCCTGTGTAAAACTAGGCAGCGTATTCCAGAGGCGTGTCTCGAAGATCTGCCATCATCCCGCGCATTAAATGCAGAGACGTGCCTTGAGGGTCTGCCATCATTCTGTGCTTTAAATACAGAGACATGCCTTGAGGGTCTGCCATCATTGAGCCCTATACGAAGAGCAACTTTTGACGTGGCAGCCTATTTGCCTTCTATGGAGCGTAAACAGCTTACGTCTGCCTGTGTAAAACTAGGCAGCGTATTCCCTTGTATGAGTAAAAGCGGTTTACGCCAAGGAAATATCACTAAACGACAGTCTGGGTCACTGCGCCGCGCCATCATTATAGCCGTCGTTTGGGTAGTCGTGCAGTACTCTTTGTCAGATTTCAGGTTCACTGCACGATTTGACAGATTCATTTCGGGGAATACGAAGCGTCCCTCGTACACTTCAATGCTGCATTAAAGCGGATGAGTTTTACGCCATAAAGGCGATATAGCATCCTTTTTACACTGAAGCAGCCTGGACATACTGCATTCCGCGGATAGTCCTCGAGCTTTATGTTTTACGCTGTACTTAGCGGAAAAGCTCTGTTGTACGCCGATGGCTCCGAAGTCGTATTTTACGCTTCCCAGCACTAGAATGCTGCGTATAGCTTTTCAGCGTGTTTTTCATGCTTCTATACCCCCTCCTTCGTGACAACCTCGATATTGAACCCTTCATTTCTGCGTACAGAGGTTCGAATCCCCCTCGCACGCATAAACACGTACACGTATACACGTATTCCTCGTAGTATTGTATACGTATTAGCCATGGTGTATTTAGTATATGATGGTATATCGGTATATGATTGGTATGTATGTATTTGCATATGTAGTAGTATATGTTAAACGTATTTTGGTATATATACACGTGTATATATATATATATATATATATATATATATATATATATATATATATATTATATCTCCATTTGCATATATACATATGTATATGTCTTGTATATATATCCCTAAAATATGTTTAATATGTATATATAAGTACCAGTATTAATTCTCAATTAGTATAAAACATACGTATATGTATTGTATATGCATCCCACGTACATGTTTAATATATGTATATATGTACATAGTATAAATTCTATTAAGTATGTATATACATGTATCTTTTATAATTATAATTAGTTAGTATTAATGAATATGATAGATAATATATATATTATAGGCCTATGTAGTAGAGGACCGAGTATAACCACAGATATCCCGTAGTTACATCGACCTGTGGCCATGTAGCATGATAGCAGACTGCTATATGTACACTAACGTACTGGCAAGACCATACCATTGACTGTCTGTTATGCCCAGCAACGACAGACATAACTACCCTAGCGTAGTCTTTGAGATCATTATGTTGATTGTGTGTTATAGTAATGTCTGATGCAGTATTGTGTTATATGATATATCTATAGGACTGTTGGATCATTCAGACGATACTTTGGAACCCAAACATTGGTATTGCCAGCTAAGGACCACAGGCGAGTACATTCTTTGACAGTTTCCATTATGTTGATTATCTCTATAACTCTTGTTGTATAGCGTACATGACTCTGACACTGTTATTTACACGAGTTGGCATAATTGAGACCTGTCCTGAGGAGTCGTGCTTTGGATTCCATTGTGCTAGCTGGGGTAAAAATAGAGAAATATTAGTAGCTTATGTGATCATACCCAAATTTTACATGCATCATAGCTCACCCACACCTCACGTCGGGGCAGCATGACCATTACATGCCTCATTGCTGTTACATGTGGTTACACTGAATTTACAAGGATGATCGCTAATCAATGTAATGAGTCTTATCAGTCCCAAGTCGATAACATGATATGCTGATGTTTCACACCCTTAGTTAGATGATGCTTGAGATGTATCTCTAGTATATTGATCTAGCATCTCTACATATTCTAGTTATTATTCTTGTACACACTTACATACCAGTTAATTATTCTTGCGTGTACTTGTATTTCTATTCATTGCTAGATGTACATTGACGATGATGTTCCAGTATTTCTTTATTTCAGCATTTCATTATTCTAGTATTTCTTATTGCCAGTTATTTATATATGTCTTGTATATCTTTATAATGTGTTATAGTTTTTGTCAATATATGTGGAACTGCTGTTAAAGGTGTATTTTGTTCCAATCCTGACTGGATATTTTTTCTAGAGGATATTGAGGAGTTCTGTACTACACACTATGGATCGAGTATAGACGCAGATTATATACCAGAGATCTTAGAGGAGACTATTCCTTTAGATGAGACTTTACCTGCAGCTATTTAGATAGTATTATCTTATGCATGTGAGACTTATTGAGGTTTATTTCAGTTTATGTTTAGACTCACGTTAAGTTTAATTTGAGACTTGTGGAGACTTATGTTGGACAGCTAGACTATGATTTATCTATATTTTGAGACATGGTGTTGAACTATGTCATTCTTCTTACCTTTATCGTGCCTTTATACTCTTATAGTTGTTGTGATTGAGTTTACATTATGAGACATTGTGAGATGTATATTGTCCTCCTTATGGAGATTGACATCATTGACAGGTTTTAGTTATATAGTATTATTGTGACCCAGACAGCGTTCTACCGCCGATACTGTGGTGTAGGCTGGACGTACCCACGCTCTCGTGCCCCTATACCTGGTACGGGTCATGACACTGAGCTTTTGCTGTCACTCTCTGGGCTTCTAACATGCCTTGGATAAGTGTGATATATGTGCCCCATCAATGGGCATACCTCCGGGAGAGAGAGTCGGTGGGGGTGGAAGATTCTTTGTCACAGCTGGGGAAACCCTCAGAACAGGTAGAGGAGGAGGAATCCCAAAAGTTGCAGATACTCCCATATGAACCGGAGATGTAGGAGGAACTCCAGATGTTTGTTCTTTAGGTCGAGAGGTGGCCGACCTCTCTTAAGCTGCTGCTCCCAATCTCAAAGACCTAGTCTTCGGCGGCATCCTGAAGACAGACCGAAAATAATCAATTAAGGTAATTGATATGATATCATCAAGGAAGGACAATAAAATTCTAAAGGACGCAATTATTCAGAATAGCATTGAAAGATCATAATTTTCCTAGTTGTGATTGAGCATACTCTCATCCTAAATCCTATTTCCTAACGCAGGCTAGTAGCAACACTCTAAGTGAGAACTGCTACGTTATCGCTCTAAATGTGAATCTAGAACTGCTTGGGCCACCACTAAAAATGTGTCACGACCCGTACCCGGAATTTGGGCATGAGTCATGGGTACGTCCAGCCTACGCCGCAGCATCGGCGGTAGAACGCTGTCTAGGTCTCTATAATACTAAATATAACTCATAACCTGTCAATGATATCAACTCCATAAGGAGGACAACAAAATAAACATCTCTCAACAGCTCATAATGTATACTTAATCATAATAACTATAAGAAATAAATGGCACGATAAAAGATAAGAAGTACTGACATAAGTCAAACATAACGACTTAAATAGAGATAAACCACAGTCTAGCTATCCAACATAAATAGTCTCAACAAGTCTCACAATAAACTCAACATAAGTCTCAATATAAGTCTCAACATAAACTCAAATGGAAAAAATAATAACTGTTTAAATAGCTGCAGGTAATGTCTTCTCTAAAGGAAGGGACTCTTCTAAGATCTCTGGTATTTAGTCTCCATCTATACCTAGTCCATAGTGTGTAGGACATAAGTCCTCAAGATCCTCTGAAAAAATATATCCAGTCAGGATTGGAGCGAAGTACAAGCACAACAGCAATTCCATGTATATTGACAAAAACTATAATACAGTATAAAAAAATAAGATGGATATAATATTGGAAATAATAATACTGGAAATAATGAAATACTGGAATAAGGAAATATTGGAGAACATATCATCATCAATGGTACAACTAGCAATGATCAGAAATACAAGTGCATGCTAGAACAATGAACTGGAAATACATAAATAGAGTATCTAGCTATGTGTGTAAAATATCAGTTTATCAGGTGATCGGCTTGGGACAGATCAGGCATGCTACATATGATTAGCTATGACTCATGTATGGTCAGGCTAACCATCCAGTTAGCTATGATGCAAGCAATAGTCAGGATAATCATACATAACAGGCTATGAGGCATGTAATGGTCAGGCTGCACCCAACGTGGGGTGTGGGGTGAGCTATGATGCATGTAGAGTGGGGTATGATCACATAATCTACTAATATTTCTCTTTCCCCACTAGCACGATGGATTCCAATCATGACTCCTCATGACAGGTCTCGATGATGCTAACCCGTGTATACATAGTGTTAGAATCATATAGACTATACAACTAGAATCATAGAGACGATCAACATAATAAAAACTGTCAGAGAATGTACTCGCCTGTGGTCCTCTGCTAGCAAAACCAATATCCTATTTTCAAAGTCTAGTCTAAAGAATCCGACAGTCCTGTAGATATAATATAATAATAATATAGCATCAATTGTTACATTAACACACACAAACATAATTACACTGAACTCAAAACTGCGCTAGGGGTGATACTGGTCATCTAGCAGGGTCAAGTGTGCGTCCAAATGTACGGGTGTCATGTCCTCAAATGCTGTGCATAATCAGACAGTCAACTCACTAACACATATCTAAGGATCTAAATCCCAGGTAACACCAACCCATGTCTGAGCCAGTACGTTGGTGTACACAAGCAGTCAATTCACTATTATTACGGTCATATAGTCATATACAAATATACGGATATCCACAGTTAATACCTAGGGTCATACAACATAAATATATTATAGTCATACCTAGTACTAGCAATCAATTTCTATACGATATAAATATATACCAATTATTTATTATACACACACGCACACACACGCAACTGGTTACTAGGTTTACTTGTATAGGGTCTTTAAATCAACCAACTAAACCATCTTGAACGATATGCTAATCCCTAATACCATTTAAACATGCACATACACAGAATATATAATGAAGGCAAGGTCGAACCTGCATGTTAACGTGCACGTGCACGAGGTCAAGGGTGTTGACGGGCTGCTAATGGTGTTGACGAGGTGGTGGTGCTGTCACGGCAGTGAGGGGACTGATCGACGGGGTATAGTCGCTGCTGTGGGTCAAAGAGTCCGGCGTCGAGACGTGCTGGCGGCGGTGGAGGTTTAAGCGAGGGGTCGACGCTGGTGGCAGTGTCAGCATGCTCGACCATGGGTCGTTCGATGTGACATCGTAGGGAGGCTACTGTGATGGCGGGGAGATGATGATGCGGGCGGTGGAAGGAGGCATCGGGGCTGAAGTCGAGGTGGTGAGGTGAGTCAGGAGATGGCGTGGCCGGGAGTTTTGCGGTGTCAGCGGTTGGGTTCAGGCGGTCAGGGAGGCTTAGGCATTAATGGTGGCGATGTCAGCGGTTGACGAAGTCAGATGAAGGAGGTCGTGGCGGTGATGGGTGGTCGGGAACGGCTGCTGTCGGGGTCGAGTCGGTTGCTCAGGCGGTGATGGGTTCAGCGGTGGAGGGCGCGACTGACGCGGTGGTGCAGTAAGCAGGCTGGGTCATTCAGGCGAGGGGAGGCTCGGGATGACCGGGGGTCTGGCGGTTGGGCAGTTCAGTCGTCGGCCACGGGATGGAGAGGGTGAGGGTGATGATGGGTCGGCTAGGGTTAGGTCTTTGATGTTTTGATGTTTATAAAAACAATAGAAGAAAAAGTGTATTTATATGGGAAGAAAATAGGGTGATGTAGACCTAGGGTTAGGGTTCGGTTTGGTCCTCCCTGGGATGGGTTGGATGCTACATAAAGGAATTTAAAGGCTAGGATTTAATGTGTTTGGATGGATGGTTAAAGTGGTGAAATAGCAAGTTTTTAGTGTTGCATACTCCAAAAATATAGGAAAAATTATAGGTGACTGGTCAAAGAAGAGGGGGATGTTTCTTCATGTGTTCGATCCAATGGGATGTGGACACCTTACTACAATTTGCATAAAAGTCTCCAACAATTAGAAAATTGCACAAAAAGTACAAATTAAAATAAATGTCTGGGATGAATATTGTGTGATTAAAATAAAACACAAAAGGGCATATTTATGAGTTACACAAGGGTCAGAATAGAAGACTGGCACGTCTAGGGCAAGGGTGTAAAATTTGTTGGAAGGCAATGGCTAGTATAGCGTTCCAAATATCGAAGAAACAGTAAGGTACAACAATCAAATAAAATCAAAGTAATTAATATAATCCCTAATATTAAATCACAAAAATGTTAATTAAAGTCCATAGCCTATAATTGGTCAGAGGTTCTACTGGTGGGTTTCTAGGTCTAGTCTACTAACCCATACATTAAAGAACACTATAATATATATATATATATATATATATATATATATATATATATATATATATATATATATATATATATCATGCAATATATTGACACATTAAATAAATGAAAAGATGAAAATATCCCTATTCTAGAATGTGGTAGTGACACTGGGATAACCCAGACTCCATCTAGGAAGCCGTACAAGTGATTGGTCGATTATGTAACTGAGCTTGTTTGTGTATTGCATCTATTGTCAAATAGTCTAGGGACATGGACTATCATGATGCTATGGTCTAATTTTTGTCCTTGTTTGGTTGTAGGGTGAGATTATTATGTTCTATGTTTACTGTTCTTGCTTGACTGATTGAGACAATAGATGTGTTGTGTGATCCTAAGTGACTTGCTTGTAGTATGCACCCCCTTGTCAAATTACAACCGTGATCGCCATACGGCGTTCTATACCTTGTACGTGGGAGATGGCCATATCTGTCTCCATATTCTGGTATTGGAGCATGACAAGGTTAACGTAGTAGCCCATGCAGGTCTGTGTTTCCAGACTTGTGGGGTGTTATGATCATAGGAGTCTCAATCAAACATGTGCCTTTGAAATCTTGAATTCGTTCTTCTCAAAGCCTTGCTTGACTATTAAATCAATTATTTTCTTGATCCTTTTCGGCATGGCAGGACAGGGTTCCCCTGGGCAACAACGGGAAGTGGCACTTTGTTCAGAGTCAAATTCGAGTAGAGCTAATAGTTGAACAAGCTGGCATGGTGGAACCAAAAGTTAGACATATTGAGCAACTGACCCCTGAGATCCTCGTACCCCCAGTAGTACCAGCAGTACCAGTGGTACATGACACCCCGATATTACTGGATATCTTTCAGAAAATAATGGCTACACAGTAGCATCAGATGGCAGTGCAACTTCATCAGCAGTTTCAACAACAAGGGCAAAATATCTTGTTGAGTCAGGGTTTGCAGACGGCTTTGGAAAGAGGTGGGAGCACTGATTTGGGGGCGTCGGTTAGATTTTTCTGACTTAATCCAAGATACTTTGATGGCATGGAGGACGCCATTACATCAGATGCCTGGTTATAAGATAGTAAGGTTATTCTGGCAGCCGCAAGGGTTCCGCCGAATGAACAAGTTGATCAAGTTCGATTGCAGCTTCAAGACCTTGCTCGTGACTAGTAGGCATCAATAGAGGTTGGCTTGAGGCATCCTATCTCCTGGGATAGTTTTAGGGCTCGATTCTGGGCTGAGTACTTTGGATTCATGGCGCAATATGAGCTCTAGCAGAGGTTTATCGGTCTTAAGCAGGCCGGTAGGATTGTGGATGGATATGTAGCGAGTTTTGCAGGACGAGTGACTATGGTGGCTACAGAGTTGGATAGAACAATGAGGTTCCATTATGGACTTTATCTGGAGATTTTATAACTAGTAGAGGGGAACGACTACCAGACTTATGAAGAAGTACTGATAGCATCTCGGAGGCACGATCTTACCATATAGATGTTATCAGCAAGGACAGGAGTCCAAAAGAGGTCTCATGATCAGAGTGGAGGAGGAGGTGGAGGAGTACCTCGGACGTCAACACCATCACCTGGCATTTATATTCATGATTCAGCGCTAAGGAGGGCGGCAGTTTCGACGATGACAGTACCAGCTCAGCAGCAGCCATGACAACAACAACAACAACGAAGGAAGCACCGGCGGGATTGTCACGACCCGCACCCGGATGTTCGGGCATGAGTACGTTGTTACGCCCAGCCTACGTCACAGAATTGGTGGTAGAACGCTATCTGGATCATTTCTAACTATCTAGCATCTCAACAATATAATATGGTACATATCAATCATCTTAACTCTAAACAGAGGAACAAAATGGTATCTCACAATATAACTAAACTCAATCACAATACAAACTAAGGAAGATAAGCACTAATGGAATAGCAAAGGAAAGAATAAGATATAAAGCACAAACTAAAATAATATACAGCCCAATGAATCTGAATAATACAATATAATACAAGTCTAACATAATAAACTAGACCTCTTCGGGCTCTGCAACTAAGTCCTCCTGGTCTACCAAAGGATCCTCTAAAGATATACCATCCTGTGGACCGTAGAATGTGGGACACTGCTCTATAAGCCAATTATCTGAAAAAATATATCCAGTCAGGATTGGAGCGAAGTACATACCTCCGAAAGCAGTTTCAATAGCATAATCGAGCATATAAACAGATATAGAAATAAAATACAAGATTACTAAACATATGAATGATGAACAATAGATATATAGGTAATGTACGAGAATATAAAAAAATAATATAAATGCCAATAATATGAAATAACTACAATCTAAACTAGCTAATGTGCCTCAGAATACAAGTTCATTATGTGATCGTATTGGGTGAACATGATCAGGTAAGACGATTACAAGTGAGGTATGTAACCAGAATGTACACGATGTAATAATAGGGCTTTGATCACATAATCAAATTATACTCTACCACCCCTAACTAATACCGATGGATCCAATCATGACACGCTACGAACACGAAATATAACTACTGAACATGAGCAGTGGGTGTACACGAATATCATAACCACCGAACACGAGCGGTGGGTATACATGAATAAGCACACTGAACACAAGCAGTGTGCGAACACAAAATAAAATCAATACCCAATATACACGATGAGATACAATGTACACGAGTATCCGCTGAACACGGTAGGAGATAACATCTCCTGACGGGATCCAAATAGTACCAGTCCGTGAAATCACTGTGTCGGGATCAATGTATACAATTATAGAACATGCATATATACAATATTATGAATTTAAAACTATCAGAGAAATATACTCGCCTGAAGTCCTGAGAAAGGTGTGTCTCTCGATGCCCAAGTTGGTGTCACACAACCTATATATAGTATGTTACATCAATACAAGGTTCTAAAATAGAAATAAGTTAAGTTGATGCAATTCTAAGTCAAAAAGCCATTTCTAGGTCAAACCGATAAAATTTAGGTTACAAGAGTCTAAAACTAAGTCACTAAGTCAAAATACTATGAAACTATGCTATACAATCCTAGCTAAGATACAAAAAGGCATTCAAAAAGCCATATCCTAAGATACGCAAGTTCATTTATATGAAAATAGTATTTTAGATATATATATATATATACAAGTCATTATACTTAATACTATATTAAAACAAGGAATTTAGGATACCTTGGCATTGCACCAATGCGTATCGCACCTATCTCGATACCCAAACTCAATACCTTGGGTATCGGCCCAATACCTTAGTATCCCGAGGTAACCCAAAACTCAACATATAACTAATACCATTAGATATATAAAATCCTAAACTAATACTAGCTATAACTAATACTAATATATACATCTCAATATAACATAGAACTAACTATAAAACTAACATAGATAGATATGTATAGCTAATATAACTAACTATCAAGATACACTACCTATTAGTATATGAGACTAACTATAAATCATAACATATATATACTAGTTTACATATCTAACTATCCACATAATCAAACATATCTAACTAACTAACTACTATAGTAACCAACTAGACTAAACCAACCCATTAGCCAATACCTTGAGTATCCCTCAATACCTTGACTTTACCTTGGTATCCCAAGGTAATTCAAATCCTAATACATATAGCTAATATATATAGCTAACCCCCATATACTAAGCTATACTAACATAACTAAACTATTAAAACTATTAACTACTAACATATAATACATACCAATACATAGATACATATACTTACATAATAACTTACTATATATCTAATAAGTATATATATATATATATATATATATATATATATATATATATATATATATATATATATATATATATATATATCTAGACTAATAGGTATATAACTAACTAAACACAAGAAACAGCACAACGACGCACTGCACCCTGCACCACGCGTTGCTGCGCCGCACGCTACGCCGCGCTGCACACTGTTGTGCCGCAACTGCTGCTACTACTACAGCCTGCTGCTGTTGTTGCGTGCTGCACCGCGCTGCGCCGCAACTGCATGCTGCTATGCCGCAACTGCTGTTGTGCCACAACTATTGTTGCTGCTACTGCTGCATGCTGCTGCTGCGCGTTGCGCCGCCACTGCTGCTGCAGCCTGCTGTTGTGCTGCAGCTCGCACACTGCGCTGCTGCACACGCAGCGCTCACCCCTCTCTCACACACAAAATAAACACTCAACATATAACATTCAAATACATACATACATATAGCCCCTATGTGTATATATCTATATATATACACCTATAAAT
This sequence comes from Iris macrosiphon, assembly GCA_036927795.1. Classification (NCBI taxonomy): domain Eukaryota; kingdom Viridiplantae; phylum Streptophyta; class Magnoliopsida; order Asparagales; family Iridaceae; genus Iris; species Iris macrosiphon. The sequence continues at coordinate 158,687,534 of JAYESA010000009.1, forward strand.
GCATATCCATCTATATATATATACACAAATACCTCTAAATATATATTTACACTCACACAAACACAAACACATGTACACTCATATATCAACTATATATATATTAATCTACATATGAATATATATATATACTCTTACACACAGTCACAAACACACACAAGCATATACACATATAAACACTAATATACAAACCTCTATGTATGTTACACTATACATATATATAAACATATAGATATATACATATACACTAACACATATACACAACACAACACAACACAACAAACACAACACAACACAACTAAACAAACACAACACTACACATCTATGTATATATATTCCTCTCACAACTATATATATATAGATATATATAATTACACACATATAAATAACTATAACTATAACTATAACTATAACTATAACTATATATATATATATATATATATATATATATATATATATATATATATATATATATATATATATATATATATATATATATATATATATATAAACGCATATATATAAACCAACACATATATATATACATATACATATAGATCTATATATAACTATATACACTAGTATATACACACATAGACACACATAAACCCAAAGTCAAATACACTAACTTATACATAAATATATATCACTTAGTTATCATCTATATATATAATTATACTTGCACGTATAGCAAAAAGGACCAAATAACAAACACGTGGAGTGCACCACACCCGTATCACACTTTCTCTATGATACACTTGCGATACGGCTCCAACACACAACCAAACGTATCTTAGAGGACACGAGCAAGTCTAAAACACTAATTATGAATAATACGTATAGTAATTAGAGTAATTATGAACAACACGTGCAAGAATCAGATAACAAAGTCTGCCATTTACCTTGATACATAATGCCGATGCGGAGGGGGGCAATACAGCAAGGATCTACAAGTTGGAGGCTCTTGACATCCAATTTAGGGAATTCATAGGAAATCCATCTCCCAATAGGTATAATTCAATTTTTCTCTCTAATTCGACTCTAAATCTATAATTTAATCATTAGGAAACCTCCTATATACTAAGGCTACAAATAAAAATTGGAATTAGATTTATAGGAGGCATATGGAGAAAGTTATATAATATTTTGTGTCAATTTTGGGTGAATTCCGAGATTGGCATATCTTATGTTTGTCATAGATCAATTAGACCAAATTAACATGTGTTTGATTGCGTGTGACTAGTGTCGTATCCACAATTGGATACGTGTAGGCTATATCCTGATAATTTAGGAGATACGGGTTGATTTTGGGGTTTTTTCCGACACGGAGGTTTGAGCTTGTCACGTTTGACACGGACACGTAGTTGAGTAGTTAACTCTTCGTGTTGATTCTAATTATGATTTTAGACTTGCTCGTATCCTTCAGAATACGTTTGGTTGTGTGATGGAGCCGTATCGCAAGTGTATCATAGAATGAGGGTGATACGGGTGCGGTACACTCCACGTACTTGTTTTCTTGCATTTAGATTCAATTTGCCATGGTAATAGCTATTAGAATATTATAATTATAATTGTTATATGATATATATATATATATATATATATATATATATTTATGTGTATGTGTATGTTCTATATTTTATTTTTATGTGCTGATGGCCATGAGAGATAAGGGGTTCATATGCATTACTAGTGTGGTTATTATATGTATATATACATAGTGATACATATATATGTAGATATAGATATATATGATCGTGGCATATATATATATATATATATATATATATATATATATATATATATATATATATATATATATATTGGTAATCTATTTATATATGTATGTATAGATATATAGTTATATTTATATATGTGTGTATATATAGATATATATTACATATGTGTGTGTGTGTGTGTGTCTTAGTGTGGTGCATTGGTTATGTGTCTGAGTGAGTGAGTGAGTGTTACGTAGTGTGTGCAGTGAGAAGGGGGTCGGGTAGCAGTAATCAGTAGCAGCTAGCTGCAGCCTTCAGTAGCAACCATATCAAGTAGCAACTGCAGCAAGAGCAGCAACATTCAACAGCAGCTGCAACAACAACATCCCGAGGAGCAACTGCAGCAGTGTGCAGCAGCAACTGCAGCATTCAGCAGCAAGAGCAGCAGCAGGAACAAAAACATCAAGAGTAGCAACTACAACAGTGTGCAGCCGCAACTGCAGTATTCAGCAGCAAGAGCAGTAGCTGCAACAGCAACAGCAAGAGGAGCAATGCACAACAACAGCAATGGGAGGTTAGCTTGACTTATAGCTCTAGTTAGTTAGTTATATTGTTAGACTAGTTAGTGATATATATATACATATTGTTAACTAGTTAGTTATATGTATATATATACATATTAGTTGTTAGTATGTTAGTTAGTATAGTATCATATAAGTTTAATGCATGTTAGTATATAGTTAGGTGTATGGATAGTTACATGTTAGAATTTGGATTACCTTGTGATACCAAGGTAATGTCAAGGTATTGGTTTATGCTCAAGGTATTGGGTTTGAGTATCAAGATGGGTGTGTAGGTGGTATGATACCATATTGGTTCAAAGCCAAGGTATCCATTTAGCATTATTTAGCTAAGAGTACTATATTTATTGTCTTGTATATATATATTAATATTTTTATATCAAAAAACTTGCGTATCTTATGATACGATACATTATTGGTATGCTAGTATCTTAGTATAGCTAGTATAGCCTAGTTACATAGTGTATGGACCTAATATCCTAGAATTAGACTCATATAACCTAAAAATAGCTAGTTTACTAGTTTGACCTAGAGTTGACCTAGTTTGACTATTTTGACTTAGAAATGGCTTATGACCTAGAATTGAACTAATTTAACTTATTTTTATTCTAAAATCTTATATTAATTCATATACCATATATAGGTCTGTGTGACACCAGCATGGGCATCGAGAGACACACCTTGCTCAGGACCTCAGGTGAGTACATTTATCTGTTAGTTTTTATTTCGTAATAGTTTATATATCTCATGTTCTAGAACTGTATACTTGATTCCGGTATAGTGGTTTCACGGACTGGTACTACATGGATCCTGTTAGGAGATGTTATCCCCTACCGTATTCATTGGGTACTCCTTCACATGTATTTCATCGTATGTATCAGGTATTTATTTATTGTATTTTGTGTTCACCCATTGCTCGTGTTCAGTGTGCTTATATTCGTGTACACACACTACTCGTGTTCAGTGTGCCCATATTCGTGTTCTTAACATGTCGTGATTGGATCCATTTGTATTAGTTGGGGATGGGGGAGTAGGAGTTGATTATGTGATCTAGCCCCAGTATATTTGTGTACATGTCGATTACATAACACACTTGTAATTGAGTTACCTTATTGTATTCGTGTTCAACCTAAACCGATCAAATAATGAACTTGTATTCCAAGGCACATTAGTTAGATTTCAGTTATTCCTTTATATTGCAGATATTTATATTGCTTATTCTTCATTCCAGTACATTACCTGTTCATTCTAGTTCTTTTTATTCAGTTGTTTAGTTATCTTGTATTATTTTTTATTATTTGTTTTATATGCTGGATTATATATTTGAAACAGCTTTCAGAGGTATGTAATTCGCTGTAATCCTGACTGAATATATTCTGCTCGATCAGTATCCTACATTCTATGGGCCGTATGAGGGCATACCATTAGATGATACTCCTATAGACCAGAAGGACTTAGTTGTAGAGCATAAGGAGTTTAGTTTATTTTAGTGGATTGTATTAGATTGTTATTGAGATTCATGGCATGTATATTATTTCAGACTTGTGGATTGTATCTTGTTTCTTATCTTCGTTATTCTATTAGTGCTCTATTTTTTTTAGTTTGCATTATGGTTGACTATAGTTACATTTGTAAGATTCCATATTATTCCTCCTTTTGGAGTTGAGATGATTGATAGGTACCATATATATATTATTGAGATATAGTTAGTTAAAGTTGACCCAGACAGTGTTCTACCATCGATGTTGCGGTATAGGCTGGATGTACCCACGTACTCGTGCTAGAATATTCGGGTTCGGGTCGTGATAATAAGGATCTACTGGTTTTAAAAAATAACAATTTTTAATAGATCAAAACCAAGGAAAACTCATGAAACCCTAAATTAAAACTCAGATCTAAAAAATCTGTCCATCAAAAGCAAAAACACCAAGAACTAAAAATAATTAGGAACACATGGGGAACTTTTTCTATCTAATATATTTTTAAAACAACATACATATAAAAAATCCAAATATCAAGGCTTCACCATTGAACAAGAAGTACTTGCATTGGGTGGCTCCTAGTCTCTACCTCTCTCGGTCCAAGTAACAGTAACTTCTCCCTATGGTTATGGTTTGGCTAAAGCGAGCTTGAGAGAGAAGAGAAAGAAGGAAACAAGAAGAGTGAAATGAGAAAATGGGTGAGGAGAGAGAAATACTTATATATATACTAAGAGAAGAGGAAGATGGTTTAGTCATGGGTTCAATCAAATAAACCGATCCAAGTGTCCATTCATTATGTGGGTCCTAAATCGGGTCTATGGCAATGTCAATGGATATTCTACTGGTCTCGTATAGTTTCTCTCAACAATAAAAAAATAAAAATAAATAAAATAGTAGGAACCATTATGAAAAATATAGCAGGAATACATTATCAAAAAAAATTAAATTCAAAAAATTCAAGGAATACCAAATATGGAATCGGTTGTGACAATAGGGCTTTGCCTTCATTTGGAACATGAAGTATCATCCTAAATCAGCATCATCATATTCAATGTCTACCCTACCGAATCATGATTTTACAGTACCCTATGTGACAAAGAAGTTACAATAGAACATACAAAGTACGTTTAGATAAATATAATAACTAGAAATAATAATATCTTCTAGTCCAAGAGTCTAAAAAGTAAATAAATATGATGGAAATATGGTAAAATTAAATGCACTTCCAGAATAAATAATCCTATCATTGAAATTATTGAACCACTCTATGGAATTTTCAATGGATCAAAAACTAATGTCATCAAATTCAACTTTATTAGGCATAGATGGACTGAACAAGGAGAATAAAGTTTCTTCTTGAACATTGAAAGAGGAGGCATATTCAAAATTTCTTTTCTTCTTTGACAATCTTGGTTCCATTAAAAAAATAGAGAGAAAGTAGAGAGTTATACCTGAAATAAACAAGAAGAATTCATAGAGAACTTTGAAACATGATAGTATCCAAGTTTTGGAGGGTTAAGAACCTTAGAGGAAGAAGATCCAAAAGCTTGTGTTATGGAAAACCTAGGGTTTTGGAGGTAGAAGAAGGAAGGATCGCCTGCTGATATGGTTCTCTCGGATATTAGATGATAAATAGGTATACAAAAGCGTGGGACCCACACAACTTAATTCTGGAAATTTGAAAAATAGATTTCGGCCTGAATTCGGACAAAACTCTGCCCGAGTTCGGTTTGTTTGTTTTCCAGGATTTGTTTTATATGATTCTCAAACTCTTGTGTATATTTGATGAATATTTAAATTTTATAAATCAAAAATTAGTATTTTTAGATTTAAAAACTAATAATTATTCATATTATTAATTACTCTGTGTCCGAAAAAGTAATGAATATCTTGTTGACATAAAGTGGTCATAGTCAACCTGATTATGATAATCGAAAAAATATCATAACCAAATACAAAGAAGCAGATGCTAGATGCGAAGTGAAGCAACTGAGATCAAGCTCCATCACTGCTAAAGACAGATATTTGAACTAGTCTCTAGATCCTTTGTGTCTACTCTTTTCTATATTTTTAGCAAATATAATCTTTCATTTATTGGGTCTAGAACTGATGTAAGTCGAGTCACACTGGCAATTTGAAGTACCTGTCTGCTCACAGATACCTACCTTAGTCCACCTAAAAAAATATTACCCACTCCACTCAATTAAACCATCGAACATATCCACCAAACCTGTCCAAATTTAAATCCAAACCATACCAGAATAGGCAACCAAACTTGTACCAAATTCGTACCGAACTCGGACCGAACTTGGTCCACCTATATTGTATGAAATCAAATCAGTTATTGAATTCCTAATTTCTTGGTCCAATGGTCAAAAATTTTAATTAAAACCTACCCGAACTTTGGCCGAATTCTGTTTGCTTAAACCCTATAAATAGGATTGAAATTCCCATATTTTAGATAAGAAAAAATTAGTTTAATTGTACATCTTTGTATCCTATTGTGAGCACAATACCTTGAGCCTAAACTTTCCTATCTCCAAGATCAATTGCTCATCTTTATAAGTGCCAAGTGCAATCTCGGCTAGGTATTGTTTGAGTTGTTATAGCTTGGTTAATCAGTCCTCTCTTCTGTTTGAATTCTTTATGCTCTTTGTATCCAACGCACGTGTATGTGAAGTTATGAGACTTCAGATCAAATCTCGCGGTTGTAAAGAAGTGGCAAGCCTTCGGCTCAAATCTTATGATTCATTATTGGGGATTATATTGGATACAACTCCGAGCAAGAGTTCTCGGGCCTGGACTAGTCCACTCAGAGGGAAACTCGGATAAAATCTCAGTGTTTACATTTGCTCTCTTTTAAGTTCAACTGCATTTATTTATATATCTTGCTAGTTATAACTGTTTTTATATATTGCTTCACTTATAATTCGTAGTTGATTACCAACTATGACACATAGTTTTTAACAGGTGATTTTATTCTGCTGCATACACAAACTGTATTCACCCTATTTCTAGAGTTTCCATACACAGTCCTTCAATTGGTATCAGAGAAATTCCTCTTGATTACCGGATTAACATCCAAATAGTATAATATATGGCAATAACACGATCAGTCTTTTCCATCAATGGTGAAAGTCAACTCCCTGATAGGCCACCCTTATTTGATAACACTAACTATTTCTTCTAGAAAGCACACATGAGTGCATTCTTAAAATCTCTTGGATTTGATCTATGGACATATGTTACTAATGGTTTCAAAAGAGTTGACAAAGCAAATAATGAATATACCAAAGATAAAAAGAAAGCAGCAAGCAATGATGCAAAGTCAATATACATGATTTGCTGTGCTCTAGGCAAGGATAAATTCAAACGCATTTTCAAGTGTAAAATATCACATAAGATATGGAAAATGTTGGAAGCAACTTATGAAAGTGACGAAAAAGATGAAGAAAAACCTCATGATACTACAAACTTATGTTCTAATAAGCAAGTAGCAAGTATAGAGAAAGATGCAGATATTTCATGCAACAACGATGACAGTAACTCAAGGAAAGAAGATATTGCAGGCTTATGTCAAATTGAAGGCCTAGTAACTAATGCAAGCATTCAGTACGAGAATGAAGAAAACTATCGATATATGACAGACTTATGCCTAATGGTAAGCGAGGTAAATGATGATTCATTAGTAAAAGAATTTTTCTATGGTAAATTATTTGATGTATTTAATAATTTATTTGAAGATTTCAAGAAGCTTAGACATAATTATAAGCAAGCTCAAAAGGATATCAAATCTTATCATCTTAAGAATGAGCAGCTCATTTGCTTACTTAAGGAAGCTAGAGACGACTCCACTTCTGATGACTCTATTGAAATCTCCAAACTTAAGCTTAGCTTACAAGAAGATCTTGACTTCTTTGATAAAAGCAATCAAGAAAATATTAAACTTAAGGACTACTTAAAATAGGAGAATGAGAAGTACTCTAATGCCTCACATAAAATTGATGCTCTTACTGCTAAATATGATGAATTACTTGCAAGCTCTAAAAAGTTAGAGAAATAATTGGGTAAATAGTTCATGCAACCTATTGCTCAATCTAGCACTAAACACGTACAACACTTGACTAAACAAAAGGTCACAAACACAAGATACTCGCAAAATAGTAACAATATGATTAGTAAATCACACAATTACACCTTTTTATATACTAGACCACGAAAAAATATTTATGTCACACATCATACTCACGCACCAGTTTCAAGCTCAAACAGATCTTTTATATGTCACTTCTGCGGTTTGAAAGGACACACCTCACATTGATATAAGGCTAGAAAAGTGGTGAATATAAATATGCTTATTTGGGTTCCTAAAACTTATCACTATGGATCCAAATCTTGGATACCAAAATCTTTTCCTAATCGTGTAGGTTGAACGCTCTGCCTCAAGACGTAATATCAAATAGCATGTTGGTGATTGCTAAATCTACAAAGGGCATCTTCATGGAAATTGTACTAACATAACTATGACTAATAAAGTCATTTGGTAACATTTATTTAGTCTACATTTATTATTTAGCAATTAACTACTATGATATGATTGCATGAATCTTTTGATTAATTGCACTATTCAGATTATGATAATGTATGAAGAATACTTCGTCAAAATTCTTTTGAATCTAAGTTCTCTAAAAGTCAAAATTATTTTTGATACAAGCCGAAAGGGCCCTTTTGTCAACAAGGTGTAAACAACCTTAAGTATCACGGTATTTAAGTATCTTTGGACCACTGCTAGCTGGGATCTGGTCCCTATAACTAATCCATGATATTTGAGACCTCATTAAGCAACGATGAACAAAGAATTATTTTTTCAAATATTTCTGAAATACAAATATCAACATTCAGTCTGCAATGATTACACCCTTAAAGGATTCACAGCTATTTAATTTGAATGATTTATCTTTCCTCTCTCAGGAATTTAGTTCCCATTAAACTATGCTAAGACATTTTTATATTCTTGTATACATAATATTTTGATTGACACTTATGATATAAACTTCAAGTATATACGTTACCTTCATGCAGTAATTTATTAACAACTATATAACTTAAATGTCTGGTGAAATTTTTTGCATTGCTCTTAACATCTAGATATTTCTAGAACAACAGTAGCAGTATTCGATTTCTTTTATAACCCTCGCATTCCTCCTTCTTCCCCATCCGAACAGTAAAACCCTAACCCTAATTTGGTGATCTCCCTATCTAAGTACTCTATCCTCTCAAGATTGTGGATTTAGGCTCTCTTTTTGGTTCTCTATCACCCTAATCCATTATTTTGAGGTATATCTCTCTCCTTTTTCTCTCTCAAATCCATGGCTCCTAAATTCTCTAAGAAGAAGAGAAAGACTGGAGAAGCCTCCTCTTCTCATCCTTTCCAATAGGACACTCAATATTCTTTATTTTTTCCATCAATGCTACCTCCGGAAGAATATGATAATTTCATATTTACATCTATTGAAAACTCAAATTCTTGGTTTGAAGATTTTTTGAAAGGAATATTTGTAAGGGCAATCCCATTAATTTTATGGTGTTCCATGCCAAAAAACTAAAGCTTATAAAATTCCATCTTGATCGCCTAGTTACTACTAGGATACCAATCTATTTGAATGCTATTCGTATGTTTTACTGTAACCTATCCCATGACCAAGGGACTATCCATCAAGAGTCGACGGGATAGACATTGAGTTTGGCGATATAACTTTGGGCAAAATTCTCAAAATCCCAAACGAGGGTGAAGCCCTAGTTCTAATTGACCAACATAACTTTATGGACGATATGACTCTTGATTCTTTTAAGGTTATTTTGTGTATTCCTTATTCTTGTCCTGACGGGAAGTTTCGTTTTCACTACCTTAACCAATACTATTATGAACTTCACCGTATCAACTACTCTGCTATTCTGCCCAAGCAAACCTCAAAGGATGATGTTACTTATCGGGAGATATCAGCCCTATATCACTTATATTCCTCCACCCCTTTAGCCTTCCTAAAACTATGATTAAACAGATGATAAATTGTTGCAAGCCTCTGCGACAATATTCATATGCTATATATATACCTGTAATCTTTGAGCACTTCCATATTCCCATAGAAGAACCTACTTTTCTGTCCAAGCCTGCCTACTTAACCAAAGCCCGCATGAAACATCTTACTTTTCCTCCTTTTGATGATGATGACTCCTCTGGATCCGATTATGTGCTCCTGTCGAACCAGTTGTCCCTACTCCTCCAGCCCCAGCTCCTATTGCACCATCCTCCTCTACACAACCTGCTTCCTTGGATTCTATCCAAGAGATGTTCTGCGAGAAGTTTAGGTTGCTAAATGAGATGATATCTACCCAGCATCATGAGCAGAACAAGATAATAATCACTCGTCTTTGCTACCAGGCTTATCGCATCACCATTCAGGCCTGCACATTGGCCAACTCTATTTCGGATCTTTACTAACACCATGCTCATCATCCAAGCACACCATATCCAGTGGCTCGTGATCCCTCTCGCCCAGGCTACCGGATCGACGATCCTTTTGTCTAGTAGTACTTCGATCCCACTGGAGCTTATTTTGATGATCACCCGACTGCTGATGATCCTGCTGCTGGTGATGATCTGTAATTGCTTAGGAGATAGTTTTTTGTCTTAGTTTATATTTTAGCTATGTGGACTTTTATTTCAGTGTACTAGAAACATCTATAATCTAATACTTAATCTCTTTATGTTATTTGTGACATTTGTGACCCTTTGCTTTTTGAGACTTTCATTTATTTTGTCTTGATATATGATCTTCGCATAACTAGTTTATCTACAATATACTTTTGAAATAAATTGCATGCTCTATGTTGTCTTGTAATATGATGAATTTACTTTCTTTTATCCTGATCATTCATTTTGGGGGAGTTGTGACTTCCTCAAATAATATTATGACAAAGGAGAAGAAATGACCAAATACAAATATGTATAATCTGATAATACAAGAAATAATATTAACAAAGTACTAACAAATTATATCATGATGCTACTAATGAAAGTTGTGCTGTGATAATATTTGTGATACTAATACTCGCTATAAAGAAATGATAGGGTACAGGTATTTTGACTCAGTACCCATTTAAAGGTAATTTCTTCTTATGGGAGAGCTATTCTATTTTAAAATCTCACATCAAATACTATATCAAGGACATATTAATTTATATTTTGGCATAGTTTGTCAATTATCATAATGGAGGAGATTGTTGACACAAAATAGTCACTGTCAACCTAATTCTGATAATCAATAAATATCAGGACCAAATAAAAAGAAGCATATGCTATATGCGAAGTGAAGCAACTAAGATCAAGCTCTATCACTGTTAAAGGCAGACATTTGCACCAGTCTCTAGATCCTTTGTGTCTAGTCTTTTCTATATTTCTAGCCAATATAATATTTTATTTATTGGGTCTAGGACTGATGTAAGTCGAGTCACACTGGCAATTTGAAGTATCAGTCCACTCACAGATACCTACCTCAGTCCACCTACAAAAAGATTATCCAGTCCACTCAAATAAACCATCGAACTTATCCACCAAACCAGTCCAAATTTAGACTAAATTCGTACCGAACTAGGACCTAACTCAGACTGAACTTGGTTACCTATATAGTTTGAAATCAACTCAGTTATTGCATCCCTTATTTATTTGCCCAACGGTCAAAATTTTGAATTAAAACCTACCCGAACTCTGGTCGAATTCTTTTTGCTTATACCCTATAAATAGGATTAAAATTCCTACATTTTAGATAAGAAAAATCAATTCAATTCTATATATTTCTATCCTATTATAAGCACAATACCCTGAGCCTAAACTTTGCCATCTCCAAGATCAACTCCTCATCTTTCTAGGTGCCAAGTGCGATTTCAGTTAGAAGTTGTTTGAGTTGTAATAGCTTGGTTCATCAAGCCTCACTTCTGTTTGAAGTCAGCGTGCTCTTCGTATTCAATGCACGTATGTATGAAGTTGTGAGACTTCGGATCAAATCTCATGCTTGTAAAGAAGTGGCAAGCCTTCGGATCAAAGCTTGTGATTCACTATTGGTGATTATGATTGATACAACTCTGAGCAAGACTTCTCGGGCCTAGACTAGTACTCTTAGAGGGAAACCAGGATAAAATCTTTGTATTTTCGTTTGCTCTCTTCTAAGATCAACTGCATTTATTTATATATCTTGCTAGTTATAAGAGTTTTTATTGTTAATTTTATTCCGCTGGATACACAAACTCTATTCACCCCCTAGAGTTACCTTACACGATCCTTCATATCTTGGGTTTGATATAGGAGCCGGATCACAGCTAGCGGTGGTTCGTAGATACTTAAATACCGTATCGCTTAAGGCTATTTACGCCTCTGTAATTGTAGGTCCCTTTTGACTTATAACCAAAATTATTTTTAAATATAACGAACATTGAATAAAAATTAATACAAGTTAATTATGTGATTTCAGAGTCCAAAATTTATAATTCTCGACGTATAAAGTTAAAACGATCTTCAGCTAAGAGTTTAGTGAATATGTCAGCATGTTGATATTCTGTGTCAACAAATTCTAAGCATATATTACCTTATAATTGACGATATCTTAGAAAATGATGTCTAATTTGTATGTGTTTAGTGCATGAGTGACATATTGGGTTCTTTGTTAAGTTAATGTTGCTAGTGTTATTATAGTAAATGAGAATATTCTTATAGCATAGATTATAGTCTTATAGGGTTTGTTTCTTCCATAAAATATGTGCACAACAACGTCCTGCTACTATATAGTCAGCTTCAGTAGTTGATAATACGACAAAGTTTTATTTCTTACTAAACCAGGAGACTAAAGCTTTTTCTAAGAAATAACAAGTGCCATTGGTAAATTTTCGATCAACTTTGCATCCAGCAAAAGCAGCATATGAATAACCAATCAGGTCAAAAGATGTGATTCTGGGATACCATAAGCCTATCAAAAAAGTGACTTTAAGGTATCGAAAGATACGCTTAACTGCGCACAAATGCGATTACTTATGGTTAGTTTGATATCTAGCACAAAGAAAAACACTAAACATAATATCGGGGTGACTAGTAGTTAAGTAAAGTAAACTATCAATCATACCTCGATACTTACGCTAGCCAACCGGTTTTCCACTTTCGTCTAGGTCAAGCTTTGTTGATGTATTCATAGGAGTGCCAATAGGTTTAACATTGTCAAGATTGAATTTCTTTAGCAACTCCTTTGTGTACTTAGCTTGATTGATGAAGATTCCAAGTGAACTCTGCTTAATTTGCACTCTGAGAAGAAGTTGAGTTCTCCTATCATGCTTAATTCGAATTTACTCTACATACACTTGGCAAACTCTTTGCAAAGTAATTCATTAGTAGACCCAAATATGATATCGTCAACATATATTTTTACTAATAAGATTGTGTTATCATGTGCTTTTATAATTAGTGTCGTGTCAACTTTCCCTTTTGAAAAATTATTTTCAAGTAAGAAGTAACTAAGGCGATCGTACCAAGCACATGGGGCATGTTTGAGTCCATATATAGCCTTACGTAACTTAAAAACGTGATTTGAAAATTTAAAATCTTTAAAGCTAGGGGGGTGAGCTACAAAAACTTTTTATTTTATAAACTCATTTATAAAAGCACTTTTATTATCCATTTGAAATAATTTGAGATTCTAAAAATTTGCAAAAGCACAAAGCATGCGAATAGACTCAAGTCTTGCAACATGAGCATATTTCTCATCATAGTCAATGCCATCTTCCTGATTATAGCCTTGAGCTACAAGACGTGCTTTATTACGTGTGACTTGTCCATCCTCATTGAGTTTATTTCAGAATACCCATTTGTTACCAATTATAGAGGAGACATTAAGTCTAGAAACTAATTCTCAAACTTGGTTTCTCTCGAATTGGTTCAATTCCTCTAGCATTGTCAAAATCCAAAACTCATCAGTAAAAGCTTTTACATCATTTTTAGGTTCCATTTGAGAAATAAATGCTATATTTGCAATAATATCTCAAGTTGAAGAGCGAGTACATACCCTTTTTGATACAACACCTATTACCAAGTCTTGTTGATGATAATCCATGAACCTCATCTTCTTTGGCAGAATTTCTAGATAGCTTGTACCGGTTTAAGTATCTTCAGGTGCTTTGTTGGTTGTTACGCCAACACCTTCATCATCATTATCACTAGATAATTGACTATTAAGTTCATCAAAAGTAATATTAATAGATTCCTCAACAATCATAGATTTCTTGTTAAAATATTCTATAACCTTTACTCTTAGCAGCATATCCAAGAAATATATCTTCATCAGCCTTTGAGTCAAATTTATCTAAGTTATCCTTGGTGTTCAGAATGGAACATTTACATCCAAGAATTTTAAAATATGAAATATTAGGAGATTTAGCAAACCAAAGCTCATAGGGTGTCTTCTTTGATATAGGCCAAATTAGAACCCTATTCAATACATGGCACGCTGTATTGACAGCTTCTGCCCAAAAAAAATTTGGAAGGCTAAATTGGTTTAACATGACTCTGACCATATCACCGAGAGTTATATTCTTTCACTCCACAACACCATTTTGTTGGGGAGTTCTAGGATAAGATAATATATGAGAATAACCATTGGAATCACAAAAATTTTTGAAATTAGCATTTTTCAATTCGCCACCATAATCACTTTGGATACGAGTAATCATGAAGCCTTTTTCGTTTTGAACATTTTTACAGAAAGAAACTAATTTTAAAAATACATCGCTTTTATTTATAAGAAAATAAACCCATGTATATCCAAAATAATCATCAATAATTACATATGCATATAGCTTTCCGCCAAGACTGGCGATTTGGCTAGGTCCAAATAAATCAATGTACAGTAATTGAAGTGGTCTAGAGGTACTTGTAATATTTTTTGATTTAAAGGAAGATTTGGTTGCCTTATTTTTTTCACAGTCAACACATATCATATTTTTTTTGAATGTTATGTCTGACAAGCCTCTTACCAGTTTCTTTGATGATAATCTTGCAATAGTGTCTGTCACTACCATATTTTCTAGGAAAGGGTATATTAGTCTTTTCCTATTTAATTAAATATTATGCATGGTAAATAATTATTTGTTGTATTATTTAATTATTGTTAGATGTTATTTAATTATTTTGGACTTGTATTAGTGGACCCAACTAGTTTAGTTTGGACCCATGGACCAACATGAATTAATTAGTTAGACTTGGCCCATTTAGAAAGCCCATTGTTAAGGAGATGGATTAAATTAATTAAATCATTAGACTAGAAGCTTCCTTCCTTAATTATTTTTTTATGAGAGGCCCCAAGGGGTATATTAGATATTTCATAATTGCTTAAGGAAGGGGTAGGGGCCGGCCTATTAAAAGAGGGGGGAAATTCTCTCTCCTCTCATTTTTATTCTAAATCTAGATCTAGAATTTTCCACTACCAATTTCCTTTCATTCCCATTCCATTTCCCTACTAAATTCATTCCAATTCCTTCCCAATTTAGCATTAAAAAGTTGAGAAGCAAGGATCTAGAAGGAGGAAGCAAGGATCTACAAAGAGGAGCAAGGATCTACAATTTGGAAGCAATTTCATCTCAATTGGAGGTTTCATTGGGAATCCATCTCCTAATAGGTGTAATTCATTTTTTTCCCTTAAAATAGCTTCTAAATATGAGATTTAATCATGTAAAATCAACCCATATGTATGTACTACCCATAGGACTTGGTTTTGTGTTCATAGGAGACCCATGGAGAAAGTTATGGTACTTTTTGTGTCAATTTTAGGGGAATTCCGAATTGACATTTTGTTGTGTGTGTCAATTGATCCTATAGATCAATTGGGCATGTGCTTATGTGTTTGGGGCTAGTGTCGTATCCACAATTGGGTACGTGCAGGTCGTATCCCAACAATTTGGTGATACGTGTTGTTTTGGGGGTTTTCCCTCCGACACGGGACTTTGTACATGTCGTATTTTGACACGGAAACATAGATCTACATTTGACACTTTGATTTGTTCATAAATAATATTTGTGACTTGTTTGTGTCCTTCGGGGTGCAATTGGTTGTGTGTTGGACTCGTGTCGCATGCGTATCCTAGATCTAGTGGAATACGGTGTGATACTCTCCATTTGTGTGTGTTTATGTGTAGATCTAATTATTTGTGCTTTAATTCTTGAATTATAATTAGTAAATATATATAGATGTTATATATTTATTATAGTGTATTTATTATGGTATTTATTGTAGCATAGATCTATGTATTATATGAGTACTAGTATAATGTATAAATATATATGAAGCTTTCTTTTACATGCATTTTTATATGTTACAAATTATGTTAGTAATATAAATTATATGAAAATATTTTATAAAATATATATATGTGTTTAAATAAGTAATTATATTATTTATAATTATTATATGATTATTTATATATAAATGGATGTATTTTTTTTAAACATATACATGTATGTGTACTTTTAACCATGTTGAAATATGTACATTAGTACATAGAATGTGTATTATAGCTATTAGTATTTATTTATATATATGTGTAGGATTATATATATATAGAAGTATATATTTATTTATTTGATTTATATATATATATATATATATTAATATATATATAGATTATATATATATTTATTCTTTTGGCGACAGCGAATATTAATGACAGCTTCTGTCATTAATTTCCAAACAGCAGAAGCAGCCGCTGTAGCATTAATGGGGCATTTAATGACAGTTCTGTCATTAATTGCAGCGGGCGGGAATTTAAACGGCAGCAGCGACAGTCGTTAACTGTGACAGTTGAGAACTGTCACCAATAAGGTGACAGCAGTGCATTTACACAGCAGAATTGGCGACGGTATTTCAGTGACAGTTTGAACTGTCACTGAAAGTCTGTTTACTGAAAAATTAGTATTTTACCACACTATTTTCAGTGACAGTTAGGCAGTTTAGTATATAGTTTTATATATTATATTTATATATATATGTATTTATTGTGAGATATAATACTAGTATTGTTATATTCTTAATTGTATAATATTAGTTCATATATATTATATTATGTATAAGGGTAAATACTATATTTAGGTATCTTGAGCATTACTTTGTGGAAACCAAGGTAAGTGGGATACTCAAGATACGGAGTTTGGGTATCGAGTTTGTGACTTTGTGTGGATACCAAGTTGGTTCAAAACAATGGTTCCTAATTGTTGTAATTAATATTCTATATTATTATACTTTATTGTTGATATATAGGTATTGTGAGGTTTACCTTGGATTCACGTATCCGAAGATACGGTATCCTAATATTTTAGGTTGTGATTCCTATGACTTAGATTTTAGTATTTTGATCCAAGATTTTGGTGCTAAACTTGTAAAACCTAAAAATAGATAGTTGACCTTGGTTTGACCATAGTTGACTTTAGTTAACTTTAGAGTTGACCATAGTTG
Organism: Iris macrosiphon; assembly: GCA_036927795.1. NCBI lineage: Eukaryota > Viridiplantae > Streptophyta > Magnoliopsida > Asparagales > Iridaceae > Iris > Iris macrosiphon. Next base: position 158,704,855 of record JAYESA010000009.1, read on the forward strand.
ACTTTTGACTTAGAATTGACTTATTGACCTAGAAGTTGACTAGTTTAACTTATTCTCTTTTCGGGACCTTGTATTGATGTTGTATTCCATATCTAGGTCTTCGAGGCACTGAGTCAGACATCTGTGAGACTGTTCATTGGACTTCAGGAGAGTACATTCTCTGATAGTTTCTCATTTATGATATCCTCTATATTCACTGTATCTAGTGTAGATATCCATGTTCTCTTGACACTATGGTTACACGGATTGGTATATCAGGATCTCGTCATGAGATATTATTCCTTGGTATATGGTGTATATGGTACAAGTATTGTTTCATTGGTTATCTTGTACATGTAGAGACACCGATTCTCGGGAAGAGTCATTATCTTCTTGGGGAATCTCGTGCCATAACATACCGTGGTTGGATCTATTATACCAGTCGGGGTGGGGAGTATTAGTATCGATATGTGATCAATATCCCTATTGAATAAAGTACTGATTACTGAATAGTGTTGATCATGTACCGCACGTATGATTAGCCAGGCCGCATTGCATCTTGCCCAAGCCGATCACATGTTAAGCTAGTACTCACACACTTAGTTATTAGTATTATTGTTTCATTGGCATATTGTTCATTATTGTATTTATTTCCAGTATTTCTTTATTATATATATATCTCTTGTATCTATTGTACATCTTGTTTATCCACAGCTATTTACTATTACATAGTTTTTATCATTAATTAGAACTGTTGTTTGAGATATACTCTGCTCCTTTCCTTACTGGATATATTTTTCCAGATGACACTGAGGAGTGGTACCCTACCTATTATGGACCCCAGGATATTGTGGGTTTATATTCTGAGACCCTGGCTCAAGAGGGACTTATCCCAACTGAGACAGTTGACCCTGGAGTTGTAGCCTCGTAGTATTCTTTTGTACTGGATTTGTCTCCAGCTTATTTCTGTATTTCTTCAGACTCATTAATATATTATTTTAGACTCATGAGTTGTATTGTGACTATTCTATTCTTATCTGATTCGTGCTCATTTTTATCTTAGTTCTGTGATTGAGTATACTATCATTATTGGTGGTTTATTATATTGTTAGATAGATTATCTAGACAGCGTTCTACCGCCGATTCTGCGACGTAGGTTGGGCGTTGTTTCCGACTAGTACCCTTACACCGGGTGCGGGTCGTGACACGTTTTTGGTGGTGGCCCATACAGGTCTAGCTTCACAAAGTATGTGATATCGTGGTAGTGCAACAATTTAGTTGTACTACTGCGAGCCTGCGATAGGATATAGGAAATAGGCTGAGATACTCAATCACATCTAGGAAAATTCTTTTGATTCAACTATTCTCCTTTGATATTGATACTTGATCCCTTAAACTGTCCTTTCCTTGATGTCTTACATCTTGTGCCATATTGATTCTTTCTTTCGCTTTGTCTCAGGATGCCGCCTAAGACTAGATTACAGCCGAGGAGAGCAATTTCTGAAAGGTCTGCAACATCCCGAGGGCCTGCACTAGTCACTTCTCCGGTGATTGGAGTGTCAGCTGCTTTCGGAGGTCCACCACCTACTCAGAGGACTGTGCCAGCTGTATCTGAGAGGCTTCCATCTCCACCTCCAGTGCCAGCAGAGGCGTCACAGATGTTTACACTGCTTCTTGAGATGCTCGAGGCACAGAGGGCTCAGTCAGAGGCACATCAGAGGCAGACCGACGCTCTACGATAGGGCATCGAGAGTGCTCACCAGCTTGCTCGTGCTATAGTTGAGAGAGGAGTTCCGTTCCAGCAACAGGTTGTTCCTCAGGTTGCTCAGCTTCGGCCAGGCAACATTCAGGACTTCAAGAAACTGGAACATAGGGTTTTCAAAGGGACGGAGGGTATCGTCTATGCTGATGATTAGCTCGAGGACATTGAGCGTCTTATGAGGGTGTCCCGTCTTTCTGAAGATCTGAAGGTTGAGGCGGTAGGACTTCAACTGTTCGATGTCGCTCGCACTTGGTTCAGGAATGAGCCAGTTCTGGTTGACGTAGGACAATCTTGGGAGGTATTCAAGGACCTTTTCAAGAAGAAATTTTTTGCCCGGATAGACAGGCTTGACTTGGGGAGACAATTTGAGAGTCTCACTCAGGGGAGCATGTCTGTGGAGGAATACGCTGCGGAGTTCGGCAGGTTGAGCCGATTTGTAGAGTATTTGGTGAGAGAACCGAAGGTTCGAGCTATTCGTTTCCGTGAGGGTCTAAACTGGAAAGTGAAGATTCTTATTCCGTCTTTTTATGAGACATACTCGGAGATACTTGCGGAGGCACGCAAGGTTGAGCGGGATTTGGGTTTGAAGACCAAGAGAGACCGTGATTCTTTTCTGGGGGCCAACGGCAGTGCAGTATCTGCAAAACATCCTCATTTCCAGTCCAGACTTTTCCAGCAGCCACAGCAGAACCAGACTCCAGCTAGAGCGCCTTTTCACCAGGCACCTCAGCAGCAGAGACAGTTACAGCAAGCTCCATGCAACTACTGCAAGAAGCCCGGCCACATCTGGGAAGTTTGCAGGGGGAGGCTAGGACTTTGTTTATATTGTGGTACTGAAGGGCATCAATCGAGGGAGTATCCTCGTCGTGCAGTTCAGGGAGCAGCTCCAGCTTAGAGGGCACAGACAAGACCACCTGCAGCACAACCGAGGGGACCGCTTCCGACACAGCAGCAGCATTTTGTCCAGCATCAGCAGTAAGGAGGTGCTCGATAGGGACGAGCGTTTGCTATGACCGTCAAAAAGGAGGAAACCACTGGAGATGTCATCGCAGGTTCTATTCTTCTTGATTCTATTTCAGCTTTAGCTTTGTTGATAGTGGTGCTTCACATAGTTTTGTATCTGTTTTTTTTGCTCTGAAGCATGGTTTGGTAGCTGAGTCTTTGTTTAGGACTTACAAGATCATGACCGGGGAAGGTATTATCCTGGTTAATGATATTTGCAAGGACCGGAGAGTTACTCTGGGAGGCCAGGAGTTGAGTGCGTATCTACTTGTAATGCCACTTCTGAGCTACGACATTATACTCGGGATGGATTGGTTGAGTAGGCACCGTGCTAGCATAGATTGTAGAGGAGGTAGAGTTTTATTTGGTCCGCCAGGAGAGCCAGAGTTCGAGTTTGCTAGAGGAGCTACGGAACAAGGCAAAGGCATTATTTGTGGAGCTATGGTGGAAGACAAGGAGTTGCCACATCCGTTGATAGCAGAGTTCTTGGATGGGTTTCCTGAGGAATTACCAGGATTGCCGCCAGATCGAGATGTTAAATTTTCTATAGACTTGGTGGCAGGTACAGAACCAATTTTGCAGCATGTCTATAGAGTAAACAACAGCGAGCTGGTCGAGTTGAAGAAGCAGGTGGACGAATTGCTGGATAAGGGGTTTATCAGATCGAGTTCTTCACCATAGGGGGCCCCGGTATTGTTTGTACCGAAGAAGGATGGATCGGTACTCATGTGCATTAATTACAGGGCTTTGAATAATCTCACTATCAAGAATAAGTATCCTTTACCACGGATTGATGATCTGTTTGATCAGTTGAGTGGTGCCAAGGTATTTTCTAAGATAGATTTGAGATCAGGCTACCATCAGGTGAAGGTGAAGCCGGAGGACATACCGATAACTGCTTTTAGAACTCGGTATGGTCAGTACGAGTTTATGGTGATGTCGTTTGGTTTGACTAATGCACCAGCGGTCTTTATAAACTTGATGAACAAGGTGTTCCACTAGTACCTTGACAAGTTCGTGGTGGTGTTCATCGACGACATACTCATATACTCGAGGACACAGAAGGAACATGAGAAGCATTTGATGATTGTGTTGGATGTGCTGAGGAAGGAGAAGTTGTATGGGAAGTTGTCTAAGTGTGAGTTTTTCTTGGACAAGGTGGAGTTCTTGGGGCATATTGTGACTGGTGATGGTATTTCAATGGATCCGAAGAAGATTTCAGCAGTGGAATCTTGGAAGAATTTGAGTTCGGTAGCAAAGATCAGGAGTTTCTTGGGATTGGCAGGCTATTACAGAAAGTTTGTGCAAGATTTTTCGAGGATTGCCGAGCCGATGACCAGACTCATAAGGAAGGATGTAGAGTTTGTTTGGACGGAGGATTGCCAGGTTGCTTTTGAGGAGTTAAAGAAGAGGTTGACGTCTGATCCTATTTTGACGTTGCCATCAAGGTCCGGAGGTTTCACTATTTATAGTGATGCATCAGGGAAGGGTTTGGGTTGTGTTCTTCAGTAGCATGGGAAAGTGATTGCCTATGCATCCAGGCAATTGCGTCCTCATGAAAAGAACTATCATACCCATGATTTGGAGTTGGCAGCCGTCATATTCGCTCTGAAGTTGTGAAAACATTAATTATTTGTACGGAGAGCATGTGGAGATCTTCACAGACCACAAAAGCTTGAAGTACATTTTTACACAGAAGGAGTTGAACATGAGGCAGCATCGGTGGTTGGAACTGATGAAGAATTTTGATATCTCTTTGCAATATCATCCTAGGAAAGCCAATGTAGTTGCCGATGCTTTGAGCAGGTATCCGGTAGCTATGTTCTTGACGCAGGATCGATATTTGTTGGAGGACTTGGAGAGATTGGGCATTTAGGTGATTGTTCCTGGGTGTGCTATGCAGATGTGGGGATTACAGATACACTCAGATTTGATGGACAGGATCAAGGCAGCACAGTATGATGATGTATCTCTGAGGAGTATCAGAGCTCAGGTGAGAGCAGGATTGGAGGATGATTTCATTATTGCAGAGGATGGATCTTTGAGGCATGGAGTTAGATTCTGTGTGCCTAGTGGGGATCTACGAGAGGAAGTATTACAGGAAGCGCATCGCTCTCAGTATTCCATACATCCAGGTGCTAACAAGATGTATCGGGATATGCGAGAGAGTGTGTGGTGGTATGGCATGAAGAGGGAAGTGGCACAGTTTGTATCCAGATGCTTAGTGTGCCAGCAGGTGAAAGCCGAGAGGCAGAGGCCAGGAGGTTTACTTCAGCCATTACCCATTCTAGAGTGGAAGTGGGAACACATTACTATGGATTTTGTGTCCGGACTTCCACAATCTCCAGGAGGGAAAGACGCAATTTGGGTCATTGTTGATAGGTTGACCAAGTCGGCCCATTTCTTGCCTTTCAAGGTGGGTTTGTCTACGGAGAAGTTGGCAGAGATGTATGTGAGGCAGATCGTTAGGATACATGGAGTTCCCGTCAGCATAGTCTCAGATCAAGATAGTCGTTTCATTTCTCATTTTTGGAGGAGTTGGCAGAAGAGTTTGGGCACTCAGCTCAAGTTCAGTACTGCATATCATCTCCAAACAGATGGTCAGTCAAAGAGGACTATCCAGACTCTCGAGGATATATTACGCACTTGTGTACTAAATTTTGGGGGTTCTTGGGAGGACCATCTCCATTTGGTAGAGCTCGCTTATAACAACTGTTACCAGGCCAGTATAGAGATCACCTTTTGAAGCTCTATATGGTCGGAGGTGTCGTACTCCTTTGTCTTGGGACGATGTTGGAGAGAGAGTTTTGCTTGGGCCAGAAATGGTTGTGGATGCAGCAGAAAAGGTTCAGTTGATCAGAGACAGACTTCGAGTGGCACAGCACAGACAGCGACATTGGGGCAATAGCCATCGGAGACCTTTGGAGTTTGAGGTATAGTTTAGATTTTGTTCACTACCAAAAAAAGTCAAATTAGCGACGTCTAAAAACGTCGCTAAATAACCATAAATCGTCGCTAATTGGGTTTAGCGACGTAATTAGCGACATTTTAAATCAGTCGAAAAACTCCAAGTCGCTAAAACCAAAAACGTCGCTAAACGTCGCTATGCCGACATTTTTTAGCGACTTTAATGTGTCGCTAAATTTAGCGACGTGTTGCGACGCCAAGTCACTAAATAGCGACGTTTATAAAAGTTGCTAAACGTCGCTGATTAGCGACGTCTATCGCGACGTTACATCGACGTCTTTAATGACCTGGCTATAATGCCATGTCAGCAATTGGCGACGTTTAGCGACGACTTTAGCGACGTCATTAGCGACGAAAGTAGCAACGTTTTTCAGCGTCGCTGAGTAGCGACGTAATTAGCGACGTAAATTAACGTCGCTAAGCGTCACTACACGTCGCTAATAACGTCGCTAATTTTAAAATAAAAATAAAAAAAAAATCCAGAAGCAAACATTGGTGATTCCCTGCAGTTTTACATCATCTTCATCATACACACCAACATGATTCAATCTAGTTAACTATATAATCCAATTAAATTAAAGACCACAAGAAGTATCAATCCAATTAAATATGGATAACTATATAATCCAATTAAATTAACTAAAAAATTAAAGACCACAAGTAGCATCATACATCATGTCTATTGTTGAAGTACCAATAATTCATAAATAATAATAAAAATAACTATACTACTACGGTTCTGCAGGAGGATGACCAGCGGCGCGCTTGAAGGATAACAACTCCTCATACTCGTCCCGTGGAATCGACACCGATGTCGATGGAGAAGGCATTGACGTCGGTGGCGGCCGTGCCCGCTCCAAGTCTGCGAGTCGCTGGTTGTAAGAATCCAGGATAGATAACAGCCTCGTACTGCTATCACCCATTGAATCCTGCATCCTCGTCAGGTTCTCGCCCATCGATAGCTGTGACGCCTGCATCCTCGTCAGCTTCTCGTCCATCGATAGCTGTGACGCCTGCAGCTCCATGATGTTGCGATCATTGGAGGCTCTAATATCATTTGTCAATTCTCGTAGCTCCGTCATGCTGCGGTCGAGAATATCCAATCGTGCGATAAGCATCGGATCGTCCGCCTGCGGCTGGGACCGGGACTGGTCCTCCATATTTCGCAGCAAGTCGTCACGGAGAGACGCAATCTGACGGTCAACGGCCTCCTGGACGGCCTCCTGGACTCTGGCCGACGACTGCGAGGGCTGCGACTGCGAGGGGTGTGTGGAATGCACAGCTGTCGGGGAGGCCCTAGATGACTGCGTCGCAACCAGGGCGCCATAGGAGCCCGTACCGTAGTACGTACTCCTCTGGAGACCACCAGCTGCGGTCACCCACAGGTCGTCCGTCGACGGAGATGGACCGGGCTGCGACGAAGCACCAGCCTCTCCAGGTGTAGGTGCACTAGCAGTCGCCCGCTCACGAAGCCTAAGATACTCGGCCTAGAAAAGGTTTGGAAACTCAATAATTGCCTAAGTTATATTAAAATAAACACAAAGTAAAGTAATACTTACATAGGTCTGTGAGGCCCTCTCATCAATGAGATTTCCGTCCTTGCGATCGGTGGCCAAGAAGACGGTCACCATGTTTGCATCCTCACCCCTCTGTACCTGTTAAAAATATATTTTTTATTACTAAACTTAAATATTTTTTCCAAGTACCATTTTATGGTACTTATATTAAAATAATATATTTTAAAAGAAAAAACATACCAAACGACGGAAATGTTCCGTCATCGGAATCGAGCCACCACACCACTTGGCAGCATTCTGCCTAGCCGCCTTGGCCTTCTTAGACCTTTCCTTGTAGCTCGGATCGTCGAATCTAGCCCTCATCGCAGTCCACTGCTCAGGCATGATCCAACCTTGGATCGGTTTTCCAGCACGATCACGAGCCTTCTGGTCATCCAGAGCATCTCGGATAAGCTTGGCGGCAACGGTAGGAAAGAGCCGCTCGATCAACTCGGCCCGGTACGGAGGATAAAAATACGTTTGCTACAATAAATAATTCATTAAGTTAGCATCACGAATATGCATAAATTAGAGGATTTATTTAATATACTTTTACCTGGAAGTGCGCAAACCAGAACGCCTTCCTCTCCTCCGGAGTCTCAGAGTAGTTGATCCAAAGGCCACCGTAGTTGTTTCTCAGAAATTGGCCCAGGCGTCTCTGAACCGACGATGGACGAAATCTATACAGAAATAATAATTTAGATTACTGAAAAAGTCAATATACGATGAATAAAGAGAAACACAAATATATACTAAACCATCTAATTGACTTACTTTGTACCGTCGGCCCAAATCTCTGTCCTCGTCTCCTCCGGTGGTGCGCATGGAGGATCTTGCTGATGCTGGGACAACGTCGGCACGACCTCCTCTACATGCTCATCTGTCTCCATGGTTCCGTCAGCAGGAGGAACGCTGGACGAGGGAGTACTATCACGCCTGGAACTACTCGTCCCAGGAGTGATGCCACGCAACGTCGTCGCAGTCGGAGATGTGACTGCTCGATATACTGGAGTACTGGGCGACGATGATCCGGAACCAACAGTAGGCAGTACCGGAGTGGCACTCTGTCTACCTCGGGACCTGCCGAATCCTCCGCGTCGTCCTGTCATATCTGATAACAACATATGATGAATATAGAGAAACACAAATATATACTACATTCTACAGTCGAAATGTGATACATATCTCAAAGCATTATACAGTCAAAATATAATACATATATTCGTTAATGTCAACATCTACTTCTACATGCAATATTTACAGTCCAAATATAGTTACATTCTACATAGAATATTTTATATTTTCAATCATCTTCAGAAAATTCATCTTGTTCGCCTTCCTCGTCCTGCTCTTCCTCTTCCTCGTCTTCACTTTCATCTACTTCGTCGTCCTCTCCGGATAATTCTACATCTTCTACATTATTACTCATGTAATGAGTAACTTCCGTTGAGTCCACATCTACAATATTTGTTACAAGAGGTAGATCGTCCTCCTGATAAGCTATTTCGTCAATATCAAAGGTATTTCTAGCTTTAGTCTTGCATACTGCCCACCAATCCGACCTCGCTGTGTCACGACCCGCACCCGGTTTAGGGGCACGAGAGCGTGGGTACGTCCAGCCTACGCCGCAGCATCGGCGGTAGAACGCTGTCTAGGTCAAGTACTATCTAAACAATCTCACGCTAGTATCCAACTCCATAAGGAGACGTGGATATCATAAAATAAATCTAGAAATACTCAATCACAACTACAGCACGATAGGAAATGAAGAAATAAAAGAATACAGCACAAGTCTAATGATAACATACATACCTGAAATCCTTACTTCCAATCCCCAAGTGTCAGAAACCAGTCTACTAATGTCACAGTCTGGAAAAATATTTTCCAGTCAGGAAGGAGCAAAGTACATCTCTAAATAGCAGTTCTATATAAATGACATAAACTATGTAGCAGTTCTAGATGGAAACATACCAGATGCATGTATAAGTACGAGGAATGTACAATGAGAGAAGTACTGGAAATACTGTAAGTAAATGCAGGAAAAGAAACAATATGTCCATGAGTAAGAATTCTATGACTAAGTGTGTGAGTACTAGCTTTAATATGTGATCGGCTTGGGAACTTGATCAGGCTGGTTACATGTGATTAGCTATGGTTCATATAAAGTCAGGCTAACCGTTGGTTAGCTATGGTTCATATAAAGTCAGGCTAACCGTTGGTTAGCTATGGTGCATGTAGAGATCAGGCTAATCACACGTAACAGCTATGGTTCATATAAGTGGTCAGGCCGCACCCGACGTGAGATGTGGGGTGAGCTATGGTGCATATAAAGTTGGGTATGATCACATATCTACACTAAAGTACTCCCCAAACCCCCGACTGGTATAGTAGATCCAATCATGGTACGCTATGGCACAGGATTCCCTAGGAAGGTAGCAAATCTCCCCGGGAATTAGTGTCTGTACATGCACAAGATATCAAGGAAACAAGTCTCGTACAAGCTACACCATGAATAAGGAATAACATCTCATGACGAGATCCGTGTATACCAATCCGTGTAACCATCGTGTCAAGATCATGGATATTTACACTAGATACAGTGAACATAGGAGATATCATAAATTAGAAACTAATCAGAGAATGTACTCGCCTTGGGTCCTTAGTTGGTAAAACCAATGTCCTGTTCCAGAGTATCCCCTGGGTAAACCAACAGTCCTATAAACATAACACAAGCAAACCACATTCGCATCAGATGCTACACTAACACAGTCAAAAAATACTGGTCTCAGGGCCATGTCAGGCAGGGCACTAGTCAACTAGGGTCATCTAGTAGGGACACGTATATAATATACATTACACTTATTATACTTACAATATTTATACATGCACCAATTTAAATGTATTTACAATATATATATATATATCTTTTAAATACATATTTGATTTATACTAGTTGAACATTATATATGTATACTCATACATATGCAAAAATACCTTTTTAAAATATATATATATATAAATACTAAATTGATTACATATACTAGAAATACGTATTTACGTATATAAATCATTTCGAACTTATTTTGAACAATAATTTCAAATAAAAGTTTATTTATAAAAACTAGAATTTATGTAAAAGCTAATATTTTTCATTTATGGTAAAATCGGTCACCGATCCAAATAAACTAAATTTGAACTAATTTAGATTATTGAAACTATATTTTTTTAATTTAATAATGTAACCAAAAATTATTATTATTTTTACATATCAAAACCCTTTTAATTTGTTACATAAAAATAAGCTAATTACATAAACTAGCTAATTACATATTAATATAACCAAATTATATAAAATAACCAAATTATATGTACCAATTACATTAATTAAATTAATTATATAAAATAACTAATTATATATATTTACAGATTATATAATTTAATTAACTAAATTATAATTTAACTATTACAATACATTAACTATTTATTGAACTTAAACTAATTCTATAAATTAATTCAACTAATTATAAATTAATTAAACAAATTATAAATTAATTAAATTGATTATTAATTAACTAAACTAATTAAATAACTAATTACATATGTTAACTTAACTAATATACCAAAATATTAACTTAACTAATTATCTTTACATATACTGATTTCAGAACAGAGAAAAGAAAAGGGGAAGAAGAGGCTCACTGCGGGGTTTCAGGCTGGGGTTTTCCGGCGAGGTCGGCCGGCCAGGGCGTCGGCGCGGCGGTTCGACGTGGAGCTCGAGGCAGCGGGCTCGGCGCTCGAGGGCAGCGGGCTCGAGGAGACGTCGGCGCGGGATCTCGACGACGGCGGCGTCTGGTCGAGGAGGCGGGCTCGATGGTGAGGTGGTCCGAGGCGGCTCCAGCGGTGGTGGCAGCGAAGCTCGGTCGACGGATCCCAGGCGGTTCAACCCAGGGCAGCGACAGGGCGGCGACGGCGGCTTCGTTCCAGCGGCGGGCCACCGGCTTCAGCGGCGACGACGACGACGACGACGACTCCGGGCGGCGGCTTCGAGTCTAGGGTTAGGGTTCTGGGTTTTGTGTCGGGGTTGGGTCTGTGGATCGTGTCCGGGGCAGGACACGATGGGTGCTTTACTGCGGACGTGTCCGGGTTTGCCGGACACGGAGAAGCTGTGTACAGTGGTGGATGTGGAGGTGGTGTCCGGGTGTGTCGGATACGGAAAAGCTGGTTGTAAACTGTAAATCTGGACACAGGAAAAGAAATGGATATGGTGGGACACCCGGGGTCGGACCCGAGGCCATCACGGCTGACACGGTGATGCTGGACACACGGACACGAGCACACAAGAAAATGGTGGTGATGGCTTGTTGGCTTGGGAATTGTGGAGGCTAGTTAATAATTAGGAGATTAGGGTTTCTAGGGAAATGTGAGAATGAGAACCTAAATAGGGAGAAGGGTGTGGGATAAAGGGTTGCGGGTTGGCCCAATGAGGAATGGCCCAGAATTAAATATAAAGGGCTTTTCATGTGGGAAGAATGGGGCGTGAATGGGAGACGGAAAACGATAAATTAAATAGAAAAGAAATTTAAGAAAAAATGTTTTTAAGAGGCTTTCGATTAGCTACTAATTAAACTCATTTTTCAAAATATTAGGAAGTATGTAATTCATTTATTTACTACCCCAATTAATTATAAAATTTATTATGAAGAAACACTAGTCTTTTAATTAATTTTATCAAATAACTAACTTTATGATTTCAAGCCAATAGACATTTGAAACTAGAGAATATATATACATTATTATTTATTTATTTTTGTAATACATCGTCAATTAGGAAAAATGATTTTTATAAAGATTTTTAAATTACCTTCTAAAATCAAATATCGTTCAAATCAAATAAAAATTTTCAAGGAGAATTATTTTATAAAACTTGATATTTTAAAATAAATAAAAATCTAATTATTGTGGAAATTGGAAATCGGAGGTTACAAGTCTATCCACCTTAGAAAAATTTCGTCCTCGAAATTTTAGGGATGACTAAGATAGAAAAATTTTGTTGTTCATAATGATGAATATATCATTGAAGAAAATATTTCTATGAGGAAATATTTACCAAACAGAAGGAAACATGAAGAAAAGAAAATATGGTTTAAGACAGGAATAATTTGGAGGAATCATGGCTCGGCTTTGAATCCTCTAGAAGGTTTAGGTTTTGGGAAGTAGACACGATCACTAAAAACAGATAATTTGAATAATGCACGTTATCTTTTCAAAGTAACTAAACCAAGGAAGACCCAGTATATGAATGATATAGACATGAAAGTTTATAGCTAATTCGAAAGATACGGTCGACAATTTGATTTAAGAAACTTAAATACATCCTTCAGAATGTAACCAAGAGACATCTAATCGCCTTTCTTAATTTCTAGGAAAAGTAGTCTTACTACCATCTGAAAATCCTTCCTTTTATCCTTGTTCATTTTACTTTTCTCAACCTTGTGATTCATCATTAACTACTTTCTATAAAAGTTTCAAATTCCACAAACTTATTAGATTAGATCCTAGAATTTCTGAATCAAAAGCATCATCATCAAATTCGAGTTTGTTTATCTTAGCATCAACTATACCTCGATTATTTCTTCGATTTCAAATGTTACTGTCATGGTCAAGATTTCAATTTAAATCACAACCTCAATATACCATGATCTTACTTTACGACCTTCAATTATATGATCCCATAATCAATTATATTAAAATCTTCTTTACCATGAGCTTCATTTCATTCCATATTTCTTTACCCGTATGTATAATGTCTCCGAATTTTGAACTAATATATATTTTATTTTATTTTTTCATCCTCTGAATTTATTATCCCAATGTAAAAAATTTTACTACTCAAATCCTCAATATTTTAATTGAATTCCAGTCGCATCATAACCTCCTCAAATTTTGAGTAAATAACTAAATACAAAATTTACTATCCAATCCCTCAATTGAAACCCAATCAATGCATATTTATAAAACTTAAAAACCTGCATCCCAAAATTTAACTTTAAAACTCATCAATCATCTAACTCAAATTCAATTGATGCTTATTCCAATCTAACTCCTCATCCCAAGAATTTAATTCGACACTATTCCATTTACGATATTTATTTTCTGATTTTCGTTTTCCTCAAATATGCACGATGCGATGCTTCCAGAATCTTCAATGCAACATTCGTAACATATAAAATTTCTATCTTGCAATCAAATAGATAAAATGATAATCTCTCGAATTTCTCAAATTTTAAATAATCAATTCAATCATATCAAGACCTCCTTAAAATTAATAAATCCTCAAATTTTTGGCTCTGTCAATTTCTTAATTCTCCCTTTAAGTAATTGTTTGCCCTCGAATTTCAATCATACCTTGATTATCATAAAATCAATGATCCATCAACTCCGTTATAACAACCCCTAATTTCTTTATTTAATTTAATGCTCATCCACAAATTTAATCCTCTTGTCTCTTTTCGTCAGTCATAACCTCGTCATAGATCTTTGCTATGGTCAAAACCCAATGATCATGGTTTAAGAAAACTCTTCCTACAGCCATGCAATTTAAGAAAATATAGGTCATGTGTCTTTTGTCATGGTATTTCAGTCTCTGTTAGGGGGTACTACTAGTTATGTTCTAACAAAAAATCATGAATATAAACCACGTTACTAGGGAATCAATCAATCAAAAGACGAAAAAGAACATTAGGAAGGAAAAGGAAGAACCTGCTAACATATTACTTGTAGTGTCTACTATCTCTAACAACACTTAACTCTAGCACATTCACTAACTAATTCCTATTCATGTACACTGGTACCCATATCAACTAATCATATATTAATATTCATATCTCTCATCTACCAAAAATTAACTCTTAAAATAATCGTCAAGGTTTAACTTCCCGATCAACTTAAAAAATGCATATACTTCCTCAAAATTAGATACTCCACATCGAAATAAAATTTAATCACTTCTAAAATCTTTGTAGCCTTAACTATGTTTAGTGAATCAAATTTGAATCCTCAATAATTTAACAACATAAAATCTCAACTCCTAAAAAATTCTGAAAATTTAAAATTCATTTCCACCTTTTATTTTATAACTCCTCAATGTACATATTAGTGCTCACGGTCTCTGATACTCAAGGTGCACTCAATACCTCTATTGTCTAGAACTGTGTACTAAATTTGTACTGCCCGAATCACTTGCACTATTACCTCCAATGATCAAAGTTATCATCAACTGTGTTTTTCCTTCATGATTTCAATTATGTCAATTGGTATATCATCTAATTATCAACACACAGAGTGCTTACTGTTATTAACGTCATCCTTGACTAATCCGCGATATAGAATCATTAGCACTTCTTGGTATTCTATCACTAGCTGCATTAATGGATTATCTCGTCAAGCTCATTAGACTCATGATCACCTGTATCCTCTATAACACTCATGTTTCTTTACTCTCATGGGTATGTGTATGGTTCCTCATCTCGATGGTTGTATATGTATTTCCTTCAATCCCTTAAAGCCTATTAAACTAATCCGTGATACGCTTCACAACTTCCATTACTAATCCTGATATTCCTCTACTTATGACATCTCATTAAACCCTTTATACATATACCTTTCTTTACCTTTAACCTTTCCGATATCAATCATCAAATTGGACATCATGCTCCATAAATCCTTAACACAATTCCCGGATGCTTAATCGTTTACATAGATCACTCAATTACATAATCATGATTATCCAGGACGGGTAATTGGCTCTGATACTAACTCTGAGAACTATCACTGATACTCTATACTCTCCTTAACTCTCAGTCTCTAATGACACTACTCCTAGAATCATTGGTACAAGGTACTATGCTAAGGGCTAACTCTAGATTAAAGCCTACTGCTCACATGTCCAACTAAGAAACACTGACAACTCACTAGCAACACAGTCAATACTAATACAAGACACAACAAAATTACAAGCCACTAATTATCATACTTAACAAGAAATCCTCAAGGAATAGGAGCTCAAAGACTGAATTGAGGACAGAAGGTATCTTTACTGCTAGTAAAGAAAGAAGTGGTGGAACAAAGTCCGGGAATAACAGAAATAGATAAGTCTTGAGATGATATTTTTAAGAACCAATTTAGGATACAACCTGATAATCATACACGTCTGTCTGAAATCATGACACTCAGAATCCTCGCCACGCCAGTAAGCATAGACGCGATAAACGACAGGTTCCATAACTAAGGTATGCAACTCTATAATCATGTCATCTAGAATCTTCGCCACGCCAACCGGTATGGCTGCGAAAGACCCTAAGCTTCATAACTATAGTATGTACACCCAAGTCAGGTCCCTACGTTCTCGTCACCACAGCTAATATGGCTGCGATAAATTCTAGGTTCCATAACCAAAGTAGACGTTTTACCTTCCTCACTGTCCTCATCAATATATGTCATCAGATGATACCATAAATCCTAGTCCGTAAAAATTCATCTCAATTTAAAATCAACTCAACAACGATACCAGGAATTAAAGTTAACAACTGGTCAACAAGAATCAAACTCAACAATGATACCGAGATTTTAAATTTTAAAACTGCTCAACAAGAATCAAGTTCAGTAACAACAAGCGAGAGCGGACGAAAACAAGGAAAGATTTAAATTGAAAATAAGATTCTCATGGGGTCATCCCAGGAAATCTTTCAAGAATTTGTGATTGAGTATCCTCTCTCATCCTAGTATCCTATGTCCTATATTCAATAGCAGGTACGCAGTAGTATAACAAGGACGCCACACTACTACGATATCGCACATCTCGCGAAGTCAGACCTGCATGGGCCACCACTAAAAACGTGTCACGACCCGCACCCGGTTTAGGGGCACGAGAGCGTGGGTACGTCCAGCCTACGCCGCAGCATCGGCGGTAGAACGCTGTCTAGGTCAAGTACTATCTAAACAATCTCACGCTAGTATCCAACTCCATAAGGAGACGTGGATATCATAAAATAAATCTAGAAATACTCAATCACAACTACAGCACGATAGAAAATGAAGAAATAAAAGAATACAGCACAAGTCTAATGATAACATACATACCTGAAATCCTTACTTCCAATCCCCAAGTGTCAGAAACCAGTCTACTAATGTCACAGTCTGGAAAAATATTTTCCAGTCAGGAAGGAGCAAAGTACATCTCTAAATAGCAGTTCTATATAAATGACATAAACTATGTAGCAGTTCTAGATGGAAACATACCAGATGCATGTATAAGTACGAGGAATGTACAATGAGAGAAGTACTGGAAATACTGTAAGTAAATGCAGGAAAAGAAACAATATGTCCATGAGTAAGAATTCTATGACTAAGTGTGTGAGTACTAGCTTTAATATGTGATCGGCTTGGGAACTTGATCAGGCTGGTTACATGTGATTAGCTATGGTTCATATAAAGTCAGGCTAACCGTTGGTTAGCTATGGTTCATATAAAGTCAGGCTAACCGTTGGTTAGCTATGGTGCATGTAGAGATCAGGCTAATCACACGTAACAGCTATGGTTCATATAAGTGGTCAGGCCGCACCCGACGTGAGATGTGGGGTGAGCTATGGTGCATATAAAGTTGGGTATGATCACATATCTACACTAAAGTACTCCCCAAACCCCCGACTGGTATAGTAGATCCAATTATGGTACGCTATGGCACAGGATTCCCTAGGAAGGTAGCAAATCTCCCCGGGAATTAGTGTCTGTACATGCACAAGATATCAAGGAAACAAGTCTCGTACAAGCTACACCATGAATAAGGAATAACATCTCATGACGAGATCCGTGTATACCAATCCGTGTAACCATCGTGTCAAGATCATGGATATTTACACTAGATACAGTGAACATAGGAGATATCATAAATTAGAAACTAATCAGAGAATGTACTCGCCTTGGGTCCTTAGCTGGTAAAACCAATGTCCTGTTCCAGAGTATCCCCTGGGTAAACCAACAGTCCTATAAACATAACACAAGCAAACCACATTCGCATCAGATGCTACACTAACACAGTCAAAAAATACTGGTCTCAGGGCCATGTCAGGCAGGGCACTAGTCAACTAGGGTCATCTAGTAGGGACACGTATATAATATACATTACACTTATTATACTTACAATATTTATACATGCACCAATTTAAATATATTTACAATATATATATATATATCTTTTAAATACATATTTGATTTATACTAGTTGAACATTATATATGTATACTCATACATATGCAAAAATACCTTTTTAAAATATATATATATATAAATACTAAATTGATTACATATACTAGAAATACGTATTTACGTATATAAATCATTTCGAACTTATTTTGAACAATAATTTCAAATAAAAGTTTATTTATAAAAACTAGAATTTATGTAAAAGCTAATATTTTTCATTTATGGTAAAATCGGTCACCGATCCAAATAAACTAAATTTGAACTAATTTAGATTATTGAAACTATATTTTTTTAATTTAATAATGTAACCAAAAATTATTATTATTTTTACATATCAAAACCCTTTTAATTTGTTACATAAAAATAAGCTAATTACATAAACTAGCTAATTACATATTAATATAACCAAATTATATAAAATAACCAAATTATATGTACCAATTACATTAATTAAATTAATTATATAAAATAACTAATTATATATATTTACAGATTATATAATTTAATTAACTAAATTATAATTTAACTATTACAATACATTAACTATTTATTGAACTTAAACTAATTCTATAAATTAATTCAACTAATTATAAATTAATTAAACAAATTATAAATTAATTAAATTGATTATTAATTAACTAAACTAATTAAATAACTAATTACATATGTTAACTTAACTAATATACCAAAATATTAACTTAACTAATTATCTTTACATATACTGATTTCAGAACAGAGAAAAGAAAAGGGGAAGAAGAGGCTCACTGCGGGGTTTCAGGCTGGGGTTTTCCGGCGAGGTCGGCCGGCCAGGGCGTCGGCGCGGCGGTTCGACGTGGAGCTCGAGGCAGCGGGCTCGGCGCTCGAGGGCAGCGGGCTCGAGGAGACGTCGGCGCGGGATCTCGACGACGGCGGCGTTTGGTCGAGGAGGCGGGCTCGATGGTGAGGTGGTCCGAGGCAGCTCCAGCGGTGGTGGCAGCGAAGCTCGGTCGACGGATCCCAGGCGGTTCAACCCAGGGCAGCGACAGGGCGGCGACGGCGGCTTCGTTCCAGCGGCGGGCCACCGGCTTCAGCGGCGACGACGACGACGACGACGACTCCGGGCGGCGGCTTCGAGTCTAGGGTTAGGGTTCTGGGTTTTGTGTCGGGGTTGGGTCTGTGGATCGTGTCCGGGGCAGGACACGATGGGTGCTTTACTGCGGACGTGTCCGGGTTTGCCGGACACGGAGAAGCTGTGTACAGTGGTGGATGTGGAGGTGGTGTCCGGGTGTGTCGGATACGGAAAAGCTGGTTGTAAACTGTAAATCTGGACACAGGAAAAGAAATGGATATGGTGGGACACCCGGGGTCGGACCCGAGGCCATCACGGCTGACACGGTGATGCTGGACACACGGACACGAGCACACAAGAAAATGGTGGTGATGGCTTGTTGGCTTGGGAATTGTGGAGGCTAGTTAATAATTAGGAGATTAGGGTTTCTAGGGAAATGTGAGAATGAGAACCTAAATAGGAAGAAGGGTGTGGGATAAAGGGTTGCGGGTTGGCCCAATGAGGAATGGCCCAGAATTAAATATAAAGGGCTTTTCATGTGGGAAGAATGGGGCGTGAATGGGAGACGGAAAACGATAAATTAAATAGAAAAGAAATTTAAGAAAAAATGTTTTTAAGAGGCTTTCGATTAGCTACTAATTAAACTCATTTTTCAAAATATTAGGAAGTATGTAATTCATTTATTTACTACCCCAATTAATTATAAAATTTATTATGAAGAAACACTAGTCTTTTAATTAATTTTATCAAATAACTAACTTTATGATTTCAAGCCAATAGACATTTGAAACTAGAGAATATATATACATTATTATTTATTTATTTTTGTAATACATCGTCAATTAGAAAAAATGATTTTTATAAAGATTTTTAAATTACCTTCTAAAATCAAACATCGTTCAAATCAAATAAAAATTTTCAAGGAGAATTATTTTATAAAACTTGATATTTTAAAATAAATAAAAATCTAATTATTGTGGAAATTGGAAATCGGAGGTTACACGCTGTCCCCCGTCTAGGATAAGTTGTGAAGTACACGAGCTGAGCCTGACTTGATAGGACAAATGGTTCGTAGCCTTGATA
The DNA here is from genome assembly GCA_036927795.1 of Iris macrosiphon. NCBI lineage: Eukaryota > Viridiplantae > Streptophyta > Magnoliopsida > Asparagales > Iridaceae > Iris > Iris macrosiphon. The sequence goes on from JAYESA010000009.1 coordinate 158,724,512, forward strand.
TCTACGCTTGTAGTTTATATCCACAAGGCCATGCTTGTCAATTTTCCAACCTTGATCTTGAATCGGATCGAACCATTCACACCTGAATAGCACGATATTAGCAGGTTCTGGGCCATAATTATATGTCAACTCCACAATCTCTCGTAAGATGCCAAAAAAATCATTGCCCGGATTGACGTCTTTGTAGTTTGAAGATTTGATACACAAACCACTGTTTTTCGTGGAATCAAGATCCAGAAAGCTGTCTCTGATAGGAGCATTTGTTGACTTGAACCTGAACCCATTCATACAGAAACTTGGCCATATTTTTACGGCAGTAATTGGTCCCTTGGCTAGAGTCCTAATAGATTCAGTCTCGGGTGATATTAGACGATCGACCTAAATACCAAAGTAGCGATAGTAAGTTATTTGTTTTGCAAGTGCAGAAATAAAAAGTAATTACCAAGCATCTTACATATGCACTCAACCAAGAAGGAAAATGGCATCTCATATCTTGTTCTACTTCTTCGTCTGTTATGTAGGGTCTAACCGACCTCAACTCATCATTATATGTGCTGAAAAACAATGAAGCAACTGCTGATTAGTAGCATAATAGTATCTTATACTATTACATTGAGATGATGTAAACGTGGACGTATTAATTACTTACCCCTCTAGCTTCTCCACTTCATCCTCGTCGCAATTGAGTAATATATACAATTGAGCAGCCCTTAGCTCATCGTCATTCAAATATCTCTTCTTCATTTTTCCCGAGGGCTTTCCGGATGCATTGAATACTTTGAGTATTGCATCATTAGATTCCTGATATGCGTCGTCGTTTCTGGGAGCTTTCGTCCTATTAGTAGCAACATGCGGTTTGAAATACGTCGAGCAAAAGTTTGTAATCTCCTCGAGAACATAAGCTTCACAAATAGAGCCTTCAACCTGTGCCTTATTTTTCACCTTTCTCTTTAGGTGATTCTGATGGCGCTCGAAGGGGTACATCCACCGATAACCGACAGGACCACCAACACGTGCCTCATAGGAAAGATGAATTGGCAAATGCTCCATAGAGTCGAAGAATCCAGGAGGAAACACCTTCTCGAGCTTACATAGTGTTACCGCAATGTCCCTCTCTTGCTTTTCTAGACGATCGACGAGCAACTTAGTACAACAAAGATCTCTGAAGAATATGCTCAGCTCTGTCAATGGGTCCCAAACGACCTGCGGTAAGAATTTCCGAAATGCAATCGGAATTAACCTCTCCATGAATACGTGACAATCGTGGCTCTTCATACCTACTAGTTTGTTCTCCTTGAGGTCGATGCATCTTTTCAAGTTTGACACGTACCCGTCTGGAAACTTTAGACCCTGAATCCACCTACAAAGTCTACCTTTATCCTCTTTATCCAGTGAGAAAACTGACTTAGGTTGCTTTAACTTTCCATTCCCCTCCTCTATCAAATGCAATGCAGGACGTCTACATATGTCTTCTAAGTCCAACCTCGCCTTCGGATTATCTTTCGTCTTCCCCTTTACATCCATTACAGTATTAATTATGTTATCAAACACATTCTTCTCGATATGCATGACATCAAGGTTATGTCTGATCAGATTGGTGCTCCAATATGGCAGATCCCAGAATATACTCCTCTTCGTCCAGTTATGGGTGCGACCAAATCCGTCACACTTGTACCCCTTAGCAGGCTCTTGGATAGCACTTGGTAAATCTTTTACCTCTTTCCATATCGTGCATCCGGGCCACCTTGGCGGTGGATTGGCCTTCTCCACAACTCCCGCACGAAAAGCATTCTGATTCCTCCGGTACGGATGATCCTTTGGCAAAAATTGTCGATGACAATCGAAGAAGTACGGTTTGCCTCCGTGTTTCAAACGGAAAGCCTGAGAACGGTCCATGCAATACGTACATGAGAGACGACCATGGGTGCTCCATCCCGATAACATTCCATAGGCCGGAAAGTCGTTGATGGTCCACATAAGTGCTGCCCTCATCTGAAAATTCTGCTTTCTAGAAACATCGTACGTGTTGGCACCGACTTCCCACAGCTGATTCAACTCATCTATCAAAGGCTGTAAATACACATCGATGTTCCTCTTCGGATTGTTCGGACCCGGGATAATAACGGTTAGGAACATATACGGAGTCTTCATGCACATCCAAGGCGGTAGATTGTACGGAGTGACGATCACAGGCCAACACGAATACTGGGAGCCCGAAAGTTCGAATGGGGTAAAACCGTCAGAGCAGAGCCCCAATCTGACATTACGCGCTTCCTCGGCAAAATATGGATACTCTCGATCAAAGTGCTTCCATGCTTCTCCATCGGATGGATGATCCAATACTCCTTCGATCTGTTTTCGCCTGTGCCAACTCATGTTTTCTGCAGTCTCCTTAACCATAAACAACCGCTGCAACCGCGGCGTCAAAGGCAAGTAGTGCATCGAATCGGTAGGCTTCCTTGCACCGACAGACTTTCCTCTAACAGTGGCCTTGTAGCGATCAGCACCACAGAATCTGCACGCATCTTCATCCTTGTCGTCTTTGTAGTACAACATGCACCCGTTGCGACATGCATCGATTTTCTCGTATCCCATCCAAAGCGATCTCACCATCCTCTTAGATCGATAGAAGTCTTTAGGCAACTTTGCACCCTCGGGCAAGATCTCTATAATCAAATCGAGCAGTCGATTATAGCATTCTTGTGACATGTTAAAATCGGACTTGATGCTCAATAATCTTGTAACCACCTCCAACGGTGAATGATCCTCACAACCAGGATATAGTGAAGTCCTTGCATTCTCAAGCAACTCCATAAACTTTGCAGCATCGGCATTCGGTGCCTCCTCAGCTGCATCATAATTGTCCGGATTGAAACTAGGTCCCGCCACATCATAATTGTCAGGATTGAAACTAGGCCCCGCCGCATCATAAACCATGTTCACCAACCCGTCGTCGTAAGCATCGTGGTCTTGGACATCCATATACGGCTCCATATAGGGCTCCGACTCCGATGCTAGAGATACAAGTTCTCCGTGCGCGGTCCACTGATAGTAATTCGGCGTAAAGCCCTTCGAGTATAAATGATATGTAACTTCCACTTCAGGATGATATTTCCTGTTGCGACATCTCACACACGGACACTTAATTTTGGTACCGTCCATGTATTGAGGGAACGCCTTTGCGAATTGCAGGAACTGCTGTACACCCTCAATGAATTCATCCCGCACACCGCACATGTCATCAGGATGACGGTTGTACATCCACGAATGATGACGCAGATAGTAATTCATATCCATTTCTAGAAACTTCTGCAAAATTGACAGTATGTATCATATAAATCATTACATGCAAAATTAACCGTACTATAAAAATCATAACTGATATAATACATATTTTCATTTATCAAAACTGCAGCTGCCCCCAACCCCATAGTACTATGAACTGCACTATAAGTGTGCAGTCAACACTACAAATAGTGTGTCATACTATAGAACTGCAGCTGCCCCCAACCACACTCCTAGGTCAGTGTCCGTTATGGGAAAAGCAGTCATGGCATTGCACTAAGGCACCTGGTGTTTGAACAATTTTTGCATCAAAAGTTTCCCAAGTACACGGGCTATTACTCTATGAAATGGATAACCCCATGCATTGTGGCTGTACTCACTCACATTTACCGGCAGATTACTGCACTCCCTTTAGTAAAAAAACCTAACCCCCCAAACTGGCACACTGATACACACATACACTCTTAAGAATTCTGTAATCAAAACTCACCTGGTACCAACAACACCTATTAAGTACTCTAAATTCTATACTTCATATAAACACTCCATCTATACTCATTTAAACACTCCATCTATACTCCCAGATCTGGGATACACCTATATGAATGCTCAACCTTCACACCTATTACTTATTCTCTTCAACACATATATTCACTCAAACACCTGACTAATACACCTCTTTAAATCAGTCACCCACTGCTACTGCTTACCTTCTTCCTCAATATTTGATTACCCCTTATCCCGAGCCACACACTCATGTGTGCACTATAGTATCACTATGAATACCCAATCTTCTCTCAGATGTTGGTGTTATATCTGACACTTGCCCTCATGTCCTTCAAATCATACGAGTTCAAACCCCATCTCAAACACATCCACATCCTGCCTTGCACTAATTGCTGACTGGCTCAGTAAGTTGCTGCACAAGGATGCAGTGTTTACACTGTATTAGGACCCCCTCACACCTGCCTGCAGAAGCTAACAACCAACTACAATGCACCTAAACCTTAATGCACACTATGTTCAGCTGTGCAGTGCCTCCCCAAGTTGCCTGTTGCACATTGGGCTGATGTGCCTCAAGTCTCCCCCTGCTCACTGCTAGTAAGCAGTGCTCACTGCTGCTGTTACCTCTCTCGTAGACTTAGGCCAGTTGGCCCTAACCCTAACCCTAACCCCATGTCAACAAACCTAACCCTAACCCTAACCCTAGGTCCTGATCAGTGTCTGTGTCAGTGTGTGTGTGTGCCGTGTCTGTGTCTGTGTCAGTGTCTGTGTGTGTGTAGTGTTTGTGTCAATGTCACATGTGTCCTGTGAGAGAGAGAGAGAGAGAGAGAGTAGGGTTTACCGGAATAGGGTGGAGAGCGGGTCGACGGAGCGCGGGGGGGGGGAGTTTTTTTCTTTTCGAAATTTCAGAAGATGGGGAAAAATAAAACCGAGCCCTAATTAACCAAATTTTTGCGATGTTTAGCGACGTCCAAGTAAAACGTCGCTAAATTAAATTTTAGCGACGTCAATGACGTCGCTAAACACGTTGCTAAATATTTTTAATAAAAAGGTCGCTATATACGTCGCTAAACGTCGCTAAATTAGACATATTAGCGACGTTTAGCGACCTTAATTGAACTTATAGCGACTTAACTTTTAAAATCTTAATAAAAGTCGCTAAACGTCGCTAAATGTCGCCATTTAGCGACGTCTAGCGACGTTTTAATAAGGAGTCGCTAATTATTTATTATTAGCGACGTTTCTTTTGACGTCGCTAAAATACGTCGCTAATAGCGCTTTTTCTAGTAGTGGTTGTGCTTGCTTTTGGTTGTTTATTATAGATTAAGTTCTTAAGATAGTGTTTTATTCTAGGTGGGTAGTTTGGTGTTTCTGAGGATTTCTCCGACACGAGGCACGATTCGCTTCGGTGGAGGCGGAAACCTTAGTCCGCGATTCATCGGACCTTTCACTATTCTAGAGAGGGTCGATGCAGTTGCTTATAGACTAGACTTGCCACCTGCATTGGAGGGAGTGCACAACGTGTTTCATGTGTCGCAGTTGAGACGATACGTGGCAGATCCTAGTCATGTATTGGATCACTCGGAGATAGAGGTGGGCCCAACTCTTAGCTATCCAGAGCAGCCAGTTGAGATTCTGGACCGAAAAGAGAAGGTGCTGAGGCACCAGACTATTCCTTTGGTGCACGTCGCATGGAGGCATCACTCTCCGGGGGAGTCTACCTGGGAGAGAGAGGATGAAATGCGAGAGCGTTATCCATATTTGTTTGTACCTTGAGGTATGTTATTTTCTAGTTATGATCTGTTCATTGTTATGTTCTTTCATAGTTAATTATGATTCTTTAGTTCTGTTCTGTGATTTTCTGGGGGTAGTTTTCATCTTTGAATTTCGAGGACGAAATTATTTTAAGGAGGGTAGACTTGTCACTAGCACATTTTCTAGGAAAGGGTATATTAGTCTTTTCCTATTTAATTAAATATTGTGCATGGTAAATAATTATTTGTTGTATTATTTAATTATTGTTAGATGTTATTTAATTATTTTGGACTTGTATTAGTGGACCCAACTAGTTTAGTTTGGACCCATGGACCAACATGAATTAATTAGTTAGACTTGGCCTATTTAGAAAGTCCATTGTTAAGGAGATGGATTAAATTAATTAAATCATTACACTAGAAGCTTCCTTCTTTAATTATTTCTTCATGAGAGGCCCCAAGGGGTATATTAGACATTTCATAATTGCTTGAGGAAGGGGTAGGGGCCGGCCTATTAAAAGAGGGAGAAAATTCTCTCTCCTCTCATTTTTATTCCAAATCTAGATCTAGAATTTCCCACTACCAATTATCTTTCATTCCCATTCCATTTTCCTACCAAATTCATTCCAATTCCTTCCCAATTCACCATTAGAAAGTTGAAAAGCAAGGATCTAGAAGGAGGAAGCAAGGATCTACAAAGAGGAGTAAGGATCTACAATTTGGAAGCAATTTCATCTCAATTGGAGGTTTTATTGGGAATCCATCTCCCAATAGGTATAGTTCAGTTTTCCCCCTTAAAATAGCTTCTAAATCTGAGATTTAATCATGTAAAATCAACCCATATGTATGTACTACCCATAGGACTTGGTTTTGTGTTCATAGGAGACCCATGGAGAAAGTTATGGTGCTTTTTGTATCAATTTTGGGGGAATTCCGAATTAACATTTTGTTGTGTGTGTCAATTGATCCTATAGATCAATTGGGTATGTGCTTATGTGTTTGGGGCTAGTGTCGTGTCCACAATTGAGTACGTGTAGGTCGTATCCCAATAATTTGGTGATACGTGTTATTTTGGGGATTTTTCCTCCGACACGGGACTTTGTACATGTCGTATTTTGACACGGACACATAGATCTACATTTGACACTTTGATTTGTTCATAAATAATATTTGTGACTTGTTTGTGTCCTTCGGGGTGCAATTGGTTGTGTGTTGGACTCGTGTCGCATGCGTATCCTAGATCTAGTGGGATACGGTGTGATACTTTCCATTTGTGTGTGTTTATGTGTAGATCTAATTATTTGTGCTTTAATTCTTGAATTATAATTAGTAAATATATATAGATGTTATATATTTATTATAGTGTATTTATTATGGTATTTATTGTAGCATAGATCAATGTATTATATGAGTACTAGTATAATGTATAAATATATATGAAGCTTTCTTTTACATTCATTTTTATATGTTACAAATTATGTTAGTAATATAAATTATATGAAAATATTTTATAAAATATATATATGTGTTTAAATAAGTAATTATATTATTTATAAATATTATATGATTATTTATATATAAATGGATGTATGTTTATTAAACATATATATGTATGTGTACTTTTAACCATGTTGAAATATGTACATTAGTACATAGAATGTATATTATAGCTATTAGTATTTATTTATATATATGTATAGGATTATATATATATAGAAGTATATATTTATTCATTTGATTTATATATATATATATATTAATATATATAGATTATATATATATTTATTCTTTTGGCGACAGCGGATATTAATGACAGCTTCTGTCATTAATTTCCAAACAGCAGCAGCAGCAGCGACAGTCGTTAACTTTGACAGTTGAGAACTGTCACCAATAAGGTGACAGCAGTGCATTTACACAGCAGAATTGGCGACGGCGTTTCAGTGACAGTTTGAATGGTCACGGAAAGTCTGTTTACTGAAAATTAGTGTTTTACCACACTGTTTTCAGTGACAGTTAGGCAGTTTAGTATATAGTTTTATATATTATATATATATATATATATATATATATATATATATATATATATATATATATATGTATTTATTGTGAGATATAATACTAGTATTGTTATATTCTTAATTGTATAATATTAGTTTATATATATTATATTATGTATAAGGGTAAATACTATATCTAGGTATCTTGAGCATTACTTTGTGGAAACCAAGGTAAGTGGGATACTCAAGATACGGGGTTTGGGTATCGAGTTTGTGACTTTGTGTGGATACCAAGTTGGTTCAAAACCATGGTTCCTAATTGTTGTAATTAATATTCTATACTATTATACTTTATTGTTGATATATAGGTATTGTGATGTTTACCTTGGATTCACGTATCCGAAGATACGGTATCACAATATTTTAGGTTGTGGTTCCTATGACTTAGATTTTAGTATTTTGATCCAAGATTTTGGTGCTAAACTTGTGCAACCTAGAAATAGATAGTTGAGCTTGGTTTGACCATAGTTGACTTTAGTTGACTTTAGAGTTGACCATAGTTGACTTTTGAATTAGAATTGACTTATTGACCTAGAAGTTGACTAGTTTAACTTATTCTCTTTTCGGGACCTTGTATTGATGTTGTATTCCATATCTAGGTCTTCGAGGCACCGAGTCAGACATCTGTGAGACTGTTCATTGGACTTCAGGAGAGTACATTCTCTGATAGTTTCTTATTTATGATATCCTCTATGTTCACTGTATCTAGTGTAGATATCCATGTTCTCTTGACACTATGGTTACACGGATTGGTATATCCGAATCTCGTCATGAGATATTATTCCTTAGTATATGGTGTATATGGTACAAGTATTGTTTCATTGGTTATCTTGTACATGTACAGACACCGATTCTCGGGAAGAGTCGCTATCTTCTTGGGGAATCTCGTGCCATAACATACCGTGGTTGGATCTATTATACCAGTCGGGGGTGGAGAGTATTAGTATAGATATGTGATCAATATCCCTATTGAATAAAGTACTGATTACTGAATAGTGTTGATCATGCACCGCACGTATGATTAGCCAGGCCGCATTGCATCTTGCCCAAGCCTATCACATGTTAAGCTAGTACTCACACACTTAGTCATTAGTATTATTGTTTCATTGGCATATTGTTTATTATTCTATTTATTTCCAGTATTTTCTTATTGTATATATATCTCTTGTATCTATTATGCATCTTGTTTATCCACAGCTATTTACTATTACATAGTTTTTAACATTAATTAGAATTGCCGTTTGAGATGTACTCTGCTCCTTTCCTAACTGGATATATTTTTTCCAGATGACACTGAGGAGTGGTACCCTACCTATTATGGACCCCAGGATGTTGTGGGTTTAGATTCTGAGACCCTGGCTCAAGAGGGACTTATCCCAACTGAGACAGTTGACCCTGGAGTTGTAGCCTCGTAGTATTCTTTTGTACTGGATTTGTCTCTAGCTTATTTCTGTATTTCTTCAGACTCATTGATGTATTATTTTAGACTCATGAGTTGTATTGTGACTATTCTATTCTTATCTGATTCGTGCTCATTTCTATCTTAGTTCTGTGATTGAGTAACTATCATTATTGGTGGTTCATTATATTGTTAGATAGATTATCTAGACAGCGTCCTACCGCCGATTCTACGGCGTAGGCTGGGCGTTGTTTCCGACTAGTACCCTTACACCGGGTTCGGATCGTGACAGTGTCCAAGTTGGCATGTCCTAGACGCATATGCCATAGCCAACTCTCATCTTTGTTAGCATATATACATCTTCCTGCATTGTTAGTATCGTCTAGCATATAGAAAATAAATATCATCTTCCCTAGTACCTTCAAAAATAATATTTCTAGATGATCTCTCATAGATAGAACATTTATCATTCACAAAATTAATACCATAACCAAGGTCAGCCAGATGACCGATGTTGAGCAGATTATATTTTAATTTAGTTACTAGACAAACATCTTATATTACAAGATAGGGAGGAGTGCCAATATTATCGTTACCTATAATATACCCTTTTAGATTGTTCTCGAAGGAGACGTATACTTCTTTTTTCATCGATAGCGTTGCAAATAGAGATGCATCATCAGTCATCTGTCGTGAGCAACACGAGTAGATTTGACCTTTGGTACCCATTTCTTTGAGGGTCCTTAGATGTTAGCTTTTGGTACCCATGCATATATATTCATATCAACTAGTCTCCTATATTTGCATTATCGTTAGATGTGTCTGTGTTGACCACAGTAGTGACATATTGCAAATGTGTTAGTGCTTGGTTTAGCATGGTAAGCAAAAGTATGTGAAGTGGTATGGCGTTTCTTTCATGGATATTTGTAAAAGAAAGCGTGATTTTGTATAGCATGTGATTTACTTGCTTTCCTTTGCAGTCTCTTGTGATGAGTCACCTTTGCTAAGGTGCAGTCTTCTGTTGCAAGTATCTATTCGTAGTTTTAAGTTAATTATCAAAATTAGTTTGACTGGAACCAGATGGGTCAACAAGAGAGAGAGAGAGAGAGAGAGAGAGAGATTGCAGCAATTTTTGGTGCAACAAAGTATTGTCTGTCCAAGGAGTCTAAGTATTGTCCGAGGAGTTCATGCAAGAGTAGCAGAGGAGAATTCAAGAAGTTCATGATTTTGAACTTGCTAGCAACTTGGTTCCATTTTTTTCATGTCTCATTCAAGTCGTTGTAAAAGTTGTAATGTTTGATTTTTCACGTACTTCATACGTTTATTGTATTCTATGAATAGCAGTCTTGTGCCCCATGCATTTGGACGGAAATGGGGTGGGTATGGGCTAGGGACTATACTCCCCATCACCGTCCCTGATTAGTATTCGAATTCCCTTTCCCATTTTCGTTCGAGTTCAATTTTTCATCCCCGTTCCCGTCCCCGTTAAACAATGCAATATTCGTCCCCGTCCCGTAACACATTCAAGGTCGGGCTTTCCCATCCATGTTTCCCAACCCTTTAGTAATTTTTTTGTACATTATAAAGCTTAAAAAACTATTTTCATTTCAAACTAAAATATACAATACATGTTAATAAAGACTGGTTTCCTTAAAAAAAAATACTACTAGATAGAGAAAATCATATAGTATAACAAAAAGACTATTATCCAAGAAAAATATACAAGTACTAAATAGAAGTCAACAATACAAGACAACAAAGAAAGAATGTTAACTCCACTAAACATATTCTAAATAGATATCCACATTTTCATACAACGAATACATATGGGTATAAGTAATCGGAATCGGAGATTTACTGGAATGGAAAATACTATACTCATACCCGGTCCCAAATCCGGCCGGATTTTTTTTTAAATTCCCATTCCTGCCCCGTCACCAATTTTAAATCCGCAAATCCGCTTCTGTCGGCAAAACAAAAAAATCTGATTTCCATTTGTTCTAAAGAAATTGTCTATCCCTACTCATGCCACGTAGTAATCACAACACATTATAAGGCTCTAGAGTTGGAGATGCTCTAGCATAGATTCTTGAGTACAAAATCAAACTGAGCCATAATAGGTTATGGCACTAGGATTAGTAGTCTACTATATACAAAGAAGCTTAATTAGTAGAAGGAAAAAAACAGAGAACATGGAGTGCCTAGTAGTGAAAACATAACTATACTTTCTTGAACCATAGATCCGCAGAGCATCAGACAGAGATCAACATCACCTTATTCCTCCTTGACCGCACTCCTCCTCCCATTGGCCCAACACCATCCTCTTCCCCCTTGCATCTGCCAATCCTTCTGTACTCACCATTGCCGCCGAAGACCGAGCTCTCCATCACACCCATGTATTCTTCTTCGTCTTCACCCAACCCTACTGCCTCTACCATATCATCCTTCACCCCTTCTTTGGGATGGCAGAGAGGACTAGAAGACTTACTCGGTAGCAGCCGAAGCCGGAGGCAGCCTTCACTCCTTTCGGCTTCGAGAAGCGAAGGCACGAACGGCACCAGCAGGAGCCTCCCGTTCTCCCTCTTCGTCGACAGCCGAAGCCGGTCCTCCCCTCCGAGTATCGTCAGAGGGGGAGGGAATCCGGAAGCAGCAGCACTCCTCCTCTTTCTTATGCTCCTGATCGCCCTCAGCTCCTCCGGCCTAGAGTAATCGTCGAGCGGGTAGAGCACACCATTCTCGGAGCCGAGAATCTCTGTGCACAGCTCCAAGTTCTGCTTCTGCGTCTTTGGCAGCGTGCGCTTGACCAAGGACGAAGTTAGCGGTGGCAGTGGTGGTGGTGGCAGTGCAATCGACTCCAGAAGTGTTTTGGGTTGGCTAGGGAGTGAGAAAAGGACACTCCATTGGGAAGGAGCAACAACCAGCTCCTCATTGTCTTTGTCACAACACTTCATGACCAAGGAATCAAGAAGATGGTCTTGTTCTGATTCAATGCATGTCATGATGAATTGCTGTGGTATGGAAGCAGCGGAGATGGGCACCGTTGACACAGAGCGGAAGCAAATGAAAAAGTAAGAGAATGAATGAGAGAGGCTTTGGTGCCTGCCACTAGTTTATATAGAGGGGAAGGAGGGAAAATTATGAGTGGGAAGAGAATCTGAAGAATTTTTTTTTTTTTTTCCCTCAGTATGTTGATGTTTTTTTATTGGTTAGATTCTATTGATTATGACCTATTAAAGGACAAAAACTTTATTGAGATTTAAAATTTGATACACATTTGTCTTTAATTTTCTTTAAGAAGAAGATCCAAATCTATCCTTTATTGTTATTTATTTTATTAACGGTTTCACCATCAATTCTATTTAGGGTTATTTGATATTACCTTCTTCTTAGATTATGTATATTGATATTATCCCTAGATTAAAAGTTGAGAATAACTCCTAAAAGTACCGTTAAAAATCTGAAAATGTCGTTAATGAATTTTGAAAGTGTCGGGATGTATTCTCAATTTTTAATTTAACAAGGGTAATATCAATATACATAATCTAAGAGCAAGATAATATCAAATAGTCGTTCTATTTAATTAGTCTACTTTTATTCATCCACCAAAACTAGTGAGGATGTTCTCCGTTTCAGACAAGGTCAAAAAGTGCCACGTGTCTAATTAGTCCAACCTAAAATTACTTTTATAAGTGATTTGGTGAACATTCACATTAGTTCTATCCATTATTGTGTCACGTGACAACCATTGAGTAGAATAGTAAAATCTCTACTAGTTTTGGTAAGTAAAAAAATATTGACTTATATTTAATTAGCCATACAATAGAACCTTTGATCAATATTCTTCTAGAGCATAGAACTTCTCTAAAAGTTAAATAAGAGAAAAAATTTGACAAAATTTTATAGAAAGAATCCAAACGAGCTTAGTATTGAAGTTTTAGTTGATTTTATACTAAACTCTCATCCTCCACTAAACCATTATATTTTTTTTATTTTTTTTGAGATGCCATCCCCGCTAAACTCGTTAATTAAATTTAGGTTAACATGTACATTAAGTATGAGCTACTTTGTATAATCTAGTTAAGATTGAAAAATAAAAGAAAATAGAAGAACAAGAGAAATCTACTTAGGATGATTTTTTTTTCTTTTGTTTCGGAAAATAAAGTCCTGATGATTTACCGATCCCTCTTATTTTCTTTTGTCTTCCCCTCCCAATTTTTGATCCATTTTTTTATTGTTGTAATTGGATTTACTTAAGAAAATATTAAAAAACAATAAAACTTTTGTCCCAAAAGTTTGGGGTCTACTATATATTTGAATCATTTTCTTGGTTCAGCTATGTTAAAAAGCCATGGTCTCTATAACAGAAACAAAAGTTATATTCTTCTATCAAACTGTTTATATAAAGCAACTATGACATAGCCAAAAAAGGTCGATCATTGGGCTAACTACCGAAGGTTACGAGAACACGAACCATAGTTTTCAAACATAATAATTAACAAGATAAACACGCATAGTGCAATTTCTTAATCAAAGTTATTAATCAAATATAACTTCTCCTCAGTACAACTCTTTATTTATATGTGTAAAGATTAATTATAGTTAGTATTAGATATTAATTAGATTTAGGATTAGGTTCTTCTTCTATATGGATACATATTTCTTCTCCTGCCTTTTCCTACTCCTATACGAACATGGATCCGTTCTCCCACTATATATATTCATAGTTGTAAGACTTTTTACATCATACATTAATCAAATTATTATTTCTTCTTCTTGATTTTTTTTATGGTATCAGAGCCTATGATTGTTCAATCCTAGAACCAAATTAATTATCTCAATTAAAAAAAATGTTTCTTGCCGATGCTACTATTTCTTCCTCGACACCGTGCTCCAAAAGTCGCCTCCGACCCTTCTACCATGTCACACAAGTGTGAGAGATCGTTGTGCTCCGACCTCACGAAGACTCGTAGGCGTCTCGAGTCTCGAGACCATGTCGTACCAACTCTTCCAAATTGAATAAAGAGAAGGAAGCAGAAGTAACAATAAAAAAAAGGAGGAAATACAAAAGAAGAAAGAATCAGAAGTAACAATGAAGACAAAATAAGAATAAAGAAAGAAGAAGTGGAAGTGGAAGTGGAAGAGAAAGAAGTACGAAAATTTAAAAGAAGAAAGTCACGTATCACCAATATGGAAGCACCACAAGCTTGGTGATTCCTTCCATATTTCATCTAAAATATCAGTTTACCCAAAAAAAAAAATTCAAAGAAATGAAAAAAAGAAGAAGAAGTATGTGTCCTCTATGTACCTATTGCAAAAAGTATGTTTATTATGCTATTGTCTGTTATGCTTGTCAGCGGTCTGGTATGATTTATTCTCACTGTCATTAACCTGGTCATCTAGTGGATAATTTTTTTTTTGCTTTATCCATATTTAAGAACTCAATTCTTCAAGCGGATACAGACAAGAGATTCTTCCTCGACTCACTCTCCGATACCTCTGGTTCAGACATCAGCTCAAGATCAAACATCAACAGATATTCAACATAGTTTTACTCAGTTAGAGCTCTAGGTCCAGCCCCGTCTCCAACGTCAACCTATTTTTGCTAGCTCCTTTACATCTGCCTCTACTGGTATGTCTACTTCTTGGATATTAGACTCTGGTGCTTCTCATCATATGACGTATGACATTAGTCTTTTATCTACTATTACATCTTTACCATCCCATTTTTTCTCTTCACACACAACTAATGGTTCCCAGTTGGTTATCACTCAATCTGACTCCATATGAAGTCCCCTCCAGGTCTTTCTACTGCACCAGAACATGTGTTGTCGCATTCGTTGTGCTATCTATGGTCTCAAGCAAGCTCCTAGGTTTTAGTGTTTCCGGAGTGCTATTTGTGAGATAGGTTTTTAGCAGTATTCTTAGGATCATTCTCTTTTTGTCGGTCGTCACCGCACGGACGAGTTCTTCTTTTACACTATGTGGATGACATAATTTTGATTGGCGATGATTCATCAGGGATTGCATCTACTCAGAGATACCTTCATCAGCAGTTTCAGATGAAAGACCTTGACAATCTTCAATATTTTTTTGGACTAGAGATTGCAAAAGGTAAGAGAGGGATACTTGTTTCTCAACAGAAATAAACTTCAGAGATTATTTTGTCAGTTGGTCTATCAGATAGTCGCACAGTTGATACTCCTTTAGAGCTTCATGTGAATCTTCCTCTCACAGATGATGAGCTTCTCACAGATCCTACTCGCTACAGGCGGCTAGTGGGTCAACTTGTGTATCTCTGTTTGACCATACCAAATATTTTTTATGCAGTTAGTATTGTTAGTCAGTTCAGTTTCGCGCATCGATCAGCTTACTATAGTTCATTTCTTCTAATTCTACGATATCTTCAGGGTTCCATTACGCGCTCATTATTTATGTCTTCTACATCTACTCTGGAGCTTCGAGCATTTTCTGATGCATATTGAGTAGGAGATCTGACCACCAGACGATCTACTACAGGCTTCTATTTTTTTCTTGGTGATTCGTTGATCTCATGGCGAAGCAAGAAACAAGAAGTTGTTGCATGTTCTTCTACTGAGGTAGAGTATAAAGCTATGGCTGATGCCACCACGGATCGTCCATATACGTAGACTGCTATCTGATATGGACATTGCTCCTACAGAACCTACACCTCTTCATTGTGACAACAAGAGTGCTATATAGATTTCAAACAATCCAAGTTTTTATGAACGGACAAAGCATATTGATATTGATTATCACTTTGCCCATCATCATTTTTTGAAAGGCACTATTTTTCTACCACATGCGACTTCAGTTGATCATCTGGCAGATTTATTTACAAAGTCACACCCAAGACCGCGATTTCAGTTTCCATTGGACAAACTCATATTATTTGACCCACTATGAGTTTGAAGGGGGTGTTAAGATTAATTATAGTTAGGATTATATATTAATTAGATTTATGATTAGATTCTTCTCCTATATGGATACATATTTCTTCTCCTACCTTCTCCTACTCCTATACGGATATTGATCTGTTCTCCCACTATATATATTTATATTTGTAAGATTTTTTACATTATCCATTAATAAAATTATTATTTCTAACATAAGACCTAAGAAAATAAATTATTTGTCGACAATGGGCTTTGACGGTTTGATCCAAAAAATGTTCATTAAACAAATCAACAATATTGCTAATAATTTAAAAAAAAATTAAAAGGGCAAGAAGTATATATATATATATATATATATATATATATATATATGCACTTCCAAGCCTGCCACAATATTTATTCCATCAAGAATCAGTTTTCTCCCTTGCCAAACCTCTGTGCTGCCTTATCAAGCTTAACCAAGCTACTTACTCTCACGTTCGCCCCAGTCAAGCTCGAGTTATTTTCGAGATCGACGTCAGCAAACCCCTCCCTCCTAACTTATGCCTCGTCCTTCCTGAAGGCAATATTGCGTGGCAACCCTTAGCTTATGAAAAACCATCTGACTACTGCTCCCATTGTTTACACCAAGGGCACTCCATCACTGCCTGAAGAATACAAACAACAAAGATAAAAGAGAAGCCTCGAGGGAAGACAAAAACATACCAAAAAACTCAGAAAATAAGGGAATCCCAGATTATGCTCCAAGAGAGGGAAATAGAAAAATTAGAAGAACAAAGGCTTATGTTAAAACAACAACTAACCCTCCAGGGTCAACCCAATATCTCCTCTCCATCCTGCTCTATTCGATAGCTCTGCTCCTCTCATCAATAATACTTTAGAACGATTCCCCCCTCCTATTCTCTTCCTCCAAGCAGAGTATAAGTAAAGTCAGATTCACAAAATCAAACACCGCGATATAACTGGGTTCCGTCATGGAGGACTAATCCAGTTTTGAAAACTCGTGCTCCGTGTTAATCCACTATTTGTGAAATATGGTACAACCACAAACTTTGATCAGAAGGCTTGCTGACGTCTTATAAATACGCACTTTGATCTGAAAAGGACGCCGACTTCAGACTTGAACTGAAACTTGATTTTTTAAGATTCTTACAACTCAAATCGACTTCTAACCGAAACTGAACTGACACTTAGAAGGCTTGAGAGTTGTTTCTTGGAGATGGAGAAGATTGAAGGCTTAGAATGTATCTGAAATGAATATATGAAACTAAGAATGAGTTGATGAGAATGATATGAAATTCAACTCTACTAATAGGCTTTTTATGAACAGAATTTGGGTAGAGTTCTGTCCCCAAAGGTTCAAAAATTTGAACGTTTGAGCTTGGTCTTCAGGAGGAAGAAGTCGAATTAGGGTTTCTGGTTTTTATGGGGGAACAGAGTTTGGTCTGAGTTCTGTTGGGTACAGAACTTTAGCCGAATTCTGTGTCCAAGTATCAAGAATGTTGGAATCATTTTGTTTGGCTGATTTGAGTTGGGTTTGGACTGGTTTTTTAGTAGGCTTGTTTAAGTGGACTTGAGTGCTATCTAGTTGACGTGCGACTAGATGGACAATCATCCTAGGCTCAAAAAAAATGTAAAATATACATTAGAAATAGAAAGAAATCAGGCACAACTTGTAGTGTTCTTTATGTAGACAATAGCAGTGATGCCGAATTTGTTTGAACTTTCGGTATATCATATCGAATCGAGGTTTTGTTAATTATCAAAAATAGGTTGGCCATGACCAATTGTGGCCAACAGACAATAATTATGTATTTTATTTTGTTGAAAGTACTAACAATGATTGGGGTCAAGTTGTTAAAAATGGTAAGAGCTGGCTTTGACATATGAGACTTAGACATGCCAACATGGACATTCTCTCTCGGCTTGCTACCAAGAACCTAGTAAGAGGTCTCCCAAACATCCCTTTGAAGAAAGACTTGGTATATGAAGAATACAAAAATGTTAATTTGACTAAATCCTCTTTCATGTCACTAAACGTGGTAAGCACTACTAGACCTCTTTAACTTCTCCATATAGATTTATTTGGTCCTAATTGAGTTGATATTCTTGGTGGTAAACTTTATGCTTTTATTTTAGTTGATAATTTTTTTAGATTTACTTGGATAATTTTTCTTAAGAACAAAATTGATACTTTTTTGAATTTGTAGATTTTCGCAAATATGTTCAAAACAAGAAATGTATTATGATCAATAAGATTAGAAGTGATCATGGAGATAAATTTGACAATAATGATTTTAAAAAAATACTAAAAAATAGTTTCAATCATGATTTTGCTTGTCCTAGAAATCCACAACAAAATGTTGTATTGAAAAAAAGAATAGAACTCTTGATGATATGGCTAGAGTAATGTTAAACAAGATATAAACTTCCTTAATATTTTTGTGCTGAAGCCGTTAATACTGCATGTTATGTTGTAAATGTAGGATCGTGTATGGCAACTCTAGAGGGGGGGTGAATAGAGTTTATGTATACAGCAGAATAAAATCACCTGTTAAAATATAATTCTATGACAAGCAATGGTGATCAACTACTAGCATTTAGAATATATCTAATGTGTAAGTGATACTACTAGCAATGTTATGAATATATGCAATAGAGTGAGTGAAAGCAAACGCAAACATCAAGATGTATACTGGTTTTTCTCTAAGAGGACTAGTCCAGTCCCGATAACTCAAGATCGAAGTTTTATCCACTATAATCACCAATAGCGAATCACAAGCTTTGATCCGAAGGCTTGCCAATTCTTTACACCACGAGGTTTGATTTGAAGTTTCTCAACTTCACAGCTTGAGAGAGAGAGAGAGTAACTGATGGAATCAAGCTCTTTACAGCTCTGAAGACTTCTAGACCGAGACCACACTTGGCACTAGAAAGGCTAGAGAGTTAATTTTGGAGATAGAAAAGTTAAGGCTTAGATGTTTACTCACAATAGGTTAAAAGATTAAGAATCGTTGAGTTGTTATAAGAATAAAGAATTCTAATCCTATTTATAGGGTGTAGGCAGACAGAATTAGGTCAGAATTATAATAGAATTTAATTCAAATTTTTAACCGTTGGGCCAAGAAATTAGAAGCTTATTGAGCTGGTTGATTTCATACCAAAAGGGTAACCAAGTTTGGTCCGAGTTTGGCACGAGTTCGGCCCGAGGTCGGTCTCTTAGTATGGTAGGTTTTGTAAATGAATGTGGTCTAATTTGGTGGATAGGTTCTTTGGTTTATTTAAGTGGACTAGGTATCTGGGTATAGGTACGTGAGATTTGCCAGTGCGACTCAGCTTACATTAGTCCTAGACTTAAATAAATAAAATATTATATTTAAATATGAAACCAATATCTGTTGTAGAGTCTGACTTTAGTACTAACGGAGTTGATATACTTTGCATCAAGTATTTGCTTCATCTATATTTTTGATATGATGTTTGACGATTATCAGAATCAGGTTGACTGTGACCACTTTGTGTCAACAATCTCCTCCATTATGATAATTGATAAACTATGCCAAAATACACATATGGTTAGTCTGATGTAGCCTTTGATGCAAATAGTTGAAATGTAGACGAAGTTTCTTTGAACGTAGATCTTTTCGTTAAAAACTAGCTTTTTAGAAAAAGATCCCCCGTAAGTAGATCTTTCCTTTGAATGGAAGCATTTGAATGACCTCTAACTTGACATTACTTTTATAGCAAATTTAGGTGCAGGTATATCAACAAAATATATCATAATTATATATCATCAATCATATATCAACTTTAATCAAAACATTTTTATCATATTTTATTATTTCTTCCCTTTTGTCAATATATCATAGTGGGAAATACAAAAACTCTCCTATAACGAATGATTATGATAAATTAGAAAAAGACAAATTAACCAGAACATGCATTATGTTTGATCAGAATAAATAACAAGAATGACAAATATATAGAGATGCAAATAGAATAAACATTTTACGAACATTTTAAGCAAATATTTCTAGTACATTAAAATAGAAAAACTAATACATCCACATAGCTATAAGAAACTATCACAAATCATCATCAGCAGCATCAGCAGGCGGGTGATCGTCAAAGTATGCTCCGGTAGGGTTAAAGTACTATTGTACAAATGGATCATCGATCCTGTAGCCAGAACAGGAAGGATTATGAGCCACTGGGGGAGGTGCAGTAGGATGATGGGCTATGTGATAATGAATATCTGCTAGGGAGTTGGCTAAAGTGTAGGCTTGGATAGTGTTGCGATAAGATTGGTCGCGAAGCCGAGTGACAATAATAGTGTTCTGCTTCTGGTGTTGAGCAGCTATCTTCTCGTTTTGCAATCTGAATTGCTCGCGGAACATCTCTTGGATTGATTCCAAGGTAGCAGGCGGTGCAGAGGATGATAAAGTAGGAGTAGGAGGAGCTGGTGTATCAGAATTAAATCTGGATAAGTCATCCTCATCAGGAACGAGAGAAATAGGCTAAATTCTACGGGCTTTGGTCAGATAAGCTGGCTTAGATAGATTAGTGGGTTCTACTATAGGAATATGAAAGTGATCAAAGATAAGTGGTAGATACATGGTATAAGGAAGTTGACGTTTGTATTTATAGCAGTCAATCATCTGCCGAATCATTGCCTTAGCAATGCTAAAAGGAGTGGATGTGTAGAGGTGATATAAAGCAGACATCTCCCTATATATCACATCATCTTTAGAGGTTTGCTTTGGAATGATAGCAAAGTATATGATACGGTAAAGTTCGTAAAAGTATTGGTTGAAATAACTAGCATAAAACTTTCCGTCAGGACAAGGATGAGGGGCACAAAGTATGTCCCTGAAATAATCAAGAGTGATATCGTCTCTGAGATTGAGTTTGTTAATCTAAACTAGGGCCTCTCCTTCGTTAGAGATTTTAAGAATTTTATCCAAAGTTGTATCATCAAATTCAATATCGATTTCATCCACTCTCGAAGAGATAAATCATTGATCATGAGATAAATTACTATAAAATATGCGAATGACATTCAAATATATGGGTTTTTTTAGTTTTGACTAGACGATGAAGATAGAATTCTATAAGATTAGGTTTTTGGACATAAAAGTAGTAAAATTAATAGGATTACCCTTGCAAATATTCCTTTACACAAAATCATTGAACCATAGATTTGAGACATTAATAAAAGTGAAAATAAAGTCATCATATTCTCCCGGGTTTGAAATATTAGAAAAAAATAAGAAATAGAGAACATCATCACTAGAGGGTTGAGAAGAGGAAGCTTCATTTGCTTTTCTCTTCTTTTTCCCAAATATAGGAGCCATAGAATAGGGTTTGAGAATGTCACCCTCACTTTTTCAACTAATGATAGTTTGGTAAGTTAACATGGGTAATTATATTTTTAGAAATATAATATTAAATATTGTGCATATTGTAAATTATTATTTATTATATTATTTATTTATTGTTAGATATTAGATTTATTTTAAACTTGTGTAGTGGACCTAACAAGTTTAGATCCATGGACCCAATATTTAATTCTAGTTTAGATTGAGCACAATAGTAAGCCCATTCATTCGGAGGATGAATTAATTAGTGAAACCAATTAGACTAGAATATTTCCTCCTTAATTAATTTTTTCATGAGAGGCCCCAAGGGGTGTTTTGGATAATTCATAGTAGCTTGCAAGAAGGGCAAGGTTAGGCCACCTATAGGGGGGAGAGAGACTCTCTCTCTTCTTAATTGACATTCCAATCTAGATCTATAATTTTTCCTTCTTCCAAATTCTTCATTCCCACACCAATCCCTACTCAAATTTCTTTCCAATTTCTTCCCTATTCTTCATTGGAGGCTAGTAGAACAAGGATCTACAAGGAGGAATCAAGGATCTATAAAGAGGAGCAATGATCTACAAGTTATGGCTAATTTCACTTAATTTGGAAATTTTATTAGAAATCCATCTTTCAATAGGTATAATTCAGTTTTTCTTCTTTAATTAGGTTCTAAATCTATGATTTAACCATAAAGAATCGTCCTATATACTAAGGCTACCCATAGGAATTGGAATTAGGTTCATAGGAGGCATATGTAGAAAGTTATGTGGTATTTTATGTCAATTTTGGGGAAATTTTGAGATTGGCACATCTTATATTTGTTAATTGGTTAATTAAACTAAATTGACATGTGTTTGATTGTACGTGACTAGTGTCATATCCATAATTGAATACGTGTAGGCCGTATCCCGATAATTTGTTGATATAAGTTAATTTGGGAATTTTTTCTCCTACACGGGGATTTGAGCTTGTCACATCTTGACACAGACACGTAGTTGAGTAATTAGTTTTTCATATTAATTATAATTATTATTTTAGACTTGCTTATATCCTTCAGGATACTTTTGGTTATGTGGTGGAGCCGTATCGCAAGCGTATCATAGAATATGTGTTATACGGGTGCGGTGCACTCCACGTATTTGTTCATTATATCTCAATTCAATTTAACTTGGTAATATATATTTGTATGATATATTATATGATTATATGTATATGTATATATATCTTTATAGTATTATATAGATACGATTACAACTAGTGATACATATATATAGTGTACCGATACGTATTCATATATATATGTGTGTGTGTGTGTGTGTGTGTATATATATATATATATATACATACATATATATATATATATATATATATATATGTATGTATACATATATATACATACATATATATATATATATATATATATATATATATATATATATATATGTATGTATGTATGCTTATATGAGTGTATATTATATTGTATTGATATATATATATATATATATATATATATATATATATATATATATATATATATATATATATATATATATATATATATATATATATATATATATATTGATATCTTTATATATATATGTGTGTGTATTTGTGCATTAAGTGTGAGTGAGTGTTTGTGGATGTGAGTGAGAGGTCAGGTAGAGCACAAAAATTAGTATGCAATCACCAACAATTGAAAAATAGCAGGCAGTATGCAGTTATAGCATTCAGCAAGTGCATTGCAGCAGCCAATGCAAGGCATTCAGCACAACAAGCAGTTTACAGTGTGCAGCTATAGCCAGGCAACAAATAGTTTGTAGTGTCTAAACAAAGAAGAACATGCAACAAGCAAGGCAGTGTGCAGTTATAGCTAGCAAGCACTACAACTGCATCACCAGTAGCAATTCAAGCAACTGCAACTATAGAACAACAACATCAAGCAAACAGAGGGTAAGCCAACTGTGCAGCAATGCACAGCAAGGGAAGCACAACAAGTAGTCACTAGCATATTCAACAACCTGCAACAATGAGCCAACAACAATGAGTAGCAGCAGCTTCAACATCAACCTCAACATCAACTGCAGGCAAATCAAGTCAGTAATTAGTTAGTTTATTAGTGGTTTAGCTAGTTAAGATTAAAGTCTAGTTAGCAGTTCATGATAGTGTAGTAGTTAAGTGCATATTATAGTAGTTGTATGTACATATATTGTTATCTAATAGTTAGTTATATACATACTTGTTAGACTAAGTAGCTATATGTATTGTACATATGTATTTTATGTTAGGTAGTTAGTCGTATTTTAGTAGTTTAGTTATGTTAGTATATTGATAGTGAGCTATATATTAGGATTTGAATTACCTTGTGATACCAAGAGAATGTCAAGGTATTAGTGGATACTCAATGTATTAGATTTGAGTATCAAGATGGGTTGGGAATGTCAAGGTATTAGTGGATACTCAATGTATTAGATTTGAGTATCAAGATGGGTGAGTAGGTAGGAAGATACGCATTGGTTCAAAGCCAAGGTATCTGGTTTGTATTAGTTAGCTAAGATTAATATATGTATTATCTTGTATATATGTAAATTAGTATTTTTATATATCTAAAAACTTGTGTATCATATGATACGGTATTTTGGTTGTATCTTAGTATCTAGCATATCTAGTTTGACTTGGAGTTGACCTAATTTGACTGTTTTGACTTAAAAATGGCTTTATGACCTAGAATTAAACTAGTTTATCTTATTTTTTCTGAACCTTTTTTTGATGCAATATACCATGTATAGGTCTGTGTGACACCAGCTTGGGTATCGAGAGACACACCTTGCTTAGGACCTCAGGCGAGTACACTTCGCTGTTAGTTTTTTTTCATAATAGTGTATATGTCTCATATTCTAAAACTGTATACTTGATTCCGACACAGTGGTTTCACGGACTGGTACTATATGGATCCTGTCAGAAGATGTTATCCCATACCGTCTTCAGTGGGTACTCCTGCATATGTATTTCATCACATGTATTGGGTATTAATTATTTATATTTCATGTTCACACACTGCTCGTGTTCAGTGGGCTTATGTTCATGTATACACACTGCTCGTATTTAGTATGCCTATATTTATCTTCGTAAAGTGTCGTGATTGAATCCATTGGTATTAGTTGGGGATGGGGGAGTAGGAGTTGATTATGTGATCAAAGCTACAGTATTTTTGTGTACATGTCGATTATATACCACACTTGTAATCGAGTTACCTTATTGTATTCGTGCTCAACCTAAACCGATCACATAATAAACTTGTATTCTGAGGCACATTAGTTGTATTTCAGTTATTTCTTTATATTATAGATATTCTATTGCTTGTTCTTCATTCCACTATATTACCTGTTCACCCTAGTTTATTTCATTAAGATATTTATATATCTTGTATTCTTTTCTACTATTTGTTTTATATGCTTGATTATGTATTTGAAACTGCTTTCAGAGGTAAGTACATTGCTCTAATCCTGACTGGATATTTTTTTTAGATAATTGGCTCATAGATCAGTATCCTACATTTTACGGGCCGCGAGAGGGCTTACCATTATTGGATAATCCTATAGACCAAGAGGACTTAGTTGTAGAGCCTAAGGAGGTTTAGTTTATATTTTGATGGATTTGTGTTAGACTGTTATTGAGATTCATGGCATGTATATTATTTCAGACTTATGGATTGTATCTTGTTTCTTCTCTTCGTTATTCCATTCGTGCTTTATCTTTCTTTGTTTGTATTATAATTGAGTATAGTTATACTTGGGAGATACCATATTGTTCCTCTATTAGGAGTTGAGATGATTGACATGTACTATATATATATATATATATTATGAGATATTTAGTTAGTTAGAGTTGACCAGACAACGTTCTACCACCGATGCTGCGGGTAGGCTGGACGTACCCATGTACTCGTGTCCGAATATCCTGGTGCGGGGCATGACACATTTTTAGTGGTGGCTCATGCAGGTCTGTCTAGAGTCACAATTAGAGCGATATCGTAGTAGTGCTCACCTAGAGTACTGCTACGAGCCTGCTTTAGGAAATATGATTTACACTGAGATTATACTCAATCACAACTAGGAAATACTTCCAATATCAGTTTGCTATCCTTATTTATTGAATATTTATTTTATTTTAAAGAAAAAAAATCTGTCCTTCATTGACGATATCGTATCATACTCAATATTGATTCCTTTGTTCCATCTATCTTCAGGATGCCGCCTAAGACGTGTTCCCAGCGCTTAGGTGCCATGTCAGCACAGTCAGTCACTTTATTGCCTATGAGGGAAGCACCATCAGATACTGTTCCAATACCTATATTCTCGAGGTTGGCTTCACTGTTCCAGGTGGGCATTTCTTCAATAGCTTTCGGAGGTGCTCCACCTCTTGTAAAGAGAACAGTGCCAACATTTTTAGGGGATCTTCCCCTCCTCCACATCCGCAGTCGATCAGACGCAGATGTTTATGCTCTTTCAGCAGATGATGGAGGTACAACAACGTCAGTCAGAGGTCATACGGCAGAGCATTGAGAATGCTCACCAGATTATGCTTGCAGCAGTTGAGATAGCTACCTTAGTCTAGCCACAGATGATACCACCTCAGTTTATCCTGCAGCAGCTAAGGTCGGGGCCCATCATAGACATCAAGAGGATGGGGTCGAAGGACATTAAAGGCATAGAAGGAATCCTTTATGCTGATAATTTGATAGAATATATTGAGCGAAACCTGCGGCTGGCAAATTTTTTTGAGAGATTGCAGATAGAGGCAGCGGGGTACATGATGTTCGACATTGCATTGACTTGGTTCAGGACGGACCCCAGGATATTAGTACCAGGACTTACTTGGGAAGCTTTCAAAGAGCTATTCAAGGAAAAGTTTTTTCCAGATGTGGCTCTGACATCTCTAGAGAGCCAATTCTAGTACCTTATTCAGGAAGGTATAACGGTGGATGAGTATGCCATAAAGTATTGCAGATTAGGTAGCTTTCTGGAGGGGACAAACATAGAGGAAGAGCTAGAAAGTTTAGGAAGGGCCTGAATAGGGAAGTCAAATCACACATGAATGGAGATCCCACCGCTACTTTCGAAGAGATTCTGTGACAGGCACAACGGACAAAGGATGATCTAGAGCTTGGCTCTAAGAGACCAAGGGACACAAGAGGAACCAGTACCAATACGGGTCTAATAAAGTAGCCTTATTTTCAGCAACAACACCAGAGGCACTTCCAACAGCCGAGGTAGCAGTATCATGGACCAACTAGAGCGCCGGTACATCAGATGCACCAGATTCATAGGCCAACTATTTTTTGTACTTTCTGTAAGCAGTAAAGACAAGGATGGGATGTATGCAGGATAAGATTGGGCCAGTGCTTATTCTACGGATCAGGAGGCCATCAATTGAGAGCTTGTCATAAGGTTTTAGCTCGTCTAGCTCAGGGCGAAGCTCAGGCACAGAGAGCACCTGCGAGACCACCAGCAGGACAACAGAGAGCCTCATTTACCACCGTAATAATAATATTTTGCTCAGCAGCAGCAGCAGCAGAGAGGTGCCGAGCGACAGGGGTGAACTTTTGCCTTAACCGTTAAGGAGGAGGAGCTAGTCGATGATTTTATCTCAGGTTCAGTTTATCTTAATTCTTTTTCAGCTCATATTTTATTTGATTCTGGTGCTTCATATAGTTTTGTATCTGGATATTTTGCTCTGAGACATCATCTTGAGTCTGAATCATTGGCGAGGGCTTGTAAGGTCACGACCGGGGGTGGCATTATCCTGGTCAGTAATGTTTGCAAAGACCGAAGAGATTCTTTTGGAGGTCGAGAATTGGGCATATGTCTACTCGTAATGCCACTTTCGAGCTACGATATAGTACTCGGGATGGATTAGTTGAGTAGGCATCATGCTAGTATCGATTGTCGAGGAGGTAGAGTTTTGTTTCAGATATCAGGAGAGCTAGAGGTTGTGTTCGTCAGAGGAGCAGCAGAGTAGAGCAAAGGTGACTTTTGTGGAGGTTTGGTAGAAAAGCAGGATTCACCACATCCATTGATTACAGAGTACATGGTCATATTTCTGGAAGAGTTGCCAGAGTTGCCACCAGACAGAGATATAGAGTTCTCTATAGATTTGGTTCCAGGCGTAGAGCCAATATTATAACACATCTATAGGGTGAACAACAGCAAACTGGCAGAGTTGAAGAAGCAGGTGGATGAGTTTCAGGACAAGGGATTCATCCGCTCTAGTTCATCACCGTGGGGTAATTCGGTACTTTTTGTACCAAAAAAGGATAGGTTTGTACACATGTATATCGACTACAGGGCACTCAACAATCTCACTATCAAGAATAAATACCCGTTGCCATGGATTAACGATTTGTTTGATCAGTTGAGCGGAGTGAAGGTATTCTCAAAGATAGACTTGAGGTCAGGGTACCACCAGGTGAAAGAAAAGAAGGAAAATAATTTTAAGATAGCTTTCAAGACTCGTTATAGGCAGTTTGAGTTCTTGGTCATGCCGTTTGGGTTGACCAATGCCCTGACGGTATTCATGAATCTGATGAGTAAGGTATTTTATCAGTACCTGGATCAGTTTGTTATTGTTTTCATTGATGATATACTAATATATTTGAAGATCCCGAAGGAGCATGAAAGCACTTAAGGATTGTTTTGGAGACCCTCAAGAAGAAGAAGCTATATGGCAAGCTTTTGAAGTATGAGTTCTTCCTTGATAAGGTTGAATTCCTCGGACATGTGATTATAGGAGATGGGATCTCAGTGGACCCAAAAAGGATTTTAGCAATTGAGTCATACCCCGAGTTAAGTGGTGGAGATCTGGAGTTTTCTTAGACTGGCAGGTTATTATCGGAGGTTGGTTCAGGATTTTTCTAAAATTGCAGAGCCGATGACTAGATTTACCAGGAAAGATGTGGAGTTCGTCTGGACTGAGGATTGCCAGTCTATTTTTGAGGAGCTAAAGAAGCGGTTGACTGCATCTCCAATATTGACATTGTCATCAGGGAGAGGAGAATTTTCTATATACAGTGATGCATTAGGTAAGAGTTTGGGTTGTGTGTTACAATAGAACAGGTAGGTGATTGCCTATACTTCCAAGCAATTACGCCCGCATGAGAAGAATTACCCTACCCATGACTTAGAGTTGGCAGTAGTTATTTTTGCTCTTAAGTTATGGAAGCACTACTTGTATGGAGAGGGGGTAGAGATCTTTACAGACTACAAGAGCTTGAAGTATGTGTTTACACAAAAAGAGCTAAACATGAGGCAGTGGCGATGATTGGAGTTGATGAAGAACTTCGATATTTCTTTGCAGTACCATCCTGGGAAGGCCAACGGAGTTGCGGATGCCTTGATCAGGTATCTAGTAGCTATATATTTGACGAGGGATATATATTTGTTGGCCGATTTTGATAGTCTGGACATTGAGGTATTATTTCCTGGAGTTGCAACATAGATATGGGGACTTCAGGTATAGTCAAAGTTGATGGACCGGATCAGAGTGACATAGTTCAAGGATGAGTCTCTGAGGAGCATCAGAGCACAAGTCCAGATAGGGTTGGCAGAGGGCTTCAGTATCGCAGATAATGGATCTTTGCGGCATGGTACCAGATTATGTGTGTTGAGTGGAGCATTATGCGAGAAGATTCTTTAGGAGGCACATCGATCTCAGTACTCTATACATCCAGGTGCCAACAAGATATATAGGGACATAAAAGAGCATATTTGGTGTATGGTATGAAGCAGGAGATAGCTAGCTTCGTATCCAGATATTTTGTTTGTCAGCAGGTATAGACGGAGAAACAAAGAACAGGTGGATTGCTTCAGCCTTTACCCATTCCAGAGTGAAAGTGGGAGCATGTAACGATGGACTTTGTTTCAGGACTTCTGCGTTCTCCAGGAGGTAAAGATGCAATTTGGGTCATCGTAGACAGGTTGACCAAATCAGCCAACTTTCTGCCATTCAAAGTTGGTACGTCTACGGAGAAGATCGCAGAGATGTATATACGTCAGATAGTCAGATTGCATGGTATTCCTGTGAGCATAGTATTGGATTGGGATAGTCCCTTCATGTCCCACTTCTGGAGGAGTTTATAGGCTAGCTTGGGAACTCAGCCTAAGTTCAATACCGCATATCACCCTCAGACAGATGGACAGTCGGAGAGGACTATTCAGACTCTTGAGGACATGCTATGCACCTTTGTTTTCGATTTTAGAGGCTCCTGGGAGAATTATCTTTATTTGGTAGAGTTTTCTTACAACAACAGCTACCAAGCCAGTATCACGATGTCACCATTTGAGGCATTGTATGGACGAAGATGCTGCACTCCATTATCATGGAATAATATTGGGCTTTATTGGGACCAGAGATGGTAGTGGATGCAACTGAGATGGTGAACTCATCAGAGATAGACTTCGGGTGGCGCAGGACAAACAGTGGCATTGGACCAAAAGTCACCAGAGACCATTGGAGTTTGAGGTATATATTTTGTTTTGTATTGCTTTTGATTGTTTGTTTTGCTAGAGTGCTAAGGCTGTATTTTGTTCTAGGTTGGCGGTATGGTTTTCTTAAGGATTTCTCTGATACGGGGTACGATTCATTTTGGTGGAGGCAAAAAGCTTAGTCCGCGATTCATCGGACCTTTCAGTATTCTTGAGATGGTCGGTACAGTTGCCTATAAACTAGACTTGCCACCTGCATTAGAGGGAGTGCACAATAGCAGATTCTAGTCATATATTGGATCACTCGGATATAGAGGTGGACCCTACTCTTAGCACTACCAGAAAAAAATCAAATTAGCGACGTCAAAAAATATTGCTAAATGACAAAAAAATGTCGCTAATCACGTTTAGCGACATAATTAGTGACATTTTACAGAAGTCAGAAATTAGCACGTCGCTGAAAGGAAAAATGTCGCTAAACGTCGCTATACCGACATTTTTAGCGACTTAAATATGTCGCTAAATTAGCGAGGTTTAGCGACGCAACGTCACTAATTAGCGACATAAACAAACGTTGCTAAATATCGCTAATTAGCGACTTATATAGCGATGTGACAATGACGTCTTTAATGACCTGACAGTTCTGCCATGTCAGCAATTTACGACGTACAACGACGTATTTAACGATATGTTTAGCGACGTCATTAGCGACGTCTATTAACGTCGCTAATTAGCGATGTATTTAGCGATGTGTATAAACGTCGCTAAACGTCGCTAAATACGTCGCTAATTTTACAGAAAAAATAAAAAAATACTGAATTATTTCCAAACTATTATTCCGATAATTTATGAATTTCTAATTAAAAATAGACCCGGAGCAACCCTCCGTTGAATTCTCTGGGTTCGCCGACCCCTTCGGTGGAACACTCAACACCGGTAAATTAACATCATTTAATATGAATAACAAGTATCACAACCATACAATACACACAAATATTATAGACATACCTGGAGCAACCCTCCATTAAATTTTTTGCGTATGAAATAACACAAAAAGTATATAAAATTTCATAGTCACACAATACACAGAAAATAAAAGTATCACAGTCACACAAAATACATAATATATAAGTATCACAGTCACACAATGGGCACAATATATAAGTATCACAATCACACAATAACCACAATAAAAGTATATGAAATATCACAGTATCAATCTCGAGGATATCCAATACGCTGGGACACATACCAGTCCCTCAGATATTGCGCATAAACAGCGTCTATGTGATCAATCTCCGCTATAGGTACTGGGTGACTGGAACTCTCCGTCTGAGATACAACAGCTATAGGTGTTGGGTGACTGGAACTCCCCGTCTGAGATACAGCAAGTGGTATCTCTTCCTCCTTAACAAGGTATAGGCCATATGCAACAATTAGCAAGGAAACATCATGCACTTTATGCAGTAGTCTGGGAGGATAACTTGTAACAGATAAAATACTGAAAATAACTTTGAGAAACAAGCGTGTGCCATAATACAGTAGTA
Organism: Iris macrosiphon; assembly: GCA_036927795.1. NCBI lineage: Eukaryota > Viridiplantae > Streptophyta > Magnoliopsida > Asparagales > Iridaceae > Iris > Iris macrosiphon. The sequence continues at coordinate 158,755,815 of JAYESA010000009.1, forward strand.
GTGTAAAGTATGTTGGTACCAATTATAGAAGCATAAATAATACGTCGGATAGCTGTACGCAGCATATTGATGCAGCGCAGCATAAACAGAGGACCTCAGAGCCATCAAGATGTGCAACAGAGCTTTTTCGCTGAGCACAGCATAAAAATATAGGCTCAAGGACCATCCACGTAATACAGTATGTCCAGGCTGTGTCAGCGTAAACATGGTGCTTCATCGCCTTTATGGCGTAAAACTCATCTGCTTTTAATGCAGCATTGAAGTGTACGAGGAATACTTCATATTCTTTGAAATGAACCTGTCAGATCATGCAATGAACCTGACGTCTGGACTCCTGACAAAGAGTACTATACGACAACCCAAGCGACAGATATCTTGATGGCGCGGCACTGTAACCCAGACTGTCATTTACTGCCATTTCCTTTGCGTAAACTACTTTTACACATACGAAGGAATACGCTGCCTAGTTTTACACAGGCCGATATGAGCTTTTTACGCTCCGCAGAAGACAAACAGCCTGCCACATCAAAAGCTGCACTTCGTACAGGGCTCGAGGCACGTCTCTGCATTTAATGCGCAGGGCGGTGACAGTTTCTCGAGGCACGTCTCTGCATTTAAAGTGCCGAATACTGACAGATGCCCAAGGCACGTCTCTGCACCTGATGCACAGAAGGGTGGCAGGCCTTCAAAACACGCCTCCTCATTTAATGCACAGGATAATGGCGGATCTCCGCATTTAATGCTGGAGATTTGATTAAATGTCACCGAACCGTCGTTTAGTGACATCCCCTTTGCATAAACTACTCTTACGCATATAAGGGAATACGCTGCCTAGTTTTACACAGGCAGACGTGAGCTTCTTACGCTCCACAGAAGGCAAACAGACCGCCACATCAGTAGTCACTCTTCATACAGAGTTTGAGGCACGTAACTGCATTTAATGTATAGAATGATGGCAAATCTTAAAGACAAGCCTCTGCATTTAATGCGCAGGATGGGGGCAGATCTCTGCATTTAATGCAAAAGATTTGATTATATCTCCAAGAGCCATAATTCTGGCTAAAAACGTTCACATCGTCTCGGCTTCTACGCCTGCTCGGCTTCCATGCCCACCCTGTCTCTATGACCACTCGGCTTCTATGCCTACTCGGCTTCTATGCCCACTCGGCCTTTATGCCCACTCGGCCTCTATGACCACTTGGCTTCTATGCCCACTCGGCTTCTACGCCTACTCTGCTTCTTTGCCTATTTTGGCTTCTATGCCATGGTGACAGTTACTTGGCTTCTATGCCAACCTCTTCTACACAAGGGATAACTACCTACGTGGCTTCTACGCCGTGATCTTCGCAGCAGATATATGCGTTTTGTCCCTTAGTTGAACGCGCGTCACATGCTCACTCAAAAGGTCATCTATATGCAGGTATTGGTTATTTTAAACCGTCGTGTAAAAGGGTGCTGTACTTTCCACTACTCGGTTTCCACACCGACTGAGTGGTCCCTGTCACTAAAACTCTATAAATAGAGTCCTCTATCAACAAGGAAAAAGATCGAAGAAATTAGGTCTGAAAATTGATCAAGAAATCCAGTATCAGATCCAACGGTCGCAAAGATCGAAGGTCAAACGGTCGAGAGAGAGAGAGAGAGAGAGAGAGAGAGAGGAGAATCCGGAGCTCAGGCAAAGAGAAGGGATCGACGACTTTGGCATCGAGCATCCACCCTCTTTAGCAACCTTCGAAGCTGCTTTCTGTCTTCCACGACACTTCTTCAACATCGTGTGGTCCAAGGACTAAAGTGATCGACTGCAGATCAGACACCTATAGCAATATTTATCCAGATTAAATAAATTGTACTTAGTCATCCTCGTATAGGATCAAATTGTACAATCTTGTTTGTAAACATAAAAGAAGGGCGGGTTTTTGTATAAAACCTCGTTTTCCACATTATCAATCTTTTCCCGTTTATTAAACCATAAACACCAATTATTTTAAATTAACAGAATATATCGGCAGAAGCAGACATCAAGTGCTTATAGGATATAGCTTGTACAAAATAAAAATATAGAGGTATCGACACTAAAACCATAATCATCAGTCTCATCACCATTGAAGCCTTTTTCAAGCAGTATGAGGCCGGCTCAATATTAGAAATTTCTAATAAAGAGCTTAGTTTTCACCATCAGCTATCAACCTGCAATATACCATTTGTAGGTTGGCACCACATTCTAGTCATGGCTACAAATTAGAGGGTCTTATCAAAAATCTTATGAGCCTAGTATGTAGTTGAACCTATACTTGCAGTTATGTAATTTAGCTCATGGTATGATATGTGTTCAATGATAATCAACATTACTTAGTATAGTACTATCCTTAAACCTATGTGGATCAAGAATTAAAAAAGTTTAGTAGGTCCACCCTCTGCCGTAAGTTAAAATTGACAATTACTAGAAGAGCTTAAAAGTTATTTTTTTACTACTTGATGCACATTATATGTGCCTCTAAAGTCTAAACCACATGCCAATCAATCCCCAAATGTTTGATGGTGGTCGTTAACTATTAGAAGTTGGTGTATAGTTAGTTAATGTACTAGACATTTTCACAATAAGGGTTTCTTGTCACCAACTAAATGTACATAAGGCATGCACAAGAATACATATAGTCGTACAATTACTACACCGGCATCTCTCTATGTTGTATAGTATGTACATATATACAGATCTACGAGCCTGTCCCAATTGGCATAAGATTCCTTGGAGCAAACAACTTGCTTAGGTAACATTGTCGATATATTAGTTTGTAATGTTAAAGTCTTCTCAAACAGGCATAGACTGTAGAGTTTAAACAGTGAAAAGAAAGGAGTGCAAGGGTTACTGTATAGTTGTCATTATATCACTGTATACTCCCATATTAATCTTGACATGGGACAATGTCTGGTGTACTTGTTTATATACCACTGGCCTAGTGCATAATAGAATTCATTGATCCATGTTGTAAAAATGAGTACCATGTTTACTGAATCTTATTGCTTGCTTGATGTGTTTAGATCAACTATCTAGCATTCTATTCTCTTGCGATATCACATAGTCTTCAGTGTTTAACATTATAATAATCATCAGCCAAGCCTTCTTCGTAAGACCGGGATTGGCTATGAGCAATGAGAAAGATGCCTAAAATAATACTAAATGATTCAATTTCCAAGCCCTCGTAGTTAAAAAATGAACCTCCAGAGTTTCAAATTCAGACATTATAGCATACTTCTACAGAATAAAAAAGCACTAAAGAAAAATTTCAAACTCAATTGGTTTGTAAATTTTTGCATCAATTGCATGAACCCTTGAAGGCTTGAATCAACATCCACAGGTTTGACGCTGTCTCAGGGAGATTGCTTTGAAGGAATGCTTAGAAATATCGCCTATGCTAGAGAACTCAAAGCCTGGTTACGTTTCTTTACTTGGGTATAGTATTTTTTTTATTGTATGAGAGTCAAACTAAAAATATACTAAAGAATTTTGTTTTCCACGGGAGGACTTTATGGTTGAACTACATGCAAACAACTAGTGAAACTTTATGAGGGCGTCACTTGACGTGACGGTAAAGCTTGTTTCTTGCATCCTGGAGGATCCGGGTTCAAGTCGTTAAACAATCTCTCCATATATATGGGGATAAGGTTGTTTCCATTCCTCCCTGGACCTTGTATAGCCTTGGGGATCTAGGACGCCCTTTATTGGATAAAGGCGGTAATCAGAAAACTATGTGTACTTAAGATCACTACAGGGTGTACATAGATCTTCATAGTACTCATTTTTACCAAACTAAAGAACAAAACATGCTTCAAATTACGATATCACTTTTTGCAAATAAGTATTATCAATCTTTCGACCGCAAGATAAACTATTAACATGACTACCAGCAATCCACAAGACAACGTCGTGCTACCCATTTTTGTATGAAGCAACATACCTTGTAAGTCACAACTTCTTCAAGTTTACTGTAAAAGAATGTGTTGAATATGTAGTACTCCTCTCTTCTCTTATCAGAAGGAGAGAGAGATCTTTGAAGAAATCTGCAAAACAAGGACAACAACAAATATTATAACATAATTTACTAAAAATATTCTATATATATATGGCAGAGGAATATCATCAAGAATTCTGATGCACAAATAATAAGCATTTCATTTAAGACGTCACCACAGCCTACTTCAGTATGCACCTGTAGGCATAAGCTTTTTTCTTGAAAGACATGATAATGACTTCATAAGTTACAACTATAGCAACAGGTACTACATATATGGAATCAATATTTACATACACAAGCATAGCAACTATGCCTCTTAAGTTCACTAGATAGCTGGCTCACGGATATGGAATCAATATTTTGCTGCATAATCAATCATTCTTCAGGATGAAGAGATTTGAGAAGGATGCTATTCATATAAATCAGCAAGTTGCAGGACCCAGTCTGTAGCTGAGTTGATGCTTGAAAGATACAAATTATCGGTGCATTTTTATTTTTATTTTGCATTCTTTTTTACCGAACAAATTAATGCAAAGAATTCTTAATTTATGAAACCAGGGAGTGGCCCTGGCCCACCATCGGCGTAGTGTGTGTGTGTTGGGATTGGGGGTGGGTGGGTGGGGTAGGGGTGAGGAGCCGCTCCGCTGAGCTTTCTATTTCCTACTATATAGATATATGTATTATATTATATACTTAATATTTTATAAGAAATTCACAACTAATTTGTAGTCGATTAGTAAGTGAACACGGTTTTAAACAAGCGGTCTCAAGCTTACTCCTCAATGTCCCCTTAAATTTTAATTTACACCCCCCCACAAACTTATAATATACTAATGCATGTTTCAACCTTTTGAAAATGCACATATGTCCTAAGCTTTGCTAAAATTGCTACTGTCCCATGTTTGATTTATACCTTCGCATAACCACGACTGTTTTGGTAACATAGATTGCACATAAATTAAAAATGGAACAAAATATTGTAATTGAGGATTGCCTCAAGTTATGCATTCATTGAATATTTACCAAAATCACATATTTCCCAGTCATGTCAATACAATAATGTATGCCCAAACATGTAATATATCATAAAAGTTCTTCATTTCAAAAAATTCTGAAGTAGATTGTTGATTTCTGGGTATGTTTCATTCTATAATGTCAAATACGGTTAGATATATTTCAGATTTAGGTCATCCATATTTGGGAACATATCAAATGGTATCAGAGCAGCATATAGATCCAATCATGGAGGCAACCGAAGATCCAAGCATGAGCTGCCATGGATCTCTCCGTGAATCTCCACCGATTCAAGTTCTAATCCATGGCGAAGCTTGGGTACAAACTTTAAAAGAGTACACAGAGGATCCGAGAAGGAGCTGTAAGGGATTTCCTCGTGGATCACCACGAAAACTTTCGATCATCAATGGCGAACCCATGGATCCAGTAAGGGAGGATCGACTGCAGTCGTGGATTACACTAAGCCCTTATCACAAAAAATCTAACCCTAATCCCAGGTCAAAAACCCTAACCCTAACCCTAGGTCAAAAACCCTAATCCTAACCTTAACCCTAGGTCACGTATGTGTGTCGTGTCAGTGTGTGTGTCGTATCTGTGTCTATGTCTGTAACGTGTGTGTGTCGTGTCAGTGTCAGTGCCATGTGTGTTATGAGAGAGAGAGAGAGAGAGAGGGAGAGAGTGAGAGAGAGAGAGTTAGGGTTTACCTAGAGGAGGAGGAGGAGGGGGGAGGACGCGGTCGGAGGGGGGAGGACGCGGCTGGAGGGGGGTCGCCGAGAGGGAGGAGGGGGCGCTGGAGGAAGGAGGGGAGCCAGAGGGGGATGAGGCGGTCGAGGGGGGTCACCGGAGGGAGGAAGGAGGAGCCGGAGCGGGAGAGATCGAGAGCGGGTTTAAAATTTGGGAGAGGGGGAGGAAGAGATCGAAGGAAATAGGGGGAATAAGCCCTAAGTAAAATATTTAGCGACGTTTTAGCGACGCCAATAATGACGTCGCTAATTTAGAATTTAATGACGAATTTAGCGATGCCAATAATAAAGTCGCTAATTTAGAATTTAGCGACATTTTAGCGACGCCAATAATGACGTCACTAATTTAGTGATGTCTTAAACGTCGCTAATAACGTCGCTAAAATATCCAAAAAATATCCGTCGCTAAAAATGTCGCTAAACATCACTAAATAAAACATATTAGCGACGTTTAGCAACCTAAATTAAACTTATAGCGACTAATCTTTTAAAAACTGAATAAAAGTTGCTAAATGCCGCTAAATGTTGTCAATTAGCGACATCTAGCGACATTTTTACATGGAGTCGCTAAAAAATATCGCTAATCCCGCTTATTCTAGTAGTGTAGCAATCCAGAGCAGCTAGTTAAGATTCTAGATCGTAGAGAGAAGGTGTAGAGAAATCAGACAATTCCTTTGGTGTGCGTTATGTAGAGGCATCACTTGCCAGCAGAGAGTACCTGGGAGCGAGAGGCCGAGATGCGCGAGCGATATCCTTATCTGTTTGAGCCGTGAGGTACAATTTTTTCTTGTATTGTATTATTTGCTTTTGATAGTTAGTTTCTTCCTTAATTTTAAGGATAATTTTTTTTAAGGTGGGTAGGATTGTCACCCTCACTTTTTCAACTAAGGATAGTTTGGTTAGTTAGTTGACATGGGTAATTATATTTTTAAAAATATAATATTAAATATTATGCATTTTGTAAATAATTATTTATTATATTATTTATTTATTGTTAGATGTTAGATTTAATTTGGACTTGTGTAGTAGACTTAAATAGTTTAATTTAGATCCATGGACCCAATATTTAATTTTAATTTAGATTGAGCCCAATTGTAAGTCCATTCATTAGGAGGATGAATTAATTAATGAAACCAATTAGACTAGAACCTTCCCTTCTTAATTAATTTCTTTATAAGAGGCCCTAAGGGGTGTTTTAGACAATTAATAGTAGCTTGGAAGAGGGACAAGGGCCGGCCAGCTATAGGGAGGAGGGAGACTCTCTCACTTCTCATTTGACATTCCAATCTAGAAATAAAATTTTTTTTTTTCCAAATTCTTTATTTCTATAATAATCCCTAGTCAAATTTCTTCTCAATTCTTCCCTATTCTTTATTGGAGGCTAATAGAGCAAGGATCTATAAGTTGGAGGCTACTTTCACTCAATTTAGATATTTTATTGGGAATCCATCTTCCAATAGGTACTATTCAATTTTCTCTCTTTAATTATGTTCTAAATCTGTGATTTAACTATAAGAAACCACCTCATATGCTAAGGCTACCCATAGGAATTGAAATTAGGTTCATAGGAGACCTATAGAGAAAGTTATGTGATATTTTATTTCAATTTTGGGAGAATTCCGAGATTGGAACATCTTGTGTTTGTCAATTGGTCAATTAGACCAAATTGACATGTGTTTGATTGTATGTGACTAGTATCGTATACATAATTCGATACGTGTAGACTGTATCCTGATAATTTAGCGATACGGGTTAATTTGGAGGTTTTCCCTCCGACATGGGGGTTTGAGCATGTCATATCTTGAATCGGACACGTAGTTGAGTAATTAGTTCTTTTTATTGTTCATAATTATTATTTTCGACTTGCTTGTGTCCTTTGGGATACGTTAGGTTGTGTGATAGAGCCGTATCGTAAGCGTATCATAGAATATGTGTCATACGGATGCGGTGCACTCCACGTGTTTGTTCATTGTATCTTAATTCAATTTGACTTGGTATTATATATTAGTATGATATATTAAATGATTGTGCGTATATGTATATGTATCTTTATAGTATTATATAGATACAATTACAACTAGTGATACATATATATAGTGTACAGATACATATTTATATATGTGGAAGTATATATATATATGTATATATATATATATATATATATATATATATATGTATAATATAAACTTATATAAGCATACATACATACATACATACATACATACATATATATATATATATATATATATATATATATATATATTGATATCTATATATATATGTATGTGTATGTTTGCATTGTGTATGAGTGTCTGTAGATGTGAGTGAGAGGGTCGGGTAGAGCACAAAAATCAGTATGCAATCACCAACAAATGAAGAATAGTATGAAGTGTGCAGTTATAGCATTCAGCAAGTGCATGCAGCAGCCAATGCAAGGCATTCAGCACAGCATAAAGTTTGCAGTATGCATCTATAGCTAGGTAGCAAGCAGTTTGCAGTGTCCAAATAAAGAAGAATAGGCAACAAGCAAGGAAGTATGCAGCTATAGCTAGCAAGCACTACAACTGCATCACCAGCAGCAATTCGAGCAACTGTAACTACAAAATAACAACAACAAGCAAATAGAGAGCAGCAGTAGCTATAAGCCAACTGTGCAGCAATGTACCACAACGGAAGCACAACAAGTAGTCACCAGCATATTCAGCAACCAGCAGCAATGAGCCAACAACAATGAGCACCAGCAGCTTCAACATCAACCTCAGCATCAACTACAGGCACAGTAGGTCAGTAGTTAGTTAGTTTATTAGTGGTTTAGCTAGTTAAGGTTAGAGTCTAGTTAGTAGTTCATGATAGTGTAGTAGTTAAGTGCATAGTATAGTAGTTGTATGTAGATACATTATTATCTAATATTTAGTTATATACATACTTGTTAGACTAAGTAGCTATATGTTTTGTATATATGTATTATATGTTAGGTAGTTAGTAGTATTTTAGTAGTTTAGTTATGTTAGTATATAGTTAGTGTATTGGTAGTTAGCTATATATTAGAATTTGAATTACCATCTGATACCAAGATAATGTCAAGGTATTGGTGGATACTCAAGGCATTGGATTTGAGTATCAAGATGGGTGAGTAGGTAGTGAGATATGCATTATTTCAAAGCCAAGGTATCTGTTTTCCATTTGTTAGCTAAGATTAATATATGTATTGTCTTGTATATATATAAATTAGTATTTTTATATATTTAAAAACTTGCATATCCTATGATACGGTATTTTGGTTGTATCTTAGTATCTTAGCATAGTTAGTTTCACTAGTTTAACCTAGAATTGACCTAGTTTGACTATTTTGACATAGTTTGACTGTTATGACCTAAAATTAAACTAGTTTAACTTATTTTTCCTAAACCTTGTTTTGATGAAATATACTATATATAGGTCTGTATGATACTAGCTTGGGCATCGAGAGACACACCTTACTCAGGACCTCAGGCGAGCATATTTTTCTGTTAGTTTTTATTTTATAATAGTATATAAATCTTAAGTTCTAGAACTGTATACTTGATTCTAATACAGTATTTTTACGGACTGGTACTACATGAATCCTGTCTGGAGATGTTATCCCCTACCATGTTCAGCGGGTACTCCTGTACATGTATTTTATCGTGTTTATTGGATATTAATTATTTATATTTCGTGTTCATACACTTTTCATATTCAGTGTGCTTATATTCGTGTACACACACTGCTCGTGTTCAGTGTGCCCATATTCATGTTTGTAACGTATCGTGATTGGATCCATTGGTATTAGTTGGGGATTGGAAGAGTAGGAGTTGATTACGTGATTAAAGTTCCAGTGTATTCGTGTACATGTCGATTACATACCACACTTGTAATCGAGTTACCTTATTGTATTCGTATTCAACCTAAACGAATCACATAATAAACTTGTATTCTGAGGCACATTAGTTAGATTTTAGTAATTCCTTTATATTGTAGATATTCTATTGCTTGTTCTTTATTACAGTACATTACATGTTCACCCTAGTTTATTTCATTCAGATATTTAGATATTTTGTATTCTTTTCTATTATCTATTTTATATGCTCAATTATGTATTTGAAACTGCTTTCAGAGGTATGTACTTTGCTCCAATCCTGACTGGATATATTTTTTTAGATGATTGGCTTATAGATCAGTGTCCTACATTCGACGGGTCGCGGGAGGGCTTACCATTAAAGGATACTCCTATAGACCAAGAGGACTTAGTTGCAGAGCCTGAGGAGGTTTAGTTTATATTTTGATGGACTTGTATTAGACTGTTATTGAGATTCATGGCATGTATATTATTTCAGACTTGTGGATTGTATCTTGTTCTTTCTCTTCATTATTCTATTCATGCTTTATTTTTCTTAGTTTATATTATGATTAAGTATAGTTATATTTGTGAGATACCATATTGTTCCTCCGTTTGGCGTTGAGATGATTGACAGGTACCATATATATATTGTGAGATGTTTAGTTAGTTAGAGTTGACCAGACATCGTTCTATCATCGATGTTGCGACGTCGGCTGGATGTACCTACGTACTCGTGCCCGAATATCCGGGTGCAGGTCGTGACAGAGAATGTAAAGATTGTACCTTAATAAGATTGAAGAGGATGGAGGAAAATCTTACCAAGGGTCTTAGATCTCAAGTTAAGAGAGAAAAAGCCTTTGTGGAAGGGGATCAAAAAAGTAGGATTTTGTAGGAAAGTATTTATTCTCGGTTTGGAGAAGAAGGGTTTGGGAGGATGAAGTAATGAGATCAAATCTGAGGCTACTGTTGTTATAAAAAATACTTGAACCGAATCCGGACAAAACTCTATCCGAGTTCTGATAGCTCAGAAAATTAAAAATTATATAGAATGCCATACCAGTTATATAAAAAATATATGGGTGATCTAATACAAGTATAAAATATAAGAAGTCTATAATTATGACAGGCTATTATCAGTCATTGCTTTTAGACAAGTCATTTAAAAGAATTTCTATGTAGTCAATTATTGAATGAATGATTGTATTTAGGAAACTTTTGTAAATAGTTCTTTGTATATCATTACTCAGTGAGGTATTTTTGTTATTATTAATTAGCTGTAGGGGCCTGTTTCCAGCTAGTGGTAGTCCGAAGACACTTAAGTACTGTGTCACTTAAGGCTGTTTACACCTTGTTGATAGAAGGACCCTTTAGACTTTTTAACAATAATTTCTATACCTTTAGAGCATAATATTGAAGAGTCATTTAACAAAAGTTTCTTCATACATAATTTAAAATCAATTATATTACCACATTAAATGAGTACAATATACTAATATAAATATGAAAATTTGTGTTACCATAATGACTTAATAGTCATATTTTCTGTTGGTACAATTGCCATGAGAATATCCATTAGATTTTATAATCACCAACTTTCTTCTTTATCATTACATCTTGTTGCAAAATGTTCCACCTATATGATTAGAACAAGACTTTGGTATCCAGGATTTGGATCCATATTTGTTAGCTTTAGGAATCCACTTATACATATTCATATAAACCAATTTTCTAGCCTTACACTGTTGTGTAATATGTGTCACGCTCCGATCTCCCGCAGGCTAAATCGACCGTTCCTACTAGGCGAGAATCACTGCGCCAGCACTCCCGCGGAACGATCGCTTTATGACCCATCCGAGCGTGATGCCGCACGAGTGTGAGACATGCCCATGCAAGGCCGTGGTTCATAAGCTGGCGTTAAGAGTTCTATGCCACAGAGTCGCACAGATTGTCCGAGTGCAGTGGAGTCATGAACGCATAGCAATTTGGTAACAGGTTCACTGAGTCGACAATATAGCGGAAGCATTGAAATACAAGTTGACGTAAAGCAACTCTTATATTGATATAAACATGTGTTACAGGCGACGTATAGTTGAGATTATAGGTCGCTCAAGCCTCTCTCTCTGAAACAGTAAAGGCGTGCCAAGTGGCTACAATTATGGAATAATTGTACAGGCGATGTTCAGGCGATGTTCAGAACATTATGTCTTGTATATGTGCTTCAGTTCCGGATGCACCGCTGCTTCAGAGTGATCTTTACGCCTTAGCATGCGCGAAGGAGGCATCCGCACCGAACGAGGTTCTCCCGTACCCTGCATATAAATTGGTGGATTATCAGTACATTGAATGCACTGGTAGGGAAGCTACTCGCCCGCTCGACAAATCCAAACACGTAATACAGGTTCCGTGCACCAACTATTAAGTTGTCTTTCTAGTTGCCTTAGGATCAGTTTCATGCAAGATTTGAATAGTCTAAATCGTGTGGCAGTACGCCGTACAACATGAGAGGAAATACGGCGAGACTTACCAACTTACCATTTGTCCTTTCCTGTCTAAGGCAAACATTTACAATTTAAGCACGTGCAAGTATAACCATTCAAGAGGCATAGTATATACAAACACGAGGGTCATTATAACATGATCGTTCTGGTGTTCAGTTATTTCTTGATGCAATGCAATGACTCGTACGCGGATAGTCGCTAAGCGAGGATGACTTATCTATATGAACACGAGTCGCTGGCATATCTATTTATGGACATAGTCAAGGACAAGGATAACATGCTACGAGAGTACACGATGCGCTGCAAGCTACCCTATCCCGTACACGATGACTACATACGAGCTCCATCCGGACCGGATCAGCCCCGGTGCTCGTCCGTGGAACTAGTCCGCGACATATAATTTGGGGTCTTCCAATTATCATGAGATACACGAGAATACGAGAACTTGCGTGCACTAGAACACGAGAACACGAGTGCACGGGAACACGAGAACACGAGTACACGAGTACACGAGTACATGAGATACTTGAATCTTGTTTCTTTGATCAGTGAATAACTTGCCTTGATGCATTTTCCTGGCTCGGGGCTGCCTGGTGACCTAACGGTCCCGGATACTTGCAGGTTCAATTATGCACGGAACGACTACTTGGTAGTCTCTTAGGGTTTGGATGAAAACAAGACAACATTCAAGCAGACAAGAATACATTTATATAAAAACAAATATTCACGTTAGCTCGGGCCCGAAGGTAAGCCGAGGAGTGAGATCGTTAGGGGATTTCTCGAGCAACACGTTCTAGGGCAGTATGCGAGGGTCTGAACATATATAAAAGCAGTATTTTATTTCCATGTTCTAGCATAAGCAATACAAGTTGGGATTATTCCCTTAGCTAGGTGAGTTGGATTCTTATTAGCATGCAGGAGGTGATTCACCTAGCGACTAGCATGAACATTCCAGATTTTATGTGTGCTGGCTAAGCAAAGACAAGTTCACCGTAGCCACCCACCTTAGCGATGATTTGCCTTGGTAGAGCGACACGTCAAGCAAGCCTCTGAAATCATAAGTCGAATTCCTGTAGAGACAAGTCTGGATATTCTTTGCTTCTCGTTTGAGGCAAAGTGGGTCGGGACAGTTGCACTTTTGCCGTTTGAGTCGACAGTTCGCTAAAAAGGAACGGGGTGTTACAATATGTCCTTTTAAACCATAATAGTGATATATAGCATATGCATTTGTGTTGGGTATAGAAGAATGAGTATGTGAAGTAGTGTGATAATTCTTGCATGGATATTTGTAATAGAATGCATGATTGTTTGAAGTATGTTGTGTTCTATATGCATGATAATGTGAAGCATTTGTTTTGCTTACTGGTGTCCTGTTGTGAGTGCTCTTTTGTTTAGCCATGTGTCTCATGTTAGACTGAGTAGTAGGTTGTACGACCTGCTTTCCCAATCTAATCTTTAACTATTTATAGGTGGCATATAAATTATCATATTTGACAGTAAGAGCATCTATCTTAAGTGAGATATTAGAGTACTTATCTTTTTCCTGTTTTAAGCCTTTCTTAAATTTAATATTTTCTTGATTGCTTTCATCAAAGTAGTCAAGAGCTTCTTGTAAGCTGAGCTTAAGTTTGGAGATTTCAATTGATTTATCAAAAGACGAGTTTTCTCTAGCTTCCTTAAGTAAGCCAATAAGCTTATTATTTTTAAGCTGATAAGATTTGATATCTTTTCAAGCTTGCTTATAATTATTTTTAAGCTTATTATAGTCTTCAAATAAATCATTAAAAGTATTAGACAATTCATCATACGAAATATCTTTTGCTAGAGATTCATTATTTACCTCGCTTACCATTAGGCACAAGTCTGTCATATATTAAAGGTTTTTGTCATTCTCGTACTGGATGCTTGCATTGATTGCTAGACTTTTACTTGGGCATAAGGTTGCATCATCTTCTTCCTTGCTGTCATCATTGTTGCATTGAATGTCTACCTCTTTCTTTGTGCTTGTAGCTTCTTTATTTTGATATAAGCTTGCAAAATCATGTGGTTCTTCTTTTTCGTTATCTCCATAGGTTGCTTCAAGCATTTTTAATATCTCATATAATATTTTGCTCTTGGAGATAAGTTTGAATTTGTCTTCTCCTAGAGTACAGTAGAGCCTGTACATTGCCTTTGCATTAACGCTTACTGCTTTCTTTTCATCTTCAGTATATTCATTATCGGCTTTGTGAAATCTTTTGTAACCATTAGTAACATAAGTCCATAAGTTAAAGCCAAGAGATATTAGAAAAGCACTCATATGTATTTTCTAAAATAAATAGTTAGTGTTGTTAAAAATAGGTGGCTTATCAAGGAGTTGGCTTTCACCATTGATGGGAAATAGTAATCTTATTATTGACATGTATTATATTCTTTGGATGTTAATCCGGTAATCAAGAGAGCTTGATTTGATACGAATTGTAGGAGCCATTGATATGAGCAATAGTTCCTATATAAAGAGTACCTCCTCTGATACCAGTTGTGGGACAAAATGGTGTCAGTAATATCTATATAAAGAGAGTGCCTACTATGATACCAATTGTAGGACCATGTTTGCAGCTCTAGAGGGGGGATAAATAGTGTTTATGTATGGAGCAAAAAAATTTATCTATTAAAATATAATTCTATGGCATACAATGGTGACCAACTACTAGCAGTTAGAATATATCTAATGTGTAAGTGATACTACTAGCAGTGTTATGAATATATAAAATAGAGTGAGAGAAAGCAAACACAAACACCAAGATTTATACTAGTTTCCCTCTAAGAGGACTAGTCCAGTCCCGAGAACTCAAGCTCAGAGTTTTATCCACTATAATCACCAATAACGAATCACAAGCTTTGATCTGAAGGCTTGCCACTTCTTTACACCACAAGATTTGATTCGAACTCTCGTAACTTCACAGCTTGAGAGAGAGAGAGAGAGTAATTGATGGAACTAAGCTCTTTACAATGCTGAAGACTTCTAGACTGGAAACGCACTTGGCACTTGGAAGGCTAGGGTGTTAATCTTGGAGATGAAGAAGTTAAGGCTTAGATGTTTGCTCATAATAGGATAGAAGTTTAAGAATCATTGAGTTATTGTAAGAATAAAGAATTCTAATCCTATTTATAGGGTGTCGGCTGTCACTACCACATTTTCTAGGAAAGGATATTTTAGTCTTTTCCTATTTAATTAAATATTGTGCATGGTAAATAATTATTTGTTGTATTATTTAATTGTTGTTAGATGTTATTTAATTATTTTGGACTTGTATTAGTGGACCCAACTAGTTTAGTTTGGACCCATGGACCAACATGAATTAATTAGTTAGACTTGGCCCATTTAGAAAGCCCATTGTTAAGGAGATGGATTAAATTAATTAAATCATTAGACTAGAAGCTTCCTTTCTTAATTATTTCTTCATGAGAGGCCCCAAGGGGTACATTGGATATTTTATAATTGCTTGGGGAAGGGGTAAGGCTGGCCTATAATAGAGGGGAGAAATTCTCTCTCCTCTTATTCTCATTCCAAATATAGATCTAGAATTTTCCACTACCAAATTCCTTTCATTCCCATTCCAATTCCCCACCAAATTCATTCCAAATTATTTCCAATTCACCATTAGAAAGTTAAGAAACAAGGATCTAGAAGGAGGAAACAAGGATCTACAAAGAGGAGCAAGGATCTACAATTTGGAAGCAAGATCATCTTAATTGGAGATTTTATTGGGAATCCATCTCCCAATAGGTATAATTCAATTTTTTCCCCTTAAAATAGCTTTTAAATCTGAGATTTAATCATGTAAAATCAACCCATATATATGTACTACCCATAGGACTTGGTTTTGTGTTCATAGGAGACCCATGGAGAAAGTTATGGTGCTTTTTGTGTTAATTTTGGAGGAATTCCGAATTTACATTTTGTTGTGTGTGTCAATTGATCCTATAGATCAATTGGGCATGTACTTATGTGTTTGGGGCTAGTGTCGTATCCACAATTGGGTATGTGTAGGTCGTATCCCAACAATTTGGTGATACGTGTTGTTTTGAGGGTTTTTCCTCCGACACGGGACTTTGTACATGTCGTATTTTGATATGGACACATAGATCTACATTTAACACTTTGATTTGGTCATAAATAATATTTGTAACTTGTTTGTATCCTTCGGGGTGCAATTCGTTGTGTGTTGGACTCGTGTCGCATGCGTATCCTAGATCTAGTGGGATACGGTGTGATACTCTCCAATTGTGTGTGTTTTGTATAGATCTAATTATTTATGCTTTAATTCTTGAATTATAATTAGTAAATATATATAGTTGTTATATATTTATTTTAGTATATTTATTATAGTATTTATTGTAGCATAGATCTATATATTTTTATGTGTACTAATATAATGTATAAATATATATATGTAGCTTTCTTTATAAGCATTTATATATGTTACAACTTGTTAATAAAATAAATTATATATAAATGTTTTATAAAAATATTTATGTGGTTAAATGAGTAATTATATTAATTATAATTATTATATAATTAATTCTATATTAATGAATATATTTTTATGTGTGCTTCTAGCCATGTTAAATATGTACATTAATGCATGGATGTGTATTGTAGCTTTTAATATTTATTTATATATATAGGATTATGTATAAATAGATATATATATTTATTTAATTGTTTTATATATATATATATTGGTTTATATATTAATATATATATATATCTATATATATTAATTATTTTTAGCGTCAACAGCTATTATTGACAGATCTTGTCATTAATAACCTTGAGCAGCAGCACCAGCCGCTGAAGCTATTAATGACAAATTCTGTCATTAAATGCACAGCAGCGGCGGGCGGGAATGAGCAGCAGGGACGACGAAAATTTTGGTGACAGTTGAGAACTGTCACCAATAAGTGACAACAGTGGGTTTTACACAGCAGCTTTGGCGACAATTTTCTGTGACGGTTCGAACTGTCACTAAAAGGCTGTTTATTGAAAATAAATATTTCCACACAGTTTTTCAGTAATAGTTAGGCAGTTTTGGGTTATATTTTATATATTATATTTATATATATATGTATATATAAATGTATTTATGGTGAGATATTATACTAGTATTGTTATTATTTTTTATTATATAATATATTAGTTTATATATAATATATTATGTATTAGAGTAAATAATATATCTATATATATATCTTGAGCATTACTTTGTGTGGGTACCAAGATGGTTCAAAGCCATGATTCCTAATTGTTGTATTTAATATTCTATTTATTATACTTTATTGATTGATATATAGGTATTGTGAGGTTTACCTTGGATTTACATATCCTAAGATACAGTATCCTAATATTTAAGGATGTAGTTTTATGACTTAGATTTTAGTATTTTGATCCAAGTTTTTGGTACTAGACTTGTGCAACCTAGAAATAGATAGTTGACTTTAGTTGACTTTAGAGTTGACCATAGTTGACTTTTGACTTAGAATTGACTTTTGACCTAGAAGTTGACTAGTTTAACTTGTTCTCTTTTTGGGACCTTGTATTGATGTTGTATTCCATATCTAGGTCTTCGAGGCACCGAGTCAGACATCTGTGAGACTGTTCATTGGACTTCAGGTGAGTACATTCTCTGATAGTTTCTCATTTATGATATCCTTTATGTTCACTGTATCTAGTGTAGATATCCATGTTCTCTTGACACTATGGTTACACGGATTGGTATATCCGGATCTCGTCATGAGATGTTATTCCTTGGTATATGGTGTATATGGTACAAGTATTGTTTCATTGGTTATCTTGTACATATACAGACATCGATTTCCGGAGGAGTCGCTCTCTTCTTGGGGAATCTAGTGCCATAGCATACCGTGGTTGGATCTATTATACCAGTCGGGGTGGGGAGTATTAGTATAGATATGTGATCAATATCACTATTGAATAAAGTACATATTACAGAATAGTGTTGATCATGCACCTCACGTATGATTAGCCAGGCCGCATTGCATCTTGCCCAAGGCGATCACATGTTAAGCTAGTACTCACACACTTTGTCATTAGTATTATTGTTCCATTGGCATATTGTTCATTATTGTATTTATTTCCAGTATTTTCTTATTGTACATATATCTCTTGTATCTATTGTGCATCTTTTTTATCCACAGCTATTTACTATTACATAGTTTTTATCATTACTAAGAACTGTTGTTAGAGATGTACTCTGCTCCTTTCCTGACTGGATATATTTTTCCAGATGACATTGAGGAGTGGTACCCTACCTATTATGGATCCCAGGATGTTGTGGGTTTAGATTCTGAGACCCTGGCTCCAGAGGGACTTATCCCAACTGAGACAGTTGACCCTGGAGTTGTAGCCTCGTAGTATTTATTTTTGTATTGGATTTGTCTCCAGCTTATTTCTGTATTTTCTTCAGACTCATTGATGTATTTTAGACTCATGAGTTGTATTGTGACTATTCTATTCTTTATCTGATTCGTGCTCATTTCTATCTTAGTTCTGTGATTTGAGTATACTATCATTATTGGTGGTTTATTATATTGTTAGATAGATTATCTAGACAGCGTTCTACCGCCGATTCTGCGGCATAGGCTGGGCGTTGTTTTCGACTAGTACCCTTACACCGGGTGCGGGTCGTGACACGTTTTTGGTGGTGGCCCATACAGGTCTAGCTTCATAAGTATGTGATATCGTGGTAGTGCGACAACTTAGTTGTACTACTGTGAGCCTGCGATAGGATATAGGATATAGGCTGAGATACTCAATCACATCTAGGAAAAATTCTTTTGATCCAACTATTCTCCTTTGATATTGATACTTGATCTCTTAAACTGTCCTTTCCTTGATGTCTTACATCTTGTGCCATATTGATTCTTTCTTTTGCTTTGTCTTAGGATGCCGCCTAAGACTAGATCACAGCAGGGGAGAGCAGTTTCTGAGTGGTCTGCGACATCCCGAGGGCCTGCACTAGTCACTTCTCCGGTGATTGGAGTGTCAGCTGCTTTTGGAGGTCCACCACCTACTCAGAGGACTATGCCAGCTGTATCTGAGGGGCTTCCACCTCCACCTCCTGTGCCAGTAGAGGCGTCACAGATGTTTACACTGTTTCGTGAGATGCTCGAGGCACAGAGGGCTCAGTCAGAGGCACATCAGAGGCAGACCGACGTTCTACGGCAGGGCATCGAGAGTGCTCATCAGCTTGCTCGTACTGTAGTTGAGAGAGGAGTTTCGGTCCAGCAGCAGGTTGTTCCTCAGGTTGCTTAGCTTCGTCCAGGCAACATTCAGGACTTTAAGAAACTGGAGCCTAGGGTTTTCAAAAGGACGGAGGGCATCGTCTATGCTGATGATTGGCTCGAGGATATTGAGCATCTTATGAGGGTGTCCCGTCTTTCTGAAGATCTGAAGGTTGAGGCGGTAGGACTTCAACTGTTCGATGTCACTCGTACTTGGTTCAGGAATGAGCCAGTTCTGGTTGACTTAGGACAATCTTGGGAGGTATTCAAGGACCTTTTCAAGAAGAAGTTTTTCGCCCGGATAGACAGGCTTGACTTGGGGAGACAATTTGAGAGTCTCATTCAGGGGAGCATGTCTGTGGAGGAATACGCTGCGGAGTTCGGTAGGTTGAGCCGATTTGCAGAGTATTTGGTGAGGGAACCGGAGGTTCGAGCTATTCGTTTCCGTGAGGGTCTAAACTGGGAAGTAAAGATCGTTATTCCGTCTTTTTATGAGACATACTCGGAGATACTTGCGGAGGCACGCAAGGTTGAGCGGGATTTGGGTTTGAAGACCAAGAGAGACCGTGATTCTTTTCTGGGGGCCAACAGCAGTGCAGTATCTGCCAAACGTCCTTATTTCCAATCCAGACCTTTGCAGCAGCCACAACAGAACTAGACTCCAGCTAGAGCACCTTTTCACCAGGCACCTCAGCAGCAGAGACAGTTACAGAAAGCTCCATGCAACTACTGCAAAAAGCCCGGCCACATCTGGGATGTTTGCAGGAGGAGGCTAGGAGTTTGTTTGTATTGTGGTACCGAAGGACATCAATCGAGGGAGTATCCTCGTCGTGCAGTTCAGGGAGCAGCTCCAGCTCCGAGGGCACAAACGAGACCACCTGCAGCACAGCCGAGGGGACCGCTTCCGACACAGCAGTAGCGTTTTATCCAGCATTAGCAGCAGGGAGGTGCTCGACAGAGACGAGCATTTGCTATGACCGTCGAAGAGGAGGAACCCACCGGAGATGTTATCGCAGGTTCTATTCTTCTTGATTCCATTCCAGCTTTAGCTTTGTTTGATAGTGGTGCTTCCCATAGTTTTGTATATGTTTCTTTTGCTCTAAAGCATGGTTTGGTAGCTGAGTCTTTGCTTAGGACTTGCAAGATCATGACCGGGGAGGCATTATCCTGGTTAATGATATTTGCAAGGACCGAAGAGCTACTCTGGGAGGCAGGGAGTTGAGTGCGTGTCTACTTGTAATGCCACTTCCGAGCTACGTCATTGTACTCGGGATGGATTGGTTGAATAGACACCGTGCTAGCATAGATTATAGAGGAGGTAGAGTTTTGTTTGGTCCGCCAGGAGAGCCAGAGTTCGAGTTTGCTAGAGGAGCTGCAGAGCAGGGAGAAGGCATTATTTGTGGAGCTATGGTGGAAGACAAGGAGTTGCCGCATCCATTAATAGCAGAATTCTTGGATGTGTTTCCTGAGGAATTGCCAAGATTGCCGCCAGATCGAGATGTTGAATTTTCTATAGACTTGGTGCCAGGTGCAGAACCAATTTCGCAGCATGTCTATAGAGTAAACAATAGCGAGCTGGTCGAGTTGAAGAAGCAGGTGGACGAATTACAGGATAAGGGGTTTATCAGATCGAGTTCTTCACCATATGGAGCCCCGGTATTGTTTGTACCTAAGAAGGATGGATCGGTGCACATGTGCATTGATTACAGGGCTTTGAATAATCTTACTATCAAGAATAAGTATCCTTTGCCACGGATTGATGATCTGTTTGATCAATTGGGTGGTGCCAAGGTATTTTCTAAGATAGATTTGAGATCAGGCTACCATCAGGTGAAGGTGAAGCCGGAGGACATACCGAAGACTGCTTTTAGAACTCGGTATGGTCAGTACGAGTTTATGGTGATGCCGTTTGGTTTGACTAATGCATCAGCGGTATTTATGAACTTGATGAACATGGTGTTCCACCAGTACCTTGACAAGTTCGTGGTGGTGTTCATCGACGACATACTCATATACTCGAGGACACCAGAGGAGCATGAGGAGCATTTGAGGATTGTGTTGGATGTGCTGAGGAAGGAGAAACTGTATGAAAAGTTGTCCAAGTGTGAGTTTTTCTTGGACAAGGTGGAATTCTTGGGGCATGTTATGACTGGTGATGGTATTTCAGTGGATCCGAAGAAGATTTCAACAGTGGAATCTTAGAAGACTCCGAGTTCGGTAGCAGAGATCAGGAGTTTCTTGGGATTGGCAGGCTACTACAGAAAGTTTGTGCAAGATTTTTCAAGGATTGCCTAGCCGATGACCAGACTCACGAGGAAGGATATGGAGTTTGTTTGGACGGAGGATTGCCAGGTTGCTTTTGAGGAATTGAAGAAGAGGTTGACGTTTGCTCCTATTTTGACGTTGCCATCAGGGTCCAGAGGTTTCACTATTTATAGTGATGCATCGGGGAAGGGTTTGGGTTGTGTTCTTCAGCAGCATGGAAAAGTGATTGCCTATGCATTCAGGCAATTGCGTCCTCATGAAAAGAACTATCCTACCCATGATTTGGAGTTGGCAGCCGTCATATTCGCTCTGAAGTTGTGGAAACATTATTTGTACGGAGAGCGTGTGGAGATCTTCACAGACCACAAAAGATTGAAGTACATTTTCACGCAGAAGGAGTTGAATATGACGCAGCGCTGGTGGTTGGAACTGATGAAGGATTTTGATATCTCTTTGCAATATCATCCTGGGAAAGCCAATGTAGTTGCCGATGCTTTGAGCAGGTATCCGGTGGCTATGTTCTTGACGCAGGATCAATATTTGTTGGAGGACTTGGAGAGCTTGGGCATTGAGGTGATTGTTCTTGGGTGTGCTATGCAGATGTGGGGATTACAGATACACTCAGATTTGATGGACATGATCAAGGCAGCAAAGTATGATGATGTATCTCTGAGGAGTATCAGAGCTTAGGTGAGAGCATGATTGGAGGATGATTTCACTATTACAGAGGATGGATCTTTGAGGCATGGAGTTAGATTGTGTGTGCCTAGTGGGGAGTTGCGAGAGAAAGTATTGCAGGAAGAGCATCGCTCTCAGTATTTCATGCATCCAGGTGCTAACAAGATGTATCGGGATATGCGAGAGAGTGTGTGGTGGTATGGCATGAAGAGGGAAGTGGCACAGTTTGTATCCAGATGCTTAGTGTGCCAGCAGGTGAAAGCCGAGAGGCAGAGGCCAGGAGGTTTACTTCAGCCATTACCCATTCTAGAGTGGAAGTGGGAACACATCACTATGGATTTTGTGTCCGGACTTCCACGATCTCCAGGAGAAAAAGACACAATTTGGGTCATTGTTGATAGGTTGACCAAGTCGTCCCACTTCTTGCCTTTTAAAGTGGGTTTGTCTACGAAGAAGTTGGCAGAGATGTATGTGAGGCAGATCGTTAGGATACATGGAGTTCCCGTCAGCATAGTCTCAGATCGAGATAGTCGTTTCACTTCTCATTTCTGGAGGAGTATGCAGGAGAGTTTGGGCACTTAGCTCAAATTCAGTACTGCATATCATCCCCAGACAGATAGGCAGTCAGAGAGGACTATCCAGACTCTCGAGGATATATTGCGCACTTGTGTACTAGATTTCGGGGGTTCTTGGGAGGACCATCTCCATTTGGTAGAGTTTGCTTATAACAACAGTTACCAGGCCAGTATAGAGATGTCACCTTTTGAAGCTCTATATGGTCGGAGGTGTCGTACTCCTTTGTCTTGGGACGATGTTGGAGAGAGAGTTTTACTTGGGCCAGAGATGGTTGTGGATGCAGCAGAGAAGGTTCAGTTGATCAGAGACAAACTTCGAGTGGCGCAGGACAGACAGCGACATTGGGCCGATAGCCATCGGAGACCTTTGGAGTTTGAGGTATAGTTTAGATTTTGTTTGTGCTTTTTCTTATTTGTTATAGATTAAGTTCTTAAGGTGATTTTTTGTTCTAGGTGGGTGGTTTGGTATTTCTGAGGATTTCTCCGATACGAGGCATGATTCGCTTCGGTGGAGGCAAAAAGCTTAGTCCGCGATTCAACGGACCTTTTACTATTCTAGAGAGGGTCGGTGCAGTTGCTTATAGACTAGACTTGCTACCTGCATTGGTTGAAGTGCACAACGTGTTTCATGTGTCGCAGTTGAGACGATACGTGGCCGATCCTAGTCATGTATTGGATCACTCGGAGATAGAGGTGGGTCCTACACTTAGCTATCCAGAGCAGCCAGTTGAGATTCTGGATCGGAGAGAGAAGGTGCTGAGAAACCAGACTATTTCTTTGGTGCGCGTCGCTTGGAGGCATCACTCTCCGGGGGAGTCTACCTGGGAGAGAGAGGATGAAATGCGAGAGCGTTATCCATATTTGTTTATACCTTGGGATATATTATTTTCTAGTTATGTTCTTTCATAGTTAGTTTTGATTCTTTAGTTCTGTTCTGTGATTTTCTGGGGGTAGTTTTCATCTTTAAATTTTGAGGACGAAATTATTTTAAGGAGGGTAGACTTGTCACTACCACATTTTCTATGAAAGGGTATTTTAGTCTTTTCCTATTTAATTAAATATTGTGCATGGTAAATAATTATTTGTTGTATTATTTAATTATTGTTAGATGTTATTTAATTATTTTAGACTTGTATTAGTGGACCCAAATAGTTTAGTTTGGACCCATGGACCAACATGAATTAATTAGTTAGACTTGGCCCATTTAGAAAGCCCATTGTTAAGGAGATGGATTAAATTAATTAAATCATTAGACTAGAAGCTTCCTTCCTTAATTATTTCTTCATGAGAGGCCCCAAGGGGTACATTGGACATTTTATAATTGCTTGTGGAAGGGGTAAGGCCGGCCTAAAATAGAGGGGGAAAAATTCTCTCTTCTCTCATTCTCATTCCAAATCTAGATCTAGAATTTCCCACTACCAAATTCCTTTCATTCCCATTCCAATTCTCCACCAAATTCATTCCAAATTTTTTCCAATTCACCATTAGAAAGTTGAGAAGCAAGGATCTAGAAGGAGGAAGCAAGGATCTACAAAGAGGAGCAAGGATCTACAATTTGGAAGCAAGATCATCTTAATTGGAGGTTTCATTGGGAATCCATCTCCCAATAGGTATAATTCAGTTTTTTACCCTTAAAATAGCTTTTAAATCTGAGATTTAATCATGTAAAATCAACCCATATGTATGTACTACCCATAGGACTTGGTTTTGTGTTCATAGGAGACCTATGGAGAAAGTTATGCTACTTTTTGTGTCAATTTTGGAGGAATTTCGAATTTATATTTTGTTGTGTGTGTCAATTGATCCTATAGATCAATTGGGCATGTGCTTAAGTGTTTGGGGCTAGTGTCGTGTCCACAATTGGGTACGTGTAGGTAGTATCCCAACAATTTGGTGATACGTGTTGTTTTGGGAGTTTTCCCTCCGACACGGGACTTTGTACATGTCGTATTTTGACACGGACACATAGATCTACATTTGACACATTGATTTGGTCATAAATAATATTTGTAACTTGTTTGTGTCCTTCGGGGTACAATTGGTTGTGTGTTGGACTCGTGTCGCATGCGTATCCTAGATCTAGTGGGATACGGTGTGATACTCTCCAATTGTGTGTGTTTTGTATAGATCTAATTATTTATGCTTTAATTCTTGAATTATAATTAGTAAATATATATAGTTGTTACATATTTATTTTAGTATATTTATTATAGTATTTATTGTAGCATAGATCTATATATTTTTATGTGTACTAATATAATGTATAAATATATATATGTAGCTTTCTTTACATGCATTTATATATGTTACAACTTGTTAATAAAATAAATTATATATAAATGTTTTATAAAAATACTTATGTGGTTAAATGAGTAATTATATTAATTATAATTATTATATAATTAATTATATATTAATGAATATATTTTTATGTGTGCTTCTAGCCATGTTAAATATGTACATTAATGCATGGATGTGTATTGTAGCTTTTATTATTTATTTATATATATAGGATTATGTATAAATAGATATATATATTTATTTAATTGTTTTATATATATATATATATTGGTTTATATATTAATATATATATATATATATCTATATATATTAATTGTTTTTAGCGACAGCAACTATTAATGACAGATCCTGTCATTAATAACCTTGAGCAGCAGCAGCAGCCGCTGAAGCTATTAATGACAAATTCTGTCATTAAATGCACAGCAGCGGCGGGCGGGAATGAGCAGCAGCGACGAAGGAAATTTTGGCGACAGTTGAGAACTGTCACCAATAAGTGACAACAATGGGTTTTACACAGCAGCTTTGGCGACAGTTTTTCTGCGACGGTTCGAACTGTCACTAAAAGGCTGTTTATTGAAAATAAATGTTTCCACACAGTTTTTCAGTGACAGTTAGGCAGTTTTGGGTTATATTTTATATATTATATTTATATATCTATGTATATATAAATGTATTTTTGGTAAGATATTATACTAGTATTGTTATTATTTTTAATTATATAATATATTAGTTTATATATAATATATTATGTACTAGAGTAAATAATATATCTATATATATATATCTTGAGCATTACTTTGTGTGGGTACCAAGATGGTTCAAAGCCATAATTCCTAATTGTTGTATTTAATATTCTATTTATTATACTTTATTGATTGATATATAGGTATTGTGAGGTTTACCTTGGATTCACGTATCCTAAGATACGGTATCCTAATATTTAAGGATGTAGTTTTATAACTTAGATTTTAGTATTTTGATCCAAGTTTTTGGTACTAGACTTGTGCAACCTAGAAATAGATAGTTGACTTTTGACCTAGAAGTTGACTAGTTTAACTTGTTCTCTTTTCGGGACCTTGTATTGATGTTGTATTCCATATCTAGGTCTTCGAGGCACCGAGTCAGACATCTGTGAGACTGTTCATTGGACTTCAGGTGAGTACATTCTCTGATAGTTTCTCATTTATGATATCCTCTATATTCACTGTATCTAGTGTAGATATCCATGTTCTCTTGACACTATGGTTACACGGATTGGTATATCCGGATCTCGTCATGAGATGTTATTCCTTGGTATATGGTGTATATGGTGCAAGTATTATTTCAGTGGTTATTTTGTACATGTACAGACACCGATTTTCGGGATGAGTCGCTCTCTTCTTGGGGAATCTAGTGCCATAGCATACCGTGGTTGGATCTATTATACCAGTCGGGGTTGGAGAGTATTAGTATAGATATGTGATCAATATCCCTATTGAATAAAGTACAGATTACAGAATAGTGTTGATCATGCACCACACGTATGATTAGCCAGGCCGCATTGCATCTTGCCTAAGCCGATCACATGTTAAGCTAGTACTCACACACTTAGTCATTAGTATTATTGTTCCATTGGCATATTGTTCATTATTGTATTTATTTCCAGTATTTTCTTATTGTACATATATCTCTTGTATCTATTGTGCATCTTGTTTATCTACAGCTATTTACTATTACATAGTTTTTATCATTAATAAGAACTGCTGTTAGAGATATACTCTGCTCCTTTCCTGACTGGATATATTTTTCCAGATGACACTGAGGAGTGGTACCCTACCTATTATGGACCCCAGGATGTTGTGGGTTTAGATTCTGAGACCCTGGCTCAAGAGGGACTTATCCCAACTGAGACAGTTGACCCTGGAGTTGTAGCCTCGTAGTATTCTTTTGTACTGAATTTGTCTCCAGCTTATTTCTGTATTTTCTTCAGACTCATTGATGTATTTTAGACTCATGAGTTATATTGTGACTATTCTATTCTTTATCTGATTCGTGCTTATTTCTATCTTAGTTCTGTGATTTGAGTATACTATTATTATTGGTGGTTTATTATATTGTTAGATAGATTATCTAGACAGCGTTCTACCGCCGATTCTGCGGCATAGGGTGGGCGTTATTTCCGACTAGTATCCTTACACCGGGTGCGGGTCGTGATCTATTAAAATATAATTCTATGGCATACAATGGTGATCAACTACTAGCAGTTAGAATATATCTAATGTGTAAGTGATACTACTAGCAGTGTTATGAATATATACAATAGAGTGAGAGAAAGCAAACGCAAACACCAAGATGTATACTAGTTTTCCTCTAAGAGGACTAGTCCAGTCCCGAGAACTCAAGCTCAGAGTTTTATCCACTATAATCACCAATAACGAATCACAAGCTTTGATCTGAAGGCTTGCCACTTCTTTACACCACGAGATTTGATTTGAAGTCTCGTAACTTCACAACTTGAGAGAGAGAGAGAGTAATTGATGGAACTAAGCTCTTTACAACGCTAAAGACTTCTAGACTGGGAATGCACTTGGCACTTGGACGGCTAGGGTGTTAATCTTAGAGATGGAGAAGTTAAGGCTTAGATGTTTGCTCATAATAGGATAGAAGATTAAGAATCATTGAGTTATTGTAAAAATGAAGAATTCTAATCCTATTTATAGGGTGTCGGCAAACAGAATTCGGATAGGGTTTAATTCAAAATTTTAACAATTAGGCCAAGAAATCAGGAGCTTATTGAACTGATTGATTTCATACCAAAAGGGTTACTTAGTTTATCCGAGTTTGGCACGAGTTCGGTCTCTTAGTATGGTAGACTTTGTAAATGAATGTGGCTTGATTTGGTGGATAGATTCTTTGGTTTATTTGAGTGGACTAGGTATCTGGGTATAAGTACTTGGGATTTGCCAGTGTGACTCCGCTTACATCAGTCCAAGACTCAAATAAATAAAAGATTATATTTGAATATGAAACCAATAGCTGTTGTAGAGTCTGAATTTAGTACTGACGGAGTTAATATGCTTTGCATCGAGTATCTGCTTCATCTGTATTTTCGATCTGATGTTTGACGATTATCAGAATCAGGTTTATTGTGATACTTTGTGTCAAAAGTAAATAGAGTCTTAATTAGTCCTAATTATCTCTATTGAATATATTTTAAAGTTTTTTGATGCAAATGTTTCATTTTGAACTTCAAGG
This sequence comes from Iris macrosiphon, assembly GCA_036927795.1. Lineage (NCBI taxonomy): Eukaryota > Viridiplantae > Streptophyta > Magnoliopsida > Asparagales > Iridaceae > Iris > Iris macrosiphon. The sequence goes on from JAYESA010000009.1 coordinate 158,784,282, forward strand.
ACAACCTCAGAATTTTTTTAGAAAAAGCCAATGAAAGTACATTCCTTGGGTATTTAATGCATAGTAAAGGTTTTCCTGTTTTCAACAAAAAGATCCATATAGTTAAATAATCAATCAATATTGTCTTTTTTGATGAACTTATCACTTTAACATCTAGTTCTATTAATAATATTGATAACATCTATTTTGGCTTGGAGAGCACTTCATTTCGAGATATGGATTTACCCATAATTATGAACTTGAGATCACTCAATCAGAAGTTCCTACAACCATGAATTTTTTTACAAATGGTCTGCCTAAGGAATGAAAGTTTGTCACTCATCATCCGAAATAATTTATTATCACTGACCCTCAACAACAATTAGGATACATTCTTCCAATAGAGATCATATTGCAAATGTTGCTTTTATTTCTCAAATAGAGCCTAAATTTTTTTGAGATAATTTTGATGATGAGTTTTGAATACTTTTTATACAAGATGAATTAAATTAATTTGACAAAACCAAGTTTGGTAATTAGTTCTTAGGCCCAATTAATAACTGTTAAGCATTATATTTGGTAGCGAGCTTTAGTCCCACATCGGGTAGAATAATAGAGAGGGGGGGTCAGCCTCTCATATATATATGTAGTCTTTTTCATCAATTAAATGATTCCATTATTCCAATCATACATGGTATCAGAGTCATTACCCATCCACCCCCTTCTTTCAAAAAAAAAGAGTGAGAAACCCTAACCCTAACCTTATCCTTTGCTGCCTTACCTCCCCCCTCCCCCATCCGCCACCCTGCCGCCGCTGCCCAAGTCCGCCACCGCCGACACCCTAGTCCGCAACTGCTGCCCCAGCCTCCTTCATCCCCACCCGTCGCTGTCGACCCTGTTAGTACCCTCCATCGCTGCTGCCCCCCTGCTCAGCCAGGATCCCCCTCCCCCGCCCGCTGGAGCACTCCCCCCTGCTCCGCTAGGCCCCCCTCTCCTCTTGGCCCCACCCCGCCTGGTACTTCCCTCAACCCCCTTCCCCCCGACCCCGCCACCCTCGGCCCGCTATGCAGCCAAAATCCTAAAATCCTAACCCTAACAGATCTCAGCAGCTGCTGCCTCTCCTTCCTATGTAAACCCTATTTTCAAAATAAATAAATTGCATAACGAAGCTAGAGGGTAGACAATAATTTATTTGCACAATCTATGTTCCTAGATTACGACTTCAGGAACGTATATCGATGCTAGAGGGTAGACAATAATTTGTTTGCACAACCTTTATTCCTAGATTACGAATTTAGGAGTTATAAAAGAGTAGACAAGTTGATTGTTAATGTAGATCTTTGTTTCCTTTCTACCACGATATCTGTATCATAATCTATACAGAGAGTGACATGGGTTACTTTTGTGTCCAGGCGTGTGTGATCCATATACAATCTTTCCATGTATATGCCATTTTTGTCCACGTTGATAGCGCACTGGTAAAGTTGATATGATTATTGGGGTTGAAAAGATTTAGCGTCGGTAGAATCAAGTAAATTATGACACACTCTGAGGCGACTAGTAGTAATATCAGTATCTAAAACATATTAGCGGGACCAACGGGCACTGGTATAGCAATCTCTTTGATTTGACTCATCAATCAGTGGTTAGACAAACCAGACGAAAACTCAACATGGTGAAAGAAGGTTGAGAAGACACTTCGGGGTATGTAGTTATCCAAGAATCTGAATGACAACCCTCCTCCTATGATCGATCCCATATTTGAACAGTGAAAGACGGATGATAGTCGACTATTTACACAGTTGATAAACTATATGGAACCATCGGTAGAGGATATAGTTCAAAATACAGACATAGTAAAGGAGCTATGGAAGGTCCTCGCAACGATGTTTGATAGAAAATATGACTTGTCTCGTATCTACGACTTGGTTGTCGGCGTCTACCGGAAGAACAGGGCGACAAGTCTTATAAGGACTACTTTTGGGTTTTTAAGGCTATGGTTGATGGAGTTGGCCGTATATTATCTCTGATGATGGATATCAGTGAAGCGAGGGCTCAATATGAGTAGCTTCATATAATGGCATATCTTGTCTCTCTCCGTCCTGATGCAGACTCAGCTCGCTTTTAAATCACTACCAGATTTGAGGTTCCATCTCTAATGGAAGCATATTTTTGTGTTCTACGGGCAGCAAAGGTCATCGAAACCCCTCGAAGTGGAGCTCCTACAGATTGATCTACTCTTGGTGTCCCTCTTAATAGATTTTGTGGAGGCCGTGGTGGACGACTGATCATGATGGTGGACGAGGCATTGCCTGTCGTGATGAGTTCGACCGTGCACCTGCTTCAACTATGATTTACAGGGTCATTTCTAGTAGCAGTGTACTAAAGATCCTACCGTCAATGTTATCTCAGATACTCCTAATCTTGGCAGCCAATCAGTACAAATGACTAATGAAGCACATGCAGACTTTATTGAGTTTCAACCTCGACATCGAGGTGAAGCCTCTCCTTCTGGGTACACAATAGGGTACTCAGCAACATGTGTGATAAAGTTTAAGCAATGGGTCCTTGATTCTAGAGCGTCTGCTCACTTGACAGGCGATGCAGGTATAATACGAAACTATGTACCAGTTGGTTGTATGTCTAATATTACATGTGCCAATGGTGGTTCGCTGACAGTCCGTGGAAAGGATTTGACCATCTTTCTTCGAAACTTTACTATATTCTGTATTACATACCCATGGAAACCCATTCAGCTTATTCTCAATTAGTTGAATTACCTATCATATACACTGCTCAATAATATTCTTTCCCGTTGATGGTATTTTTTAGGACCTAAAAACTTGAAGGGCTATCGGTAGGGGGCATGTGGCTAGAGGCATGTACCTGTTTGACAAGACTTTCTCTGTTGCCTATGCTAGTGTAAAACTTGATCCATTTGAGTTACATTATTGGTTAGGACGTCCATTTGTCCAAGCACTCCAGAAAATGTACCCATTCAGCTTATTCTCATGTCTAGGTATGATGCAAGACAATATGCAAAACAACATATCACTTATAAAGTAATTCTTACCCCTTGCCGAATGATTATCCTTGGAGCAGACATACAAGTTAGCAATATTTGTATATATATGAATGATATTCTATTCCCTGTCCGTCTCTGCATCAAACAGTTATGTATGTAAGAAGGCTACCCTAGCATACACCCTAACAATATGATAGTCCACGGGAAAACTCATGAATAGCAGTTGGAACTACAAGCCCAAGATAACTATTAGACATAATACCCCCTAATCGCGATGACTACAAGCCTCAGGGGTCTTCGAATATCTCTCCTTAGCCGAACGATTCCCATTGCCCCAGGAAACACTCAAAAGATGATAACTTCTGCATAAGTTGTCCAAAGGCCGATGCAATGAATGCGATTCTAACAGATAAAGACTATATAATGCACACGTCCGTGAACAAGCAAACATGAAATCAAACGATAGAACCAGATCTCTTAATTCTCTTCTATTCAATCTATTCGATAGGTTCGATACGTTCAATCAATTCGATAGGTTCAATCTTCTTCCTTTTAATCAATCGATTGGTTCAATAGTATACCATACAAGTTATTCAAACAGTTCTATCTTTCAAGCATCAATGCTAAGCAAAATATGGCATGATTCCTCTATCTCTTTTAGCTAAGCATATTGTTCTACTCTTGTTTAGCATACGATAAAAATATATGAACATTCTTTTACTCTTATTTATTAGAATGGCAGCAGTTTGTTCAATAGCGGTGTCCGTGTAACTAAGCATACAATATTCTATTATTTAACTTAGTATAGCAATAGTTCTATCTCTTTTAGACAAGCATACAAGGTCTTTAGTTAATCATGCAGTTCTCGTTCTATAATTCTTAATGCGAACAATATCTTATTAAGCAAACAAGTATTTCAAAAACTCAGATTCATTATTAAGCCATGCAAGAATCAGAGAATAAAGTTTTGCCACTCACCTACATCAGTCATCTTCTGGTTCAACAAGGAGCTCTTCAAGAAGGTTTTTTTTTGAGTTAACAAACTGATATCTCTTGTACATAGTTCCAACGAGAAGTGGGGCACAATACACTTATCCACCAAGAAAAAGTTTTGTCCTGGAAACTTTAAGGAAAAACTTTCGATATCCAGAGCAGTGATAGTCCTTCTAGAAGCATGGAAAAGACGCATCCATGCGCTCAACGTCCATATGCCCCAGAATAAATCTCAACAGATGGTAGACCGTATGGACAACATACAGCCCAAACAAATATCCTGATCGACTTGACATGACGTTCGGAACATAAAGATGGCGCCTAATACAGAATCCTAACAAAAAGTATTTTCCTGATCACCTCGAAGGACGAGAATACACAAAGAGACAGAAGTCCCAAGGATAGTGCAGAGGCACGTGTACAATATGACAAAAGATCCTATTCGACTCTGGCCCATGCGTCCCAGACTCCATGTGGTCCATGCGCCTCTGGCCCATGCATCCCAAACTCCATGTATCCCATGCGACTCTGTCCTATGCGTCCCAGACTCCATGCGGCCCATGCATCTCTGACCCCATGTATTCCAGACTCTATGTGCCCTATGCGGCTCTAGCCTATGCGTCCCAGACTCGATGTATCCCATGTGGATCTGGCCCATCCATTCTAGACTCCATGCGGCCCATGCATCTCTGACCCCATGTATTCCAGACTCCATGTGCCCTATGCGGCTCTAGCCTATGTATCCCAGACTCGATGTATCCCATGTGGATCTGGCCCATCCATTCTAGACTCCATGCGGCCTATGCATCTCTGACCCCATGTATTCCAGACTCCATGTGCCCTATGCGGCTCTAGCCTATGCGTCCCAGACTCGATGTATCCCATGTGGATCTGGCCCATGCATTCTAGACTCCATGTGTCCTGTGCGTCTTTGGCCACACGTGTCCCATATTTTACATCGACCAAATCTTGCTTTTATAACTGAGTAATTCTCTCTAACCAAATAGCGGCCACGTGTCCACTTGACCAAGTCGTGCCTATAATATATGAGAACCATCCATATATTTAGCAATAAAATAATCTTAACAAATATCCACGTGACAGCTGAAGCCTGGTCTTGTGCATAATTGTAACTCCTTTATGTTAGGAGAATACACGTGCTGACTCCCAACGTCCATACGGCCTAAAATCTATGTGACCACTGGACAACTATAAATAATAGGATATTACCCTTATACGAAAAAGCTGGCAGGCTATCTACGAATCTACACTAAAGGAAGAGAGAAGAGATGCTACATCGGATCGCCTACGGAGTAAAGAGAGTTACTACACTCCTAACCCTCCATTGTCACCGTCCAGAAAACAAATTTGTACTTAGATTATCTTCTCCACTGTTGAGAATTGGTGGCACAATCCAATGGGGCCAAGCTCGGCTCAGTACAAAAGATGCTTGTGGTCTGCTTCGGCCAGCAAGCGTTCGAGGACATGCTCTCCGAAGAAAGTACTAATCCTTCGCCAAGGATAGCCAAGCCCAAGGATACCCGTAGAACGTGGGTGGCCAAGGTCGTTGTACCCCACCCAGCTATGGAGCAGACGCTTTTAACCTCTCACTCTGTTACCAATGACAGTAGTTAAATGAACACCCAGAATATCTACGTCTATACGGCAGCCCAGTCTGACACATAAACTGTTCAGCAACTAGACTCTGGCAGAGGAAAATAATATGATGCCAGACGTTCTGTTGCTGATTCAGCTTCTAAGTGGCCAAGGAGGTGGCTACATAAGACTGTCCATGAGGCATCAACTTACAGTCGCAGACAGCAGGCCTCATGCAGCCCTAATAGCAACAGAACCTCTGTTTTTGATCGTATCTTATATGGTACAGATCCTATGCGACCCACTAAGAATGGTAAAAACCAAGGTCTGGACTTTTCATACTACGCACCTTTGGTGGCTAAGCTGAAGAAGTCCAGGACAGTACGAGCCTGTCAAGCTCAAATAATTGCTCAACTGACCGACTGCCAATAAATATCGCTAACTATTACGCGAGCCTATGACTAAAAGTTATACAGGACAAACCCATGCATCCAGCCTACATGGACTAAGGGATATGGTCAGTCTTAAACGTCTTCCACCGTTACCTCGAGGCAAGTTCGTGTATTAACCCCAGGCCAGGGAGCAAATACAGTACTTGTGCATCCGTGTGCCCAGGATACCCGAACTCACAAAGAGGATGCAATGTTAAAATACCTTTCGCACCATTTGTGTGATGTGATTACTTACAAGAGCTAAGCAATGGAAACAACTACGACGTGTAATATGCCCTCTCCGAGGCACAGCTGTGCCAACATGATTATAAACTGTTGCTGCAATAAAGCAGTAATATCTATAGACAGGCAGTCGGTCTTCCTGCGACTACACCAGAAAGCACCTATCCAGCAATAACCCAGAGATCAGGTGCAAGTATCAGAGGAGAAGGAGTTGCCCTTGGCCTCTTGCTACTCAACTAGAAAGCTTTCCTCCACTAAGGAAAGAAAGAAGTCAAATACCTACAGTCCGGCGCTCTCTACTACTGTATCACGAAGGCGACCACTCGGAGGGATGATGAAGGTACCTACAGACGGTATCTTCCAAGGCACCCACTCAAGGAAGAAACTGTCAGTCCCTGGGGGTAGTTCTTTCTCAGAATTCCTGGAGGTGGCCCAAGCTGGGGGTAGTGTCCCCTGGATGTATGCAATAATACGATATTCAAAGGAGACAACGATTCCCAAGGAACGGACTCCGAGATCCCGGAGGGTAGCCACTCTCACCAAGATGACACAATCTTCTAAGCTGGGGGTAGTATCCCCTCTGAATCCGAGGAAGACACAATGGCTCCCACCCTCCTTGAAGACTATACAACGGCTCCCGCCTTCCTTGAAGACTACTTCCAACAAGGATATTAGATTGGGAGCATGGCATCCACTGCCCTCTCTATTTCTCCCTATGTGAGGATGGTATACATGGCTGGAGATGACCATGAAGGCCACAGTGACCGACAACACCTTGAGATGCTCGAAGCCATAATGCATACAATGAGTGCATCAATGCAAGCTTTGACCCAGATAATGCTGAAATTAAGGCAAAAATGGTCTCCCAGCCGGCAAGGCCTCTGGGCAAGCAAACCTGGACCCCGGGACCAACGAAGATTTAAATACGACTGCTCCATCTATGGGCAGCGATTCTCCCCAACCTGGCTCGTCGGCACCTTCGACAAGAGGTAAAGCTAAGGAAGCAAGGAGGGAGGTCCAAGAAATTTGGGCTCGCCTAGGTTCCATGAGCAATCGGGACTCACTTCGTGATCTTGGGGTACGACAACCATACCCGATAGAGTAAAGGGATGTACCGTATCCGCCAAGTACAAGCCCTTCAACATAAACATGTTTGATGGAAAGTCCTTCCCTCGCTACTTCATGAGCTCTTCGTCGGGTCATTTGCGGGGGTAGCTTTTGATTTATTCTACAGTCTCGAAGATAACTATATCTCATCATTCGATGACCTCAAGCATCTGTTCCTTAACAGATTCTATGAGGCAGGAAATGATATGACGATGACTTCTCTGATGGATGTCGCCCAGGGTGAGAAAATATTAACGGGAAACTACATTGAGCGATTCCGATAGGCTGCACTAAGGTTGCCTCCTGGAAATCCAGAGACCACACTAATTGAGATGTTCCGGAAGAACATGCTCCCGATAGTCAGTCTTTGGATGGGCGAGAGTCAGTTCAAAGACTGGACAATGTTTATTGTAAATGCTGTCAATGCTGAAAAGATGCTCAAAGATGCTCGGCGGTTGGGGATTCATATTTCTACTGCTGAGAAAAAGGGAAAGCGTCACAGCAACAACAATAACAATAATAAAGACGGCAATAGCAGCCGCGACGAAAAGGGAAAACAGGCTATGGTCGCTACCTTAACCAAGAAGCTTGAGCAAAATCTGGCAGAGCCTCCAAAACTAAAGGAGACTTACTCTTTCAAAGATGTTGATGTCAAACCCATCTTCGATATACTAATACAGGAAGGCAAAATTTGGTTCCCCGACGTCAGACATCAGCCGACGGAGATTGCCAACCCAAAGTATTATCATTTTTACCTCTACGTCCATTACCCGATACAAGAGTGATATACCATAAAGTGGTACATCCAACGTCTGATAGATACCAAGTCTTATTTCCTAGACTTTGATGATGTGACGGTTGCTGCCAACATGGTGTCCTTCCAATTTGGTATCTTTCCACCGATGGAAGCCCAAGGCTGAGTAGTCCCTGTCCCTAAGGCAACTTTGGAAGTTGTCAACCTTCCACCAGCTCGAGACTAGACGGCTGGGATAATACCTCTTACCATACCACGTGGGGAGGTCATGTGGGTCTATCATGACCTTGTGCCAAACTGGACGCAGCCGACGGCATCCTCCACCGCTAAGCCCAAAGGCAGGAAATCTAAGACCTGTTACACAGTTTCTTCCTCGGCTTAAGAGCTGGCAGCAGGTGGAATAAGGTTAGGGGCAATATACCAACTGATGCATGACGATATGCCCCCAGTTGTTGTGCCTACCACCACTGGTCCTGAGCCATCTCAGCCCCTGTAGGTAGATAAGTCTAAACAGAAGAAGATGCGCTTCGAAAAACCATTGCGTAGGGATGCACCACAAGGGCTGGAAAGACCCTATAATTTTGATATCTTAGTGCAATTAGACTACAGTCCGACAAAATTGTTACTATTTAAGCTTTTACGACTCTCTAAAGACACTCTGGCTGTCCTGAGTGAGGCACTACAGAATGCCGATGTCTACTTGCGCAAGTCAAGCCACCAACCGAAGATCCTGTTGCTTGTATATATTGCATCAAGCTATGGATGCGATATCCAATATCACCTTCTGGCAACAGGACATGTTATTCAAGAATAATAGGCACGATCGGCCCCTGTACTACATATGATATATTGGCGATATCAAGGTGGACAATATGTATATTGACCTAAGATCGTCGATATGTTTCATCCTGAAAAATTTGCTTCAAGGATCCTGGGGATCCCGATGCATCGTCTGGCAGCCACCAATACTGCCATCAATGGCTTCAACAAGGAAGGAGCTACCCTCTGGGTAAAATCTGCTTAAAATGCGATATCGGCGACTTAAAAACATAAGTCACCTGCTACATCATAGATGTAGATAAGTCCTACAACATCTTATTGGGGCATCCGTGGATGCATGAATACAAGATCGTGCCATCCACCCTCCACCAATGCCTAAAATATGTGGACGAACACCATTTCGTCAAAATAGAGTTCGCTGATGTTGATCCGTTTAAGGGAATCAGCATTTACTACTCTGACTAGATCCTCTACAAGAAAGTCTGCCAAGATAAAGGTGGCAATGAGGCCAATAATGAAGCCGAGGCCACAACAGCCCCTATAAAGCCTATAAGAATTTGCCTCAGGGCTCATACTCCCAATGCAGCTACACCCCTTATCGTCAAATCGTGCAGGAAGGCACCTGAATCTTTGGTACCTTCAGCGTCGCCAGAACCAATGGTCGTCCGCCTTCACAGGTCGAATCGACCACCAAAAGAAGATTATGTTCTATTTACTCCTTCCAAATCTATGGTCGTTCATCTTTACAGGCCGAGTCAACTACCAAAGGAAGACCCGACTGAGGTTACAACTTTTGGACCATTGGTGGTAAAATTACACAAAAAATCACCAAAGCCTTCGCTTATGCTTGGGGTAGCCGAGGAGAAGGATGAGCTGGAGGAATATATATCCGCTAATGTCAATATCTCTTCCCCTAACGATGTATTCCCACCAAAAGAGATACCTTATTTTCTCAATAAAGGACTATCTTTGAACTACTCGGAGCGTATGCATATAAGTACACTCTACTCCCTGGAGCACGGTCTGGGCCTTTATCTGTACACACAAGTGACCATTGCCTGCACCGTGCACCAACATTGCTCTAGTTAGGATTCTTATTTCTTAGTCCCACCCAGAAAAAAAGAAGATACTTAGTCCCACCCAGAAAAAAAGAAGATAAGATCATAATCTTCAGCAGAGTGGAATGCCCCTGGTCCTTCATCCAAAAGGAAATAGAACACGAATTTGAGGTAGGCAGAATGCCACTTTACCGGTATAGATCATAAATCCTCTATCTTATCCAAAAGATGTAATACAACCTGAAGGTTACTGAAGGATTAAACTACGACAATGACCGAAGGTCGCCTTTACAACTTCCCTCTCCTGTGGGCAAGCTCGAGGATTACTATCATAAGATTAAGCATGGCTTAGAATATGTAACGCCTCTTACAACCCCATGGGATCAGATAAAGAAGATGAAGAGCGCTCACACTCTTCAGAATCTTTAGCCTGTGACTCCGACGTCAGCATCGGGAACGTTCTCAGACAAATACTGTCCTCTACCGGAGCTCTTTAAGATGGAACCATGGGTCAACACCTGGGTTCATAATAAGGGATGTGATTAGAGCAACAAAAACCTTCTACCATGGACAAAGTTGTACAATTTGATCTAGGTGATGAGACCTCCCCAAAGCCTATCTTTGTCAGCATAAGTCTGTCCGACGAAGACCGAGAATCCTTATTATAACTCATCAGAGAATACATCGATGTCTTTGCTTAGAGTTACGAAGACATGCTAGGACTGGATCCCCAAATCGAAGTCCACAAACTTAACATTCAGCCATATGCCAAACAACTCAAGCAACAACAATGCGGTTCCTCCAAACGTGATGGATTCCATCGAAGCTGAAGTCAACAAGCTGATAGATAGTGGCTTTATCCACGAGAAATAATACCCCGACTAGGTAGCCAATATTGTGCTTATCATAAAGGAAAATTAGAAGATCTAAATCTGTATCGACTTTCATGATCTAAATGCGACATGTCCCAAAGACAAATTTTCTCTTCCAATCACTGACGTAATGATCGACAACACTTGTGGCTTTGAGCGCATGTCCTTCAAGGATGATTTCTCAGGCTACAACCAAATTAAGATATTTTTCGATAATGAGAAGCATACATCAATCTGGACCCCGATAGAAGTTTATTGCTACACGATCATGCCTTTTGGCCTGAAAAACGTAGGTTCTACATATCAGCGAGCCATGGGCACCATTTTACATGAACAACTACGTGAGATGGTGGAATGCTATATCAATGACATCGTCATCAAGAGTCGCTCTAAAGATGATCATATCCAAGATCCGAGGACTGTGTTCGACTTAATATGCGTACATCGCCTCAAGATGAATCCTACCAAGTCCTTTCTACGAGTCTCCAGTAGCAAATTCATGGGTTTCTTTATCACTTCCTGGAATATTCACATAGACCCCGACAAGACCAATGCTATCCTGGAGATGCATCTGCCAAGGAACCTCCGGGAACTCCATAACCTCCAAGTAAGATTGGCATATATCAGGAGGTTCATAACAAACCTCTTTGGACGTTGTCGACCGTTCATACATCTCATAAAGAAAGGTTTCTCCTTTGTTTGGAATGAAGAGTGCCAACGAGTGTTCGACAACATTAAAGAATACCTATCAAACCCTCCAGTACTAGCATCCCCGGTCATGGAAAAGTCATTCTTGCTCTATGTACGTGCAATAGATCACTCTCTCATTGTCCTATTAGCCCAGAATAGTGATTCAGGCCACGAACAGGCCATATAATACCTGAGCTGGATGATGGTCAACCTAGTGCATAGGTATACCTCCATAGAGAATGAGTGCCTTGCGCTGGTATTTGCCATCCATAAAACTCGATACTACGTGACGATCAATCATGTAATCTTGTGAGTTAATCCCCTTAGGGTCCTTATAACCAAACCTAGGGAACTCAGTTCCCGATTGTCTACCCGGGCAATACTATTATCTCCTTATGATATTGTATTCGTCCCACCGAAGGCCGTCAAGGGTCAGGCATTGGCCGACTTTCTGGCAGCCCACCTAAGGTCAAAAACCTCAGAGCTTTATAAAAAGATTTCAGACAAAGTGGCAGACACCAACGTCACCTCACACGAAGCAGGTTGGCAAATATTTTTTGATGGTGCTTCAAGAACGGGGCCAAAAGACAACATCATCTCGGGGGTTGGAATAGTATTGATCTTCGCATACGGCCTCATCATCAATCGCACGTACTCTCTCACAAAACCATGCTCCAATAATATGGCAGAATATAATGCCCTAATCATCGAGCTCTAGCTCACCAAATAAGTCAGAGTATAGTACATGGAAGCCTACGACAATTCCCAGCTAATCGTTAATCAAGTTCGGGGAGTATGTGATGTCCGAAACGAAGACTTGATCCCCAACCACCAAGCCATACTTAGCATCATCGCAACCTTCGAGATGTTCTTTATTGAGCATGTCCTTCAGTTGCAAAGCATTGAGGATGATGCTTTAGACGGCCTCGCTACTTTCTTGGAAGTCTCAGACAACACCCATCAGTTAATTATAGTGATCGGTCAAGAACTGGTCTATCTCAAAAGCAACGTATGCTTATGCATCAGCTATGCAGTAGAGGTCAATATCGATACTCAAGATTGGAGGTTTCTATTCATCAATTATGCAGTCTATAGAATTCTTTTTGAAAACCCAAAGGAAGCTACTTCAATCATAAGACGCTCCCTCCATTTCTATTACAACATGAAGACCAAAATATTGTACCGTCGATCCTATGACGGCCTTCTGCTATAATTCTTGTCAAATGTAGAGGCAAAAAAGTCCTCTGTGAAGCTCATGATAGCATTAACGGGGTGTATCAACCCTGTCCAAAGCTACCGGATCGTCTTCGGAGAATGGACTACTATTGGCCGACGATGGTAGCAGATTCTGTCGATTACGTTAGAAAGTACCAAATATGCTAAATCCACGTAGACTTCATTCACCAACCATCCGAGTTCCAATACCCAAAGATAATATTATAACCATTTGAGGCATAAGAAATGGATATCATTGGACCAATCAGTCCGCATTCATCAAAAGGATATTGGTTCATCTTGGCGATCACCGACTACTTCTCCAAATGCGCAGAAGTTATTTCGCTCACTGAATTCAAAACAAAAAACATGATTGGCTTTGTCATGCATTATTTAATATTTTGCTTTGGCTTGCCACATAGGATCATCTACGATAATGGTCCACAGTTTGCAAGTCAGCCTTCTATCAATTTTATGACAAGAACTGAATCCAAAATATAGTCTATATGGCACAAAACCTAGCAGCAAACAGTCTGGCGAAGCATTCAACAAAAATATTATCAAGCTCCTCAAGAAATTTGTGTCTTCCAATAAATGCAATTGGAACGAGAAGCTGGGTGAATATCTCTGGGCCTACCGTACAACAATCTGGACAACTATTGGGAATACGCCATTCTCTTTGGTGTACGAAAGTGAGGCGATATTCCCGCTAAAGATCCAAATTCCTTAACTATGAGTAGCTCTCTCCAACCAATTAACCACAGACGATAACTACCGTCGACGGTTACGGGAGTTGAAAGAACTCAACGAGAAACGACTCTTAGCTCAACAATGCATAGAGCTATACCATGCGTGTCTCTCTAGAGCCTTCAACAAACGGATAAAATAGAGAAGATTTCAAGGGGCTAACCTTATTTTAATAATAAGAAGACCGATGGTTATGATTCAGAAGATGGCCGACAAATTCTAATGTAAATGGGAGGGCCCATTCATTATAAAAACCGTATTTTCCAACGGCGCTTACCGGCTAGCAAAACCCAAGGGCGACTTGCTCCTGATGCCTATCAACGGTAAGTTCCTAAAAAATTACCATATATAAATTAGAATAGTACTCATCTATTACCTAACTACATCGTATCTTCCTGGGTGCTGTTTCATGCCCGTAAGACCTCTGGATTATCGCTCTAATACACTACACCGGTGGAGTCTGCCATGTCCATATTACTTCTGAGAAAACTTTTCGGCCTTGAACATTGATCATCACGTCTATATTGTCTTTGATATCGATAGTCTTCCAACTTATCACCCGTACCCAATCCAGAGTATGCCATCGGTGATAAGTCCACAAAAACTGCCACGTTCATATTACCTTTGACAGGGCTTGTCACAAACCTATTACTTGCACTAACGTGCGCAAAACGTAATGGGTCCACCAAACATATCACGTCCATATTATCTCTGATATGGTTTATTTTGAATCTATTATTCGTACCATAAATGCGTAAAAGGGTAATAGGTACACCAAAATTCTCCAACGGGATGTCCTTACCATCCATAAAATCTATCACGTCCATATTACCTCTGATAGGATTTGTTTTGAATCTATTACTCGCACCACAAGTATGCAAAAGGGTAATAGCTCCACCAAAATTTCCCAGTGGGATATCCAAACTTACTACAAATGCTATTCTACGACCATCTCCCCTCTAGTACTAGCACCTGAAATATCCCAACAGTGATGAAAGTAATTTCTTCTTTCATTAAAACAAAAAAAAGGGAGAATACAAATATTAAGCAAAAGGGAAGTTAGGGTCCTCTAAATTATGGATGTATATTGCTAGAAAATGAAAGAAACAAGCATCTGAGGACGCAAACAATTGACAAAAAGCATCTACAAAAGTCTGCTCCTTCGAATTGGCAGGGGACTCAAGGGACTCATCGAAATAGGAATCAGAGGCAACCAGGGCTGTGGAAAAAGATGTGGTGGTTTCTTTCGGAGCATTTCCATAAGCCACTATGCCAAAAATATGAATTGATGCAAGCAGCTTGCAGATCGTTCGCTATTTATAGACAAAGAATCAGCAGCTTATCTAGTGAATCGTAACTATCTCCTCAGTAAGAAGCAACGATTCATCCCTATGCAACCTAAGCTACGATTATCGAGATTTGGCATGATCCTCTCAGAGACCCGGACTGACACAACGGTGTGAACACAATATGCGCAAATCAGCACATGAAGTGCAAAAAGTGGTCATTTCTCTTTTAGGGTACAAATCAAGTCAGCCAAACAATCATGACAGAAAAAACTTTTATTTTATAGAAGCAAAATGAACAAACCAAAATAATAAAAAGCAGTCACAGAAAAGGAAACATAAACTACTGCTACTCATTGTGGGAGCATAACTCCACGATCCGTCCATGGAGACGAGCATTCTGACTTTCTTGGCGTCCAGTGACCCGGCGCTCAACTTTTTTTTGCCAGGACCTCGGGAACCTCGAAGCGGACATTGGTCTCATACCGGTCATCTAGCTTTTGTACCATGACCTCAACAACGGAGGTATTTTTCGTAGCCCGACTTGCCTCAGCTCGGATAGCCTCCTCTTCTTGTTGGGCCTACTGGAGATTATTTCCCAGCATGTCAAGCTTGGCCTGGAGCTGCCTAATCTCCTCAATTAAGTTCCTTTTCCTAGCAAGCAATCCTCCCTAAGATTGCCCAGCCGATCACGCTCCTGTTGCAGCTTCTGATGGTCATTTAGCAAGCCTTCCCTAGGCAAATTAATGAGATCCTTCTCTGCACCCAGCCTAGCCGAGAATTCTTTATATTCATGGGCTATCAGTACCCCAGATCAGCTTACTGATGCTGCCGTAGCTCCATCAGGCATCGCTCCACCTCCGTAAGCTTTAGGTCAATAGGGCCGCCGTCTTTTCCAAACCGTGAATGTCCATTTAGGAGTTGGCCTGGCCTCCGGCCAAGAATCTTGCCCAGTCAAAGGATCTTCTCTGCTCCAATACACCCTGGACATCTAACTTCAAAAATATATAGAAACTCCGAATGGAGATATGGACATATTCATTGATCTCCTCTGCTGTTGCCGAAGTCCAAGGCGGCTGGTCGGAGAAAATAGCCACGGGCGTAGCAGGCCGCGCAGTGACAGTGCCCAATAACCTTGAAGGTAAAGCAGTAGTAGAGGAGCGACAAGTTGTACGACTCATGTTTCAGTCCTTCATAGCCTTCTCAAATACCCGGACACCTGGTAGCTACGCAAGAGAGAGTGGGCTGAAGGGGTGACCGAAGGCAGAAGTACCAGAGTACCCTGTTGCTGCAGCATCTCCCTGCACACCCTCCCTAGACTATGATGCACCAGTCCCAGATGATAATCTAGCTGCCACTAAATAGGAACGTCAGGAGCGGCTTCCCTAGAACTGCTTGTCAAACCGCTAGCCAGAGAGGCCACAACTACAGAATCCCCAGCGTCAATGGTTGGGTGAATGGTCGCCACGTTAGAAGAACCCATAGCAATTGCAAGAGAGGGGGCTATCACCCAAGTGGTGTTTTCAGTAGGCTCCACAGATGGGTCATTTCCTCCAGATGTGGTAAAAAAAGACTAGGCGTTCTCACGACAAGTTCACCAACTTCTTTTTCTACGTCCTCCTCAGCCGCCACGTTTATCCATACCAAGGGAGAGACTGACCCTATAGACCCAGAACAACCAGTGATCAACTTTGCCCGAAGAATATAAAGTTGAAGCCAGAATACTCCTTCATGAGTATATAGATGAAAGAACATACTAAAAGGAGGTGAAGGGGGTTGCGGCTCACCCAGTGTATTGATAGCCCTTCCGACAGCCTCCACATCATCCAAAAAGACATGCTCCGATAGCATAAAAGGGTCCACCACGCCTGCACCCAACTCTTGGGCCCCCGGTATTTCAAAGGAAGGTTTTAACATGCCTGCATTCACCTCATGGAACCCCAAAGTCTCAGGTGCAGGCTCCGAGGTAATTTGCGTCATACCCAGGAAAAGTCTCCTCCTCGGGTATAATGTAAGAGACAGCTGGGACAGCCGCCCACCGCAGATGATCCCTCTCCTCCTACATTTGTATATTGTCAAACATAACTATAACGAGATACTTATATAAGGGATCATGAGGAATTAAATTGAGCCTCAGCGTCCAAAGTGGGGACTACTTCAGAATTCACCGTTGTGGGTCTCACCTTCTGCTCTTCTTCCTCTACTTCTTCTTCTTTCCCAGCCTGGTTCATGGACTTCCTAGAAAATTGCTTCATATATCCCTGTCGTCTCCTCTTAGGTAGAGGGCTTTGTATTGGGGAAGCCCTGCGCTTCATTGGATAGTACACGGGAGGTGAAGGGTTGTTAGAAGCTTTCTCTTTCCCCATAATAGAGTCAGAGTCAGCAGCAACGACCTTTCCTTTGTCTTTCCCTTAACTTTTCTGTGGTTCCCTCCTCCGGATACCTAGCTTAGTACCAACAAAAGTTGGTATCCTGATCGAAGCCGGGGGAAGGAGTATTCATGGCCACATGGAAAATAGCCGCTGCATGGCTGATACTACCCAAAACTTTGCTATCTGAGAGATTTAACTGGACCTGGGTACTAGTCACAAAGAAATAGTCCCAGGCTCGGGCTCTATCGAGAATGCTACCCTCAAAACCAAGACATGAGCTTAGGTTACCCAAAAAGAGCTGGCTATATCCAAACTTCTGGGCAAACCTACTCGGTAGGTAGTGTTCCAGAAAGGCCAGGTTTCGATTTCGGTTTCGATATACCAAGTGGAAAGGCCGGAAACAGAGCAACCAGTGGAAGAGCATCGGGGATAAAACCTGAATATCTGTACCACCATCACAATGAACCCGGTTTACCTCATCCGACATGAACTTTGGGACTGAAATAAAGAAGGAATAGTCAGCTAGACGGGTAAGCGCTTGTGGACAAGCGAAAACTTCTATATGAGCCAAGGATATCCCACCATATTGGTAAATAAAAATGTCAGCCTCCTTCGCGCTCCCCTCAGCACCAGTACGAATCAAAGATGGGTAATACATCAACAACCAACCCATCAGATAGTGATAAGATATATCGACCAGGTTAAAATCCCTTTTGGGGTCATGGGATATCACCTTGCTTGTGAAAGCATGAAGCCCATAATGGATGCTGCAGACCATCACTGAGAGTAAATAGAGCTTATGTCCAAAGACCAGCTACACAGCAGGGTGGATGAGGTTGCGAATAAACCTCTCAATCGACCCGGAGCCTCCCAAGACTACACAGGTCCACAAGCATATCATCAAGAATCCAACCGAGGCAGCTTTCTCAGACAATGGTTGGGTATCCTGGTAAAAATAACTAAAAATGTCACCAGAACTACCAAATCCCTCACTAGTGGCTGTAGTCCTCTTGATACTGCATACTTGGTCATCAATACCTCTCCGAGTGCGAAGGCTCCAAATGTTGACATGACCTGAAGCATTAATGACGAAGAGGTGACTTGTTCAGGCTTTAATATGGGGGAGATTTTCCTTGGAGCTCTTATTTTTCTTCTTCGAAACTTGCTGGTAAGTGCTATGGTGGCATCATACCTATCAGTACACAACAAGAAACCATGAATGTTGCTATTTCAACTCCAGTTAGGGTGTACTCCTTATATGGTTCACCATCCTAGGGTAACCATAAGACATCATACATCTTATGGAGAGTGAGCTAAATCTCTCGGCCAGAAGCAAAGAAGGTCCCGGTGCGTCTATTATATATCTTAGCCAAAGCCACAAGTAATGGCAGGTTCTTATCCAAACCATAACAAGACCTCGTAAGGCATAGTAGAGGTCGGCCATCTTCAGGGTATGCTCATACTTCTCTAATACCCAGTTCGTCAAGCCAACCCAAGAGGTCCAGTGATGCATCCAGTTAAGCAGATATACTTTTTCCTTAGGATAAATTCCCTTAGTCACAAGCTGGTTCAAAAAGTTGTTCGCTTTATAATATCGGACATTTAGTCCCATCTCGCTAGAGAAAGTGCCAAGTACTAGTCCATGAAGGGAATAAGAGAATGATTCCTTGCTCTCCGCTTCTTTCTTCAGTTTAGAGTTAAAATGGATGCGGCCGACCTGGGTTCCATTTTGGTCCAGAGTTAGGTTGCCCAGCGTCTTCCTTTGAAGGGGTACCATATTGAAAACTGATGAGGGCAAATGGTGCTCCATCGTAGGTATATGCACCTTTATCCTACCAGAGGAGAAATCCCAGGTCTTCTTAATCTTTAGTACATTGGGGTTCAAGATGGTGAGGGCATCCCCAAACAGGAAGATTAGCTTCAAATGAGAGTCATCGATCCTCTCGGAGTTCAACTGGCTAAGCAAATAGAACCAGGATGAGCTAGTTATCAACTTTAGCCTCACCTCAGGATAATCCCTATTGATCTGAGCCTAGATATTGGCTAATATTTAGTCGATCCTAACACCCAAGATAGCCTGAGCACACCCATTCAGCACCTCTCCTGATGGAGCCATGGGCAAAGCTACTATAAAATAAAAAAAGTGAGAATTAGAGACATCAAGATGGCATATGACCAAGTCATAAAATTTGTATACAACTAAGTCATGACAGAACTTCCATGCGGCTATGTCATGGAAGGAGACATGCGGCCAACTCATGGCAGGACCTCCATGCGGCCAACTTATGGCAGGACTTCCATACGGCTAGGTCAAGATTTGTGTACAAAGCCAAAGGGAGACCAGCAAAAAAAATATGTGACATGATCATATGCGAGGATCTGTATAATGGATCGAGTAAAAAATATCTGCGTGTATAGAGTTCTCCTCCTCCGACCCTTAACATAGATGGGTGGCTGAACCAAAGGATAAAAAGATGGGGCCTCATCCTCAGATCTAGATGATGAGACAGGACGTTTCCCCTTGACGACGACCTTCTTGGCCCTCGAGAAAGAAGGCGATACTTAGGGGCCATGGTAGACGCTCTGAGAAGACGACTGGACATAGAGGAAAAAAAGACAGAGATAATAGGAAGAAATAGAACTTAGAAGAAGCAAGAAGTTCTCTCTCTACCTCTTAAACCCTTATTTATAGGCCTGCAAATAATGAATATAGACCCTTCGAATTCCACCCTTATCCAATGACATCTACTCTCGGCTGGGCTCTCTCTTACAACCGTCAGTACTGGGGATCCAAGTAAAAGGGTGGCTCAAAATCTAAAATAGAATCCACTCAAGGGTCAAGGAAAATATGGCAAGGACAACCTGGTAGTGTTTCCCCATGCAACTCAATATCCATGCGGCCCAAACGTACCCCATCCATGCATCTTATTCAAAGTATTTCAAACTTATCAGTTTAAAAACTTTGAAGGGGGTCTTGTAAAAGCATAAAAAAACGTATCCATGCGATCAGCATCCATGCGTCCCAGAATAAAATTCAATAGATGTTGGACTGCATGGACACCAGGTAGATCTGACATGACGTCCTTACAAGAAATATGGTACCTGACACAAAATTCTGACAAAAAAGATTTTTTTGATCCCCTCGAAGGATGTGAACATACTAAGAGATAGAAGTCCCGAGGATTGTGTAGAGCTATGTGTACAATATGTCAAAAGATCCTATGCATCTCTGTCCCATGCGTCCCAGACTCTATGTGTCCTATGCGGCTCTGGCCCATGCGTCCCAGACTCCATACGGTACATACATCTCTGTCCCCATGCGTTCCAGACTCCATTCGTCCTATGCGGCTCTGGCCCATGCGTTCCAGACTCTATGTGTCTCATATGACTCTGGTCCATGCGTTCCAGACTCTATGCGTCATGTGCATCTTTGGCCACAAGTGTCCCAGATTCTACATCGACCAAATCTTTCTGTTACAACTGAGTGATTATTTTTGACCAAATAAAGGTCATGTGTCTACTTGACCAAGTTGTGCCTATATCATATGAGAACCATCCAGATATTCAGCAACAAAAAAATCTTAAAAAAATCTACGTGGTAGCTGAAGCCCGATATTATGCATAGTTGTAACTCCTTTCTGTTAGGAGAAGACACATGGCAACTCCTAACATCCATGCAGCCCAAAATCTATGCGGCCACTGGACAACTATAAATAACAGGGTATTACCCTCATAAGAAAAGGCTGGCTGGCTATCTAAGAATCTACACTCAAGAAAGAGAGAATAGCTGCTGCATCGGATCATTCATGGAGTAAAGAGATTTGGTACACTCCTAACCCTCCATTGTCACCCCCCAAAAATAAATTTATGCATAGATTATCTTCTAGGACTCTTATTTATACTTTCTTAATTTTTTAATTAAATTTAGTTCTTTCAGTGCTCTATTTATTTTAAACGCAAACAGTACCCATCCCTTACCATCCTCAATCAAAAACTCTAGCAATCAACAAGCACAAAATTATAACTCTCAAGCAATAAATTAAATCCAGAAAGTATTTGTGCATATTTTTGAGATTATTTATGGACTTATTGTTTGGAACACTTTAAGCAGCAACAATATCAATGGATAAGAAATTATCATATATGAACTTGCAGCAAAATGGGCATAAGGCTAGAAGATTGACGTGTTTTGATACCGTAAGGTCACGTCCCGATTTTGAAGGTCCCGATAATACCTCCGTCGAGTGCAAATAACCGTGCCTCGGCGCTCCCGTGGGATATATTTTGTTTTCTATTGAGGCATGATGTCTTACGAGCCTGGGGTTCCGCTCGCACAAGGCAACATCGTTAAAGTTGTGTCTATCATCGAACTGATCAAGTTTGCATTGAAGGAGCAGTGTTAGAAATTGTAATACATCTGAGTATATGTGGCAAAGGTCAAGGGACAAGGTTCTCTGAATACAATGGCATCGTTCCATATATTATGTCCCTCTATACAAAAGCAGCTCAAAATATCTTGATACGACTCAAGGCATCGACACCAAATTTTTAGGTCCTGGGATGATGTACGACTATCGCTTCCTCGGACGATCCAGCACTTGCGAACAAACAAACGGTTGGTGGATTAGCACTTTGGAGAAAGTACTGGTGAGTATAAAATCAATGAACAGAAGCAATATTCACAAAAACCAAACACTAAGTAATTTTGTTAGAAAATATTACATTTTTTGTTATCTTTCAAGTTTTACCTAGATTTGTTACATACAGTACATGAATGAAGTCATATTACTTCTTTTGGAAATATCTTTGAAAAATATAGTTCATGTTCAATTCATTACTACATACAAGATAAGCTGATTCTTCTACTATTACGGTGTGCGTAGCGTGTCTCATGAGCTATACTCAAAGACTCTAGGGATAATACAACATCTAGTGGACTATTCTTTTATACTACAAGGCGATTATCATATTCAATCAAGCATGCAAGTCTAGGTACGATATAAGATAATATGCAAAACAACATATCACTTATAAAGTAATTCTTATCCCTTGTCGAATGGTTATCCCTGCAGAAGACATTCAAGTTAGCAATATTTGCATATATATGAATAAGGTTCTATTTTCTATCCGTCTCTGCATCAAACAGTTTGGTATACAAGAAGGCTAGCCTAGCATGCGCCCTAACTTTATGATTGTCTACGGGAAAACCCATAAATAGCAGCTGGAACTACAAGCCCAGGCTAACTATTAGACATAACACCCCCTAATCGCGAGGACTACAAGCCTCAGGGTGCTTCGATTATATCTCTCATGTCGAACAATTTCCAGTGCCCTAGAAAATGGTCGAAAGACGGTACCTTGTGCACAAGTTGTCCAAATACCGATACGATAAATATAATTCTATCAGATAAAGATTATATAATGCACATGTCCATGAACAATCAAACATGAAATCAAGCGAGGTACATAGTCCCAACACAGAGCGGGGTACTATACCCCCTACAGAGCCAGTACTCCAGTTCAGTGGGCCGCATACACTAATTCAGTCAGCACCACCGTTGCCTGATCAATCATCGCATATAATGCCCATGGTCACAGAGTCACCCTTCTCCTCTGGCTCGACTGGTTCATCTCTGTCTTTGGCTCTGCCTCTTCCACCAGCTAAACCTTGTCGTGCCTGTCGAGATCATCCCTTGTATGTTAAAACTACAAAGAGCTTGCGAGCGACACTTAGTCCTTAATAACTACTATTTATGGGATTCAGATTTCCAATTATGCTGAGAAAGTCTCAAATATCCCGGTTGGCATGCTGCTATGGAAGAGGAGATAAAAGCACTTCGAAAGAACTATACTTTGGACTTGGTAAATTTATCGCCTAATAAACAGGTTATCGGTTGTAAATGGGTGTTCATGATCAAAGTGAAACCAGATGGCACCCTTGATCGACTAAAGGCACGTCTGGTGGCTAAAGGATATTCCCAAAATTCTGGTAAGAATTATTTTGAGATATTCTTTCCAGTTGCCTGGATGACCTATGTGTGCGTACTTTTGGCCTTAGCTGTTCACTTTGACTGGCCGCTAATCCAGCTGGATATCAAGAATGCCTTCCTCCACGGGAACCTTGATGAAGAGGTATATGTGGTACAATCTCCCAAGTTCGTTGCAAGGGAGAATAACGTGTGTCATCTGAGGAAGGCCCTCTATGGTCTCAAACAATCACCCCGTGTATAGTTTATTTGATTTATAGATGTGGTCACTCAGTTTGGCATGTGTCAATCAAAGAAGGATTATTCAGTATTTTACAAACAGACATCGGCGGAAAGGATACTCCTTAGTGTTTAGATTGATGATATTGAAATCACAGGAGATGACAGTCAGGGCATTGTAGGACTAAAGAAGTTTCTAGGCGAACAGTTTCAGACCAAAGATATGGGATCATTAAACTACTTCTTAGGTGTTAAAGTTATACGAAAAAATAAGTACATTGTTATGTCACAGAGAAAGTATGTGCTAGACATGCTACATGATACAAGAATGATGCAAGCCAAGGTAGCAATATTGTCGATAGACCCAGGAGAAAAGTTACTCCCCAACAAGGGAATATTTATGACGATTCCAGATCAATATCATTGTGTAGTTAAAAAACTCAACTACTTGGTGGTTATGACCCTTCCAGATATTTTCTTTGTTGTCAGTGTTACGAGTAGTTTTATGTCTTCTATCACTACCATATTTCAAAATAGGGGTATTTTTATCTTTTCATAATTTAATGTGTTAATATTTCTTGGTAATTATTTATATTTAATTACTGTAATTTTATTTGATTATTGTACGTTATCGTTGCTTCGATAATTAGAGCACTACACTAGCCACTGCCTTCCAACTAATTTTACACCCTTGTCCTAGACGTGCCAGACTTTTATTTTGATCCTTGTGTGACTCATAATTATGCCTTGATGTGCTTTATTTTAGTCGCACAATATTCATCACAAACAACTATATTTAATTTGATATAAATTCATCTTTGTATCCTTGTGCATTCCAATCAAAATTGGAGACACAATCTCGATCCATTTGTGCAACCCAAAATAGGGTAATATTCTATTCTGACTCTACTTTATTCATGACACTTGATCTCACTTAATTTTAGTCCCATGTACTTCTAGTTAATTTTAGAACACCAATTATATTTATTTTAATTTAATTAAACCATAAATCTAACTTTGTACAATTTTTTAATTATTGGGCACTTTTACGCAAAAGTGCGTTAAGGTGTCCACCCTATTGGACACAACACGTAAAAAAACTTATTTCTCCTTCATGTAATTTTTTTTTACAGTTTTTGGGAGTGTGTAACTCAACATCAACCTCCTTAAACCATGGCCCTCCAACTTTGAACCAAATAGAATCCTAGCCTTTTTTTTTGAATCTAGGAAATCCTAGCCCTTGAAATATATCAATGACAAGCCTTTTTACCAAGGGTATGACCAAGCCCTAATTCTAGGTCAACCCAATGCACTATACTCATATATAAATATTCTTTTTTTACTTTTACTTTTCTTTTTTATTCCTATAAACCTAAAGCACAGCCGACTCGTTCCCCTCCCCTTCTTACTATTCACCTCCTTCCTCTGGTGAACTCGACCCGTCGGAGTTTAGCCCTCGTCGGAGGCCTCGCCTGAACTCGCAGCCGCCGTTCTCTTCCACGTATACTCACACCTGACCGCTGAACTTGCCACCTCTGCCTGAACAGAAGAACCCGCAGTACACGCCCAACCCGCCTCCACGTCGACTTGAACGCCATAAACCTCGTTGGAGACCCCCACCGCTTTGCGTGAGCATGAACACCCCACCTTTCCTTAACCTACCGCTGAACCCGACGTCACAACAGACCTTTCCGCACCGGCCAGACCCGGTAAACCTGCTGTCGTTGATCCGCCTGAACGCAAAACTCGCCGGATCCAACGTCCATACCCGCCTGCACGACCTCCAGCGTTCGCCTGAATGCCTGAACTCGCGGCACGTCGGACCTCACGAGCCCCTGACCCGCTCGACTGAACCGAGCACCCCGTCGACAACCTTGATGTCGAACGCCTTATCTCGCATACACAGGTTCGAGTTCTTCCTCTTACGTACATGTACACGTATACACGTACGCAAAATTCTCATTAGTATGCATACCTATTTTTAGTTATGGTTTAATATACGCCTATTGTATATTTGGTATGAGCATGTATGTATTAGTATATGTATTTGGTATATGTTTAATATGTATAATTGGTATATATATACATATATATATATATATATAGTATATAAATTCAATTAGTATATATACACATATATATAGTATATATATTTATTTGGTGTACATATATATTATAAATATTAATGCTATATGCTAGTTAAGACTTTGTATAATTATATATGTACTAGATGACCTAGTGTAATTACGTATACCCCGTAGTTACATTGACCTGTGACCATGTGAATTGTTAGTAGACTGCCATATATACACTAACGTAATGGCAAGACCCGTATTATTTGACTATCTGTTATGCACAACAATTATAGACGTGACACCCATGCAACTAGACGCACACAAGACCTTTAGACAAGTGTCACCCCCTAGCGTAGTCTCTGAGTTCTTTGTATTTTAATGGTGTGTATGTTAGTGTATCGACTGATTTTGTATTATTATTAAATAATTTTTATAGGACTGTTGGATAATTCAGACGAGATCCTGGAAACAGGATATTCTTATTGCCAACTAAGGACCACAGGCAAGTACATTCTCTGACAGTTTTTATTATGTTGATTATTTCTATAATTCTAGTTGTATAGAGTACATAATACTGACACTATTGTATATACGAGTTGGCATCATCGAAACCTGTCACGAGGAGTCGTGATTGGAATCCATCGTGCTAGCTAGGGAAACGGGAAAATATTAGTAGTTTATGTGATTATACCCAACTCTACATGCATCATAGCTCACTCATACCTCACTTCGGTATAGCTTGACCATTACATGCCTCATAGCATGTTACATGTGATTAGCCTGACTATTATTGCTTGCATCATAGCTATCCGGATGGTTATCCTGAACTTACATGAATCATAGTTAATCATATATAATAATCCTGATAAGTCCCAAGCCGATCACATGATATATTGATATTTTACACACTTAGCTAGATGTTCTTGACATGTATCCCTAGTATATTGATCTAGCATCTCTACATGTTCTAGTTATTATTCTAGCATTTACTTATATTCTAGTTTATTGTTCTAGCATGTACTTGTATTTCTATTCATTGCTACATGTACATTGATGACGATATGCTCCAGTATTCCTTTATTTCAGTACTTTATTATTCTAGTATTTCTTATTGCTAGTATTCATATCTATCTAGTATTTCTTTTCACTGTATTATAATTTTTGTCAATATACATGGAACTGCTGTTAGTGCTTGTAACTTTGCTCCAATCCCGACTGAATATTTTTCCAGAGGATCTTGAGGACTTCTGTCCCATACATTATGGACCAGGTATAGATACAGACTACACACCAAAGATCTTAGAGGAGACTATTCCTTTAGAGGAGACATTACCTGCAGTTATTTAGACAGTATTTATCTTATGCACTGAGACTTATTTGAGCTTTATTTCAGTTTATGTTTAGACTTATTCTAAGTTTTGATGAGACTTGTGGAGACTTTATGTTAGACAACTAGACTATGGTTTATTTTTATTTTGAGATATGGTGTTTAACTATGTTATTCTTCTTATGTTTTATCGTACATTTATACACTTATAGTTGTTGTGATTGAGTTTGCATTATAATCTATTATGAGATGTATATTGTCCTCCTCATAGAGTTGATATCATTGACAGATTATGAGTATTATTTAGTATATTATTGAGACCTAGACAGCATTCTACCACCGAAGCTGCGACATAGGCTGGACGTACCCATGACTCATACCCAAATTTTGGGTGTGGGTCATGACACATTTTTAGTGGTGGCCCATGCAGGTCTAGCTTCGCAAGTTATATGATGTCGTTGTAATGCGATAACTTAGTTGTACTACTGCGAGCCTACAATAGGATATAGGAAATAGGATTTAGGATGAGAGTATGCTCAATCACAACTAGAAAATTCTGATCTTATAATGCTATTTTGAGTGATTGCTTCCTTTAGAATTTTACTGTTCTTCCTTGATGATATCGTATCTATTACCTTAATTAATTCTTTTCGATCTGTCTTCAGGATGCCGCCGAAGACAAGATCTTTGAGATTGGGTGGAGCAGCTCCAGAGAGGTCTGCCACCTCTTGACCTGACGAACAGACATATAAAGTTCCTCCTACATCTTCTGTTCATGTGGGAGTATTTGCAGCTAATGGGATTCCTCTTCCACTTGTTCAGAGGATTGCCCCAGCTGTGACAGACAACCTTCCACCAACACCGACATCGATTCCTGGAGGTGTGCCCACTGACAGGGCACAGATATTCGCACTTATCTAGGGCATATTAGAGGCCCAGAGAGTAACAGCAAAAGCTCAGTGTATTCAAGTTGAGGCTCAGAGGGTGCAAGTAGAAGCACACTAGGCACAGACATAGCTGATGAGAGAGAGCATGGAGAATGCTCATCAGGTGACTCTCCAGGCTGTGAAGAGAGTAGCACGACAATCGTGGCATCCTGGCCAGCAGCACCAGAGACCAGGTACTATAGTGGACTTTAAGAGGATGATGCCTCGAGAGTTCAAAAGCACTAAGGGGATACTCTACCCTGATGAATGGCTAGAGGATATAGAGAGGAGCTTGCGTTTGGCGCAAATTCAGGAGATTCTTCAGATCGAGGCCACTGGCAGTTAGATATTTGATATCATGCGAACGTGGTATCGTACAGAGCCGAGACTCACTGATGGAGGACTTACTTAGGAGGACTTCAAAGAGCTCTTCAAGGAGAAGTTCTTTTCGGACGTAGGTTTAGGAGCAATGGAAAGTCAGTTCCATGACTTAGTCCAAGGGTGCATGTTAGTTGATGAATACGCCACAGAGTTTTGTTCGCACCATCGATGATTCGAGACCTAGGAGACAGAGCACAAAAATTCAGGAAGGGATTGAATAGAGAGATCAAGTCTCGTACTTTGGGATGATGCACTACTATATTTGAGGGTATTCTAATGGATGCCCAGATTGCTGAAGATGACTTAGACCTCAGGCCCAAGAGAGGATGCGATACTTCTGAAGGAACAGGTGGTAACACAGGACCGGCCAAGCGCCCACACTTTCAACAACAACAGAGGCCATACCTGTAGCAACATCAACAGCACCAGGTACCAGTTCGTGGACATATCCAACAACAACAACCACAGAGACAGAATCAACTCGTTGCCCAGTGTGTGTATTATGAAAAGATGGGATATACTAGAGACATCTGTAGGAAGAGATTGGGTACTTATTTGTCCTGTGGATTATCAGCACATTAGCTTAGGGACTGCCCATCTATTTAGGCTTATCAGGGTAGAGTTGCTGCTCAGAGAGGACCAGCCAGAGTACCTACTCTACCAGGAGGCCAGCAGAGGGGACCTCTATTTCTATCACAGCAGCAGAGGTTGCTCAGCCGTAATAGCAGCAGAGAGGAGCACCACAGGGATGCGCTTATGCCATGACGACTGAGGAGATCGAGCCAGCCGGAGACGTGATTTCAGGTTCAGTTTCTCTCGATTCTTTTCTAATACTTGCATTATTTGATTTTGGCGCTTCCCATAGTTTTGTATCTGTATCTTATGCCCTTAAGCATTATTTAGAAATGGAACAATTAGATTGGACTTGCAAGATCATGACAGAAGGAGGTATTATCTTAGTCCATGATTATTGCAAGGATCGGAGAGTGTCATTGGAACGCCGAGAGTTGAGCATGAGTTTATTTATCATGCCACTTCTGGGATACGATATTGTACTCAGAATGGACTAGTTGAGTAGACACCATACTTCTATAGATTTTTACGGAGGCAGAGTCATATTTTGACAACTAGGACAGAGTTTGAGGTCGCCAGAGAAGCAACAAAGCAGAGTAGAGGCACTTTTTACAAAGCCAGGAAGGAAGAAGATGAGTTACCATATCTCTGATAGCGAAGTTCCTGGATGTATTTCCAGAGGAGTTGCCAGGCCTGCTACCAGACAAAGATATTAAATTCTTTATAGACTTGATAGCAGAAGCGGAGCCTAGTTCGCAACACGTTTATAGAGTGAACAACAACGAGTTGGTAGAACTGAAGAAGCAAGTTGAGGAGCTACAGGACAAAGGTTTCATTAGATCCAGTTTATCGCCATAAGGATCTCCGGTATTGTTTGTACCGAAGAAGAATGGCACGGTACGTATGTATATTGATTATAGAGCTCTAAACAACCTCACTATCAAAAATAAATACCTACTGCCAATGATAGATGATCTTTTCGATCAATTGAGCGGGACGAAGGTATTTTCAAAGATAGACTTGAAGTCAGGCTATCACCAGGTGAAGGTGAAGAAGGAAGACATGCCGAAGACAGCCTTTCCAACCAGATATGGCCAGTTTGAATTCACAGTAATGCCGTTTGGTTTAACTAATACACCAGCAATATTCATGAACTTGATGAACAAGGTATTCCATTAGTACCTTGAGAAGTTCTTAGTGGGGTTCATTGCCGACATTCTTGTGTATTCAAAGACCCTAGAAGAGCACGAAGAGCACCTGAGGATAGTCTTGGAGACTCTTAGGAAGGAAGAGTTATACGGAAAGCTTTCAAAGTGTGAGTTCTTTCTTGACAAGGTTGAATTCCTTGGATATATGGTGACGGGTGATAGAATTTCAGTTAACCCAAAGAAGATAGAGGGAGTGGATTCATGGGCTACCCTAGTACGGTATCCAAAATCAGGAGTTTTCTCAGACTAGTAGGATACACCAGGAGGTTCATACAATACTCCAATATTGTTGAGCTGATGACTAGGCTGACCAAGAAAGATATGGATTTTATCTGGACAGAGGAATGCCAGGCCATGTTTGATGAGCTGAAGAAGAGATTGACGACGGCTCCAGTTTTGACATTGCTGTCAGGGACAGATGGATTCACTATCTACAATGATGCTTCAGGAAAAGTTTTGGGATATGTTCTTCAATAGCACAGGAAAGTAATTGCCTATGCTTCAAGACAATTATGCCTTCATGAAAAAAACTACCCCACCCACGATTTGGAACTAGTAGCAGTTATCTTCGCTCTAAAGCTGTGAAAACACTGTCTGTATGGAGAGCGTTTGGAGATCTTCACAGACCATAAGAGCTTGTAGTATGTATTTACACAGAAGAAGCTGAATATGAGGCAGAGAAGGTGGTTAGAATTGACCAAAGACTTTGACATCTCATTTCAGTACCATCCAGGAAAGGCCAACGTAGTCGCCGATGCCTTGAGCAGGTATCCTATGGCTATATACTTGACTACAGATAGACACTTATTGGCCGATCTAGAGAGCTTGGGAATTGAAGTACTAGTTCCAGGCATTGAGATTCAGATATGGGGATTGTAGATATAATCAGAGCTGATGGATAGAATTAGAGCTACACAGTATGATGATGAGACTCTGAAGAGTATCAGGGCATAAGTTCGAACAGGTTTGACAGATGACTTCACTATTGCAGATGATGGATCTTTATGACATGGTACGAGAATGTGTGTGCCAAGTGAAGATCTGCGTGAAGAGGTTTTACAGAAGGCACATCGCTCTCAGTACTCGATGTATCCAGGTGCAAACAAGATGTATCAAGATCTAAGGGAGCACGTATGGTAGTATAGTATGAAGCTCGAGGTAGCACGCTTTGTATCCAGTTATTTGGTGTGCCAGCAGGTAAAAGCAGATCGATAGAGGCCAGGAGGATTGCTTCAACCTTTACCTATTCTAGAATAGAAGTGGAAGCACGTGACAATAGACTTTGTTTCAGGACTTCCACATTCTCCAGG
Source organism: Iris macrosiphon (assembly GCA_036927795.1). Classification (NCBI taxonomy): domain Eukaryota; kingdom Viridiplantae; phylum Streptophyta; class Magnoliopsida; order Asparagales; family Iridaceae; genus Iris; species Iris macrosiphon. Next base: position 158,815,436 of record JAYESA010000009.1, read on the forward strand.
AGAAAAGGACGTAATTTGGGTTATCGTTGATAGGTTGTCCAAATCAGCCCACTTCTTACCATTCAATGTGGGTACATCGACAGAGAGTCTAGCAGAGATGTACATGCGACAGATTATCAGATTACATGGAGTTCCTGTGAGTATCATCTCAGATCAGGATAGTCGTTTCACTTTCCATTTTTGGAGAAGTCTGCAGGTTAGCTTGGGCACTCAGCTCAAGTTTAGTACCGCATATCACCCTAGACAGACGGACAGTCAGAAAGGACTATTCAGAATCTTGAAGATATACTACGCACTTGTATTTTGGATCTCAAAGGTTCTTGGAAGGATCATCTACACCTAGTAGAGTTTACTTACAATAACAGCTACCAGGCCAGCATTGAAATGTCACTATTCGAGACTTTATATGGATGAAGGTATCGTACACCGTTATCTTGGGATGATGTTGGAAAGAGAGCTTTGTTAGGACCAAAAATTATCGTGGATGCAGCAGAAAAGGTAAAACTCATCAGAGACAGATTACGTGTGGTGCAGGACAGACAGTGGCATTGGCCCGATAGCCACCGTAGACCCCTAGAGTTTCAGTATAGGTTTTATTATTTTGGTTTGTGATTGCTTTGTTTTAGATTACGTGTTAAGACTGTTTGTTCTAGGTTGGCAATTTGGTATTCTTATGGATTTCTCTAACACAGGGCATGATTCATTTTGGTAGGGGCGGAAAGCTTAGCCCATGATACATCGAACCTTTCAGTATTCTTGCAAGGGTCGATGCAGTGGCCTATAGACTGGACTTACCGCAAGCTCTAGATAGAGTACATGATATGTTCCACGTGTCACAACTGAGATGGTACATGGAAGATCCTAGTCACATACTAGATCACTCGGAGATCGAGGTTGGACCGACGCTCAGCTATCCTGAATAACCCGTAGAGATTTTGGATCATAGAGAGAAGGTATTATGGAACGAGACTATTCCTTTAGAGGAGACATTACCTACAGTTATCTAGACATTATTTATCTTATGCTCGGAGAATTATTTGAGGTTTATTTTATTTTATGTTTAGAATTATTTTGAGTTTATGATAAGACTTGTGGAGACTTTATGTTAGACAGCTAGACTGTGGTTTATCTTTATTTTGAGACATGGTGTTTAACTATGTTATTCTTCTTATCTTTTATCGTACCTTATACTCTTATAGTTGTTGTGATTGAGTTTGCATTATGAGCTATTGTGACAGGTATATTATCCTTCTTATGGAGTTGATATCATTGACAGGTTGTGAGTATTGTTTAGTATATTATTGAGACCTAGACAGCGTTCTACCACCGATGTTGCGGCATAGGCTGGACATACCCACGACTCATGTCCAAATTCCAGGTGTGGGTCGTGACATCTTCTCCACGAGTTCCACAATAGCAGACAGTTCTCAAAATTCTGCGCTATTTAGTCCTGAATCATGGAAAAGGAATTCGTATGGAGAACCAGGGACATACAAATGTTGAGTGCTTTATCGATGTTGACTGGGGTGCAAGCCTTACTCTGCGTAACAGCTAATCGTTCTGATATCATGTTTAGTGTTTGTATGTTTGCACAATTTCAAACAAATCCCAAAGAATCACACATATGTGTTATTAAGTATATCTTTCGTTATCTTAAAGTTACTTTAAAAGTTGGACTTTAGTATCCCAAAATCATATCCTTTGAACTCTTTTGTTAGTCAGACATGAATTTTCTCGAACGAGAGAATTACTAGCGGTACATGTCAATTTCTTGGAAATCTATGGTCTCTTGGTTTAGTAAAAAGCAAAATTCGGTTGCAATTCAACTACTGGAGTAGAAAATATTATGAATGGTGATTGTTGTACACATATTCTTTAGATGACACAAACACTTTATTGATTATAAGATTTCTTTACATGATATTATTATTTTAGCACTATTAATCTCATGAAGAATGATTTGTCATTCATGAACCAAATACATAGAGAATAGACACCATTTTTTGTGTGACTACAACAAAGGGGCGATATTTTCTTGAATTTATTAACATGGAACACCAACCAGCCGACATCTTCACAAAGGCTCTTGCCGAGGATTAGTCCTCTTTTATTTGTCATAAAAATTACCTTATTGATCTATCATCCTCTAACTAAAATTATAGAATTTTCTTTTCCTGTGAATTTCTTTAAAATTAAAATTTGGGTATCAAACCATTATATCGACAGTATATCGTGGTATACCAGCAATATACCGATCTATCAAAGTTTACACCTTAAATGGTTGATTTTTGCCTCTTCCTTCACTCGTTTGGCTCATACTCTCCCGAACAGTTACCCATTTCTCATTAACTATCCCAACAGGCCCTACCGACTATTATTTTTCCTTTCATTTTCTAAAACCCCTCCCACTTCCTTAAAAATCTCTCATATTCCCAAGGCTCCCTTTCCCATCAACCATATCTCATATCTCTTCTATTACGATTTGGTGACTCTTGGTAAGCCCTTATTCTTATTTTTATCTCTTTTATATTCCTCATTCCTTCTTTTTTTCTTCACTCTCTTTATCTCAAACCCTAGCCTCTTCTTTCTTATTCTACTCATGTCCTCTCAAGAATGTCTTTCCAAAGTATCCTGGCGGCTCCACTTCTTATACCTTCAACCCCTTTAACCTTGTTCCTATAACCCGCAACTCTTCTCCTTTCTTTTCCACTCCCATGAGTGGTTCTCCTTGTTTTACTCCAATAATGTTTATATCCATCGGCCTATCAACTTTGTTATCATTCCCGACCATCATCCTCTTTTCAAGAAAGATGGTCTTGCCATTTTGCTTAGGTATTCCATCAGAGTCTATCCCGATGCGGTGGACATTTTCTGATGTAACCTTATCGCCAAATTTAAGAATATTACCATTAAAACCAAAGTTATTAGCTATTATTTCTAGTTACCTCAAAGGATATAGTTAAAATTTTGGTCGTATACCTGATCGCGGTTGCCCTCTTCCTAACTTCTCCCACATGCAATAATCTATTGATCTCTATTATGATAAATTTCTCGACATAATTTGCAATGACCAGAACCCTCTAGCTTATGTGTCTGCCAAGTATCTCCACCTCTACTATTATGATCTCTACTACATCATCTATCATATAGTCATTCCCAAATTAGGGATCTTTAATGACATTACCTCAGACACCATGGTATGCATGTATTATATATTTTTGGATAAATGATTCTCTCTACGCAAATACATAATTTATACTATGATGTATGTCCGCAAAAATTCCAACTGATCCCTTCACTTTGGTTTGTTTATCACTTTTATTTTAAAGGTCAAGGGCATTGACCTCATATTCTGTCACTGAAACACCTCTCTCAACTTCTTTACCATTGCTCGCTCCACCTCCATCGAGGTTTCCCCCACCTTCTTCCTCCCAACCATCATTATCTCAACTATCCTCCTTTCTTCCTTTTTTTTTACAGCTTCACCACATTACCCTGAGTCAACATTACTTTGATATGAGGATAAAAGTTGTAGAGGAGCACATTAATGCCAATACTATGGGGACTTAGGCATCTCATTGACTGTGTCTTTTCTGACCAATCCTACTATATTCATCAGACCCACTTGACTGGTTATTCATTTGTGAACCCTTGGACTCCCAAACCTGATATTCATGAGCTACGATATGGTGATGCCAAAGCCTACGACTTCATGTACTCAGATGAGATTGATCAATTTTGCTCCTAAGGAAGATAATGTTCCTTCGTAGGCTTTACTCTCCTTTCTGGCACTCCTGGTGGAAGGTGTTAGGTGGTTTGGTATTGATGTCGGTAGGCGGTGGTGACCTTGGTCTGATGTCCGATGTTCAGGTTGTTGTGCTTGTTGATGTTGTCTTTTGTGTCCTAGTAAGGATGGATGTAAGTGTCATGGTGTTATGTTTTGTGGTTGTTTAATCTAGGTGTTCATGTTTTGTTTTATCTATTATGTTGTTATTATGTTGAATCGTGTAGTATACTACTTCATGTTATGCACCTAATAGGGAAAATATTAATATCAATGCTCCTTACTTTAACAAGTGTCTCATGCTTTTCTTACTTCTTTTCATTGGTCATATTCATTTATAATTGCTTTATCATACTTTGTTGTCAATGAGATCTAGGAGTTAATCCTATTAGTTTGTGCTCACTAGCTACTCTCTCATTTGGTCTAAATGACAAAGGAAAAAATAGTAAATTGAGGAAGAGTTTGCTTTATTACGAGAGAGCTATCTTGTATCTGTATAAATTATTAATTATCAAAATATAGAGAGATTGTTGGCATATTATCGATTTTGGTAATTCACATAATTGACTACTTGTACTGTATTATTCTAACACCTTAATGCTAAAATCTAGGATTCATTAAAAGTGCAATATCTACCATATTGTTCGAGAAATATCACGCTCTAAAGTTCATATATGTGACAATCCAAGTTTGAAGAATCAAGACTTATTTACTTCCACTACAATCCTTCTTGAGTATACAATCACTACCAGAACAAGGCAAATTAGGGATGTAGGAAAGAGTCACCAAATGGCTAAATTACATCGCTATACTAAATAGCGACGTATTTAGCGACGTTTTGATTTAATTGCCAAAAACCTAGTCGCTGATCAAAACAACATCAAAAAATATCGATGTCGCGACGTAATTTAGCGATATTACAAAGTCACAAAAATAATGTCTCTTAGAGTCGTAGGTCACCAAATTTATAATATTTTATTTTAGTCGTTAATTGTCGTTAAATTTAACGATAAATTATGACATAATCAACGACGAAAAGCTGACATGGTTGGCAATATTTAGTGATGATCAACAATGTAAAATAAATTATTTGATAGTTTAGCGATGTCATTAGCGACTCCTATTGACTTCACAAAATGTCACTAAATGTCGCTAAACGTCGCTAATATTAACAAATTAAAAAAATGCCTGCAATATCACAGTATAACATGCCTGCAGTATGATCATATTTCAAATAAATAGGCAGACCCAAAGAAATCCTTCGTTGAATTCTCTGGGTTTGCTGCCCCTTCGGTGGAACACTCAACACCGGTATAATCATACAACAACAATGATAAAATAAATCAATAAAAAGCTCAAAGGCCCGAATGTAGTCACACAATATCCAGTCATAATAAAAATGTACAAAAAAGTCACATAATAAAAGTATACAAATAATAAGTACAAACTCCCATGAATGGGCCAATACACGCATATAAAAAAATTACTACTGATCAAGAGGAGCCACGTTGAATTTGAGATAATAGCGCATCAAACTGCTTCTGTGTAAGTATCACGAAACCTGATGCAGTAGTCGATGTAGATGACGATGCAGGTGAACCAGGAGGACGTCGTTGCTTCAACTCTGTTAATCGAGCGTCGTAAGTATCCATGATAGATAATAACCTCCTAGTATTATGCTCCACTCGCTCGCCCATCTGAAGATATGATGCCTGCATCCTCGATAGTGAAGAGCCCACGGTCTCCACGTGCTTGTTCAACTTAATATGTCATGCCTGCATCCTTGATAGTGGGGTGCCTATGGTCAGCTATGACTCCTGCAGTGATGTCACGTTGCGCTCTATCGACATAGCCAGATCCCTCAACTCCATGATACTTTGCTCCAGCGATTCAAAATATGATATGAGTGTCGCAACATCCGTCTAAGGCTGCAGTTGTACCATAATCCTCTATATCAACTCATCACGCAGAGATGCGATCTGACGGTTAACTCTCCCCTGGTCTTGCTGCGACTCCTAGGAGGGCTGTGGGGTATGCACATCGACAGAGGGTATCCTAGAGGACTGTGATGCAACATAGGTGTTGTAGGATCTTGTACCGTAGTACGTACCCCTATGTAGACCACCAACGGCTCTTATCTACAGCTCGTCAGCCAACAGAGCTGAGTAAACCGGGGGTTCCGAGGAACTACCCCCCTCTCCTGGTTTGACTCTTCGCAGAGCCTCCTATACCCATCATAGAAAAATATGTAACTAACGACAAGCATACTATTTACTATATATCTTAGGTACTTATTAGTAATTACATGTATTTTTTAATTTATATCAAAATTAACAAAATATAAGATTAATACTTACGTAGCTCTGCGTCGCCCAAACATGGATAAGTTATCCCCACTTTCTATGAGTAGCGAGAACACTGTCACCATGTTCGCATCCTTATCCCTTTGGACCTGTTAAGAAATATATTATTTGTTATTATAGTAAAAAATTAGGCCACGATGATTAAAGATTGTACATATACAATGAAAGACATACCAAGCGATGAAAATGTTTCGTAATCAGAATCAACCCACCATAATACTTTCCTGCCCTCTACCGAGCTGCCTTGGCTTTCTCCGACTTTTTCGTATACCTATCCTCATTGAATCTAGCCCTCATCGTAGTCCACTATTCTGGCATGATCCAACATTGGATTAAATTTTTTTCACGAACACGAGCCTTCTAATCATCCATAGCATCACGGATGAGCTTAGCAAACTGCAGGAACTGCTCTACTTCCTCCATGTGTTTATCCTACACACCACATATTTTATCAGGATGATGGCTGTAGATCCATGAATGATGATGCAGGTAGTAATTCAGATCCATTTTAGATACTTCTTCAAAGATAAATAGATATCGTTCAAGTATATTATCCAAATGTTCATCAAAGTGAGTATTTAAGTCATATAGTTAATATTCGAGTTGTGATACATGAGTATCCATATCGTGACTCATGGGTATCAGTAAAATAAGTAAATAGATAAGTTTGATATTGATTTCCAAACCTAGTAGACATATGGACACTCTGATTTGAGGATATAGGTGTCGTCACGTATTCCTTGTGAGCCATTCATGTGGATATCGCATACCATGGTACACAATATCATATATTGATACTCTCTTGTATCTTGATACTAGGACACAATTTTAAATACCTATGATACATTTAAAACTCAGTCTTTAGGTCAAAACTTGGTTATACTAAGACACATCTTTCACCCCTTGCTAACATCTATACTTAGGCACTCACACTTGATACTCAACACTAGCACATAACACTCTCAACATTGGCCGATATTTTAATTTTCTAATTAAATGTAACTTTATATACAAAAGTTATCTTGTATTGTCGTCATTTAGTTCTAGTTTTTCGTATTGCTCGTCATTGGTCGATACTTTCGATATAGATATACTAGTTATCCTATATTTATATATAAACTCATATATAATAGTATCTTAGAATACCATAGCTATTATTAGTATCTTAACCCATTACCTAGACACTGACCTATTACATTGCCCTCAACTCCAATGCCTTAACCTATACTCGGTATCTTAACTTAAAACTTATCTCTTACCCTTATCAAATAGCTTTGAAACTTGCATTGGTAACTCAATACCTATACTTACTTACCCATAAATTTACTCATTGATACCTGAGTACCATAGTATCATATCACTATGATACCCATGTATCGCTTACTTACCCATAAATTTACATTACTAACATGATATCATGATACTTTTATTGGTAACACATATAACCATTTAACGATATAATATAAATACACATATAACCATTTAATGATACCGTGTAAATATACATATAACCATTTAACCATCCTTAGATATCCTAAATTTAGGGCCCATCATTGACATATAACCATTTAACGATACCGTATAAATACCAACTCATGTTAACATATATGTATTATATCTTAGCAACGTGTCTGAGTTAACACATCTGCCAGGGATAGGGTTGTGTCATGTGTGTGTTTTTATGTGTCCGGGTCTAACGGGTCTGTGTTAACACAAAAGTGTGTGTGTTCGTGCTACCAGAGGGAGATAGGGTGGGTTAGGGTTTACCTGAGGGCACAGTCGGAGAGGGAGGTACCGGGGAGGGGGCTAACGGGGTCCTAGGGGCAGCCGGAGTCAGGGGGAAGGGGACAGTCGGAGTCGAGGTGGTGGAAGGGGGCAGTCGGTGTCAGGGGGGAGGAGGAAGCCAGAGTCGGGGGCGAGGGGAAAGCTCAAAATTGGGAATTAAAGATGAATTGGGGGAAATAAAAACTCAAACCCTATATGAAATACTTTACCGACGATAGATATAGACGTCTCTAAACGTCATTATTTTTTTTATAATACTGCGACTTAAAGGATACAACATCACTAAACGTCAATTTTATTAAAAAAATAGCGACGTTCAGTGACCGTGGGCAGCGTCTATTTCCATAATACTGACTGTAGTCGCAAAACATTGCCAACAATGACGTATTATGACATTGTTTCTGTTCGTCGCTAATTTCTATAATGGTAGCGACATCTTATCATTGAGTTGCTAAAGATGTTGCTAATTTGATCTATTTTGGTAGTGAATGTGTCTAAGGAAATTTGTAAGCAGAAGTAATAGTTAGAAAACCGAAAGCTAGGATAGATTTGAAAGTACTTAATTTAACTAGGTAAGCGGAAAATTGTTGTATATAGGTCCATACGAGCATAATTACTAATTGCCACTGAATGTTTCTATGCAATGTATTCGAAATAATGATGATATACCGTTGTATATCCAGAGAACTCCAAATTGTCACAATAATTTCATGTGTGCTGAATTCGAAATACCGATGGAATACCGCTCCACACTGATAGAATTCTATTTCTGCTTGTATTTCATTTCAGTATAAAATGCAATAAAATAATCTGATTTGAATGCATTAAATACATATAATGATTATATTTATAGTGTTACAATTTGTCGGCGGAACCTCAACAGTATACTGTAGTATACCGAATGTATTTCACCTACCAACAAAAAGTTTTATAAAATGTTTTTTTCTTTTGGCTTTGTATTTAAAGCTTTGAATCCCTTCATTTAAACCTATCCTTTTAGGCTTAAAAATTTCTTAACTACCAAAGGCTAACCCTATTACTCTACTATGCATCTATTTTCCATCCACCAAAGTGTTAGTATTAATGAGTTGTAATCGAGATCTTATAATTTTTTTTGAAGATCGAAATCCTTTCTTTCCTATAGAAGAAATCGATGAGCCTTCGAATCAAAACTCATTTATAAGAAGTTGGTGAGTCTTTGGATCAAAGCTTGTGTTGTACTATTTGGTTCGGTGGTTTAAAGCCAGAGTCAGTTTCAGACTGGATTGCATTTAAGAAAGGATACCATGATACATCACATATTTTACTACAAAATTATAGTTAAATAGCGATGGAATATAGTGAAGAAACTATTTTTGTCGCTGTGTAGCGAGTGACTAGCAACAGATATGTGATGAAAAGTTTGACAAAAAATTATATCTTTTTTTTGTCACTATTTTCGTCATTGATCAGTCGCTAATATTGTAGCGACGTCTTAGTGAGGGACTACTTCCGTCGTTGTAAAATATTTTAATTCCAGTGCCAACTTTTTCCTCCCCCCAAACTTCATATCTCTCTCTCTCCGCCCGACCCCCTCTACGTCTTTCCTACCCTCTCCAGCCCCCTCCTCCAGCGCCATCTCCGACGGCCCCCTCCATAAACCCCATCTCTGCTCACCTCCTCTTCGATCCCCTTCTCTAGCCCCCTCCTTGTCAACCCCCTTCTCTGGACCCCTCTATAATGACCCGTTCCACTCAAGCGGAGAGCCTATTCAAATAGCTCAAATGCGAAGACCCGATCCACTTTCCTCAGCTAGAAAACTTGCTTGAGGTAAAATATTTCAGACTTGGCCCTTCAGGAGTTTAGACTAAGACTTTGAAAGGTGTTCTTGGAGTATCGCTCAATCAAGGTGAATCATCGCTAAGGTGGATGGCTATGATGAACTTGTCTTTGCTTAGCTAGTACACATAAAATATAGACGATACATGCTAGTCGCTAGGTGAATCACCCCTTGCATACTAATAGAGAATACAACGCACCTAGCTAAGGGAATAATTCTATCTTGTATTGCTTGTGTTAGAACATGAAAATGAAACTAGGCGTATAATTGGACCCTCGCATGCTACCTTACCTTCGTGCAAGTAGACTCTACTAATACTTTGAGCAGATCATTATATACTCTTCATAGTACACTACTTCACATGTTTCCACTACTCGTCGCATAGATTATGCCATCCGATAATGTTCCTGTAAGATTTTACTCCTCGCACTATCCTTAGTCCCGTGTTAATGTAAATGCTTATGTTCTAAAGTAGGCTATGTCGTATGTTTCCTTATGCTTATGCTTTAACACTTCTTCAATGCTTGCTTGCTTTATATATTCGCTCTAATTATTGTAATTTTATGCCACAACCAAGTAACACTATTCATATCTTGTATTGATCTAGTTTAGCCAGAAGACTATCAAATTATCATTTTGTGTAATATATGAATCTGAAAGTATTCGGGACCGTTAGGTCGCCAAGCCAGTTCCCAAACTAAGAGAATGACTCAATTCAAGTTGAACTCTTAACGAGAATCATGTTAAGGTAAGAAATAATCAAAGCTCATGGAGCAATACTTATTCAGAATAAGAATAAAGATTGGGCATATCGTGGATCTTGGGAATCTGGAAGACCTAAGACTTGCATAGTCGCGGACAACTTGGTGCACAAGAAAGATTTTTGAACCTTATTTTGTGGACGATCTACGAGGCACTAGGGCCGATCCGATCCGGGCAGAACCTCATGATAGTCTCGTATGCTGGATGGGATAATATATAGTACCTCGTGTACTTTTGGTTGCATATCATCCTCGTCAATGACTATAAATTGCCCATTATGGCTATACCAACGACTCTTGTTCATAAAGATAAGTCATCCTCGCTTAGTGGCAATTGGCCTACGAGTCATTGGATTATATCTGGTAATCTAGAACATCTGAATGGATATGGGCATTAGACATCTGTGCATACTTGTATATATTTGAATACCTAAGACATCTTGTATAACACACCTGAATAATCTTCTGTAATATGTCTATTAAACCGTGTAACTCATTCTCCCGAATTAGGAACCCGCTCGTGATACTTGTGTTTGCTTATGTGAGTCATTAGATTTCATATATATATATATATATATATATATATATATATTCGTGCTTGGTTTAACTTAATTTTATCACTAGACAGGAAAGGACGAATGGTAAGTTGGTAAGTCTTGCCGTGTTACTCTTATATCATACGGCCCACTGCCACAAGAGTTAAGCTTTTTATTATGCCATTAAACTGATCCTAAGGCAAGACTAGAAAGATAACTTAATAGATGGTACACAAAATCTATATAATGTGTTTAAATTTGTCAAGCGGACGAGAAGCCTCCCCACCAGTGCATTCATGTACTGATAACCCACCAGATTGCTTGCAGAGTACGGAAGAACCTCATTCGGTGCAGACATCCCTCGTGCATGCTTAGGCATAGAGTTCACTCTGGATCCTTGAAGTGATGCATCTAGAGCTGAAGCATATATATACAAGACATAATATTGGAACATCACCTATGTATCATTTTATGTTGTAAGCCACTTGGCATGCCTTTATTATTTCAAGCAAGAGAACTAGAGCGACTTGTAATCTCATCCTAGCGTTACTTGTAATCCTGATTCAATATCAATAAAGTGCTTGTTTTACTTTCATACTTGTGTTATTCGATGCTTCCATTATGACGCTCTGTGAACTTGTTACCAACCGTCTGTTCATTTCTTCTCTGCTGTATTTGGACTATTTGTATGACTCTGTGGCTTAGCTATTACTCCTCTTGTTTGGATTCATGGTCATATATGAGCATTGATGTGCTCGTATGGCATCACGTTCCTATGGGAATGATCATCCCGTTGGAGTGCTAGCGTGGTGATTTGGGCCTACCTGGGATGGCCGATTTTGTGGGAGATAGGGACGTGACATATTGGTATCAGAGCAAGGATGTACGTCCTTGCACTCTGTATGGAATCTTACAGTTTTGAAAGCCCGTTCATAGGTTATGTTACAATACTCTCTCTCTCAATATTCCAATAGGATGTTCCATACAATTAGTCCAAATATTTTTAAAATTATATGTGATTGATATAATTGCTTGTACGGGATAGTTATGCAAAGATACTTGTTCAGACTTATGTTATACTTTATGGGAAAAGACTCATGCTAGAATTAACAAGTTATGTGTGAACCTGAATACCTATATGTGATTACCAAGCTGGTTAGTGTGTGTGATAGAATATCGCTCGGACGGTTAGCCATGCACACAGCCTTTAGACTACGTTGTGTTAAGTATCGCTTGCCAAGAACCTTTGGTGCTAGCAAGTTTGTGAGGGAGATTAGGATATCGTTCAAATAAGGATAAGTCAGACTTAGAATGACAAATGATAAAAATGTTATCAGTTTATCGCTAAGGCAAATATAGAGAATCGTGCTTAGATTTTGAAAAATAGCTCGTACGATATTTTGTGTCGGCAGATACAAATCAAATATGGTTTACTTGGATGACTATCAATAGGGACATATACGAGACTAAAATTTATTGAGGCGATGCTTAGCTATCACATGAATTCTAAGAAATGACTTGGTGAATATCCGAGCGAGCGATGCGAACATTCATGAGAATTTAATTTGATGACTCAATTCCTGAGTGGTGTATGGATTATTTTGGAAATATTTAAGCGAATTCGAAGATCTCATGTAATAGTTAGTTTAAATGATTAAGAATTTGTTGAACAAGTGATAGAACTTATATCGAATTGGAATTCAAGTTAATGGAATCAATATCTTAGTCGAAGAAACTTGGTGGACATACATGCAATTTTGAATTGAATCAAACGGATTAAACTTGAGTAGGATATCGCTCGATAGAAGTTAGCTTGAGGATGGATATTATAATTTTGAATTAATATACATGATATGGTATTGATAGTTGAAAGATAGCACAGATTGATACAAGTAATGGGATGTTGTGGTTCAATGAAAGAGGTAAATAATAACGGATTTGATCATAAATTGGACGAACGATCTTAAATCTAATTCGAAAAAAATACTTGACATCAGCCTCGGATAAGAACGATTATCTAATGGGAGCACTGACGTGGTGATTTTACGTCCAATGTGGATGATCGAACTCACGGGAATGATTATTCAGACGAACTTGATGAAATAGAATGTATCAAAGTAGGATAGACTTTGGCTTGAGTATTGGACTTAGTTATTTGAGGAATGTTATAAGTAAGACTATGGATTGATCGAACGGTAATACTAAAGTTGGACGATTTGGCTAGACGAATTATGTTTATGGCATGGATGAACCTGAATTGATGGATATATATATTACTTAGATAGAGCAAAGTGTAATGATAAGATGTCTCAATCATTTCGATGATATCCATAATGTTCGACGTTCTTATCTTGTGCGAGCGTAACTCCATGCTCGTACATGCGTCACGTCCGGATTAGGATGATTATCTAGTAAAAGCATTGGCATAGTGATTTTACGTCTAGCAAGGATAATCGAACTTGCGGAAGACAAGAGAGTGACAATTGAATGATCATCTTGACTTATGGTTTGACACGATAAGACGAGTTTTAGAATGCAAGAGAATCATAAGTGTTTCAAGAATGAGTTAGTCTAGAATATGAAGTGAGACACGCTTGATGGTTTCATGAACATATATATAAATATTATTGGATAACTTAGAGTTATGATTTAGATCGAAGATTTAGAATTGAATCATGGCATGGTGGTCTAAACTTATAATGTTAGGTAGATCCTATCAAACATGTTTGAGGAGATAGACTATGCGAATCGCTAAGCTTGACATGCGATATGGTTATATCATGTATTTGACTGAATGGATTCGGACCCTATTCAAATGAACATGTTAATGTGAGTAGGATAATCCATGCTCGATGTTTAGAAATCTGAATAAAATAAGCTTGGATAGAATACTATGTACGAAAGAATAATGGTTTAACCTAAGAAAATTAGGCAAACATCGTGCGACAATTTTGCACGATGAGTCATGAGCATAAATTGTACCTATAACCTTATGAGATGACCTAGTAATTAAACAGATGACCCGGTGCCAAGTGAAAGAACTTGTGTGGCCAACTTTAGAGTATTGCTTGAGCAAGCCATATAACTGGCATAACAAGGCTTAGAATTAGACTTGGAACGGTAAGTGTGTGCTATGTTTGACATAAATGGAATGGATGATAGGACATGGATGCTTGTCGGTAGATCGGAAAGATCGTGCTTGACGATAGCGCAATGCTTGGTTGAGTGGGATTTAGAAATAACTTAGATTTTGATTGACCCTGCTTGAGGAATCATGGTGAACCATAAATGAGAACCCTGGAGATTTTTGCAAGTAGCTTGTCCGACTTCACTATCGCTAAGTTTGGTTGAATGCATATGTTTGAGGGATGATTTGAATGTGTGCACAATCCAAGGCTTAGTGATATGCTGAACTCGAGTGCAAATACTTCGCTATGACTAAGTTGGTTGACATGCATATGTTTGGAAGACAACTTGAATATGTACACGATCCAGACTCGTGATATACTGATCTCGAATGATAGTGTAAATAAATATGTTAGATTCTCATGGACGAGTATAATAATTTGGATAAGTTTACCTCAGACCTATATCATCATTTAAGATAGATTATAACATACCCTGCGTTAAGCGATGTGTTCTGTGCTAAGTTACATTAGAGACCGAGTAGGAGCTTGAATTGAATGATAGAGTCATTCAATGAGACAGACCCAACGCACACGCGAGCCAGATTGTTATGCACGAGGACGAGACTTATTCTGATTGGTGTATAATGTAATGACCCATTCCGCTTAAGCGGAGATCCTATTCAAACGGCTCAAGTAGGATGACCTGACCCGCTTTGCTCAGCTAGAAGACTTGCTTGAGAAAAAAGATTTTAGACTTGTACCTTAAGGAGTTCAGACTTAGACTTTCAAAGTCTCGCTCAGAGTATCGCTCGAATGAGGCAAATCATCGCTAAGGTGGGTGGCTATGATAAACTTGTCTTTAATTAGCCAGCATATATAAAATATGGAAGATACATGCTAGTCGCTAGGTGAATCACCCCTTGCATACTAATAAAGAATACAACACACCAAGCTAAGGAAATAATCCTATCTTGTATTTCTTGTGTTAGAACTTGAAAATAAAACTTGGCTTATAATTGGACCCTCGCATACTACCTTAGCTTTGTGCAAGTAGACTTCGCTAATGCTTAGAGCATATCATTATACACTCTTCGTAGTACACTGCTTCACATGTTTCCACTGCTCATCGCATATATTATGCCGCCCGATAATGTCCTTGTACGGTTTTACTCCTCGCACTACCCCATAGACCCGTGTTAACGTAAAGGCTTATGTTGTAAAGAAGGCTATACCGCATGTTTCCATATGCTTATGCTTCAATACTATTTTAATGCTTGCCTGATTTACATATTTACTATGCTTCTTGTAATTTTAAGCCATAACCAAGTAACACTATCTATATTTTGCATTCATCTAGTTTGGCCAGAAGACTATCAAATAGTTGTTCTGTGCAAAGTATGAACCTAAAAGTATTCGGGACCGTTATGTCACCAAGATAGTTCCCAAACTAGGGAAATGCATCAAGTTAAGTTGAACTTTGAACAAGAATCATGTTAAGGTAAGCAAGAATCACAGCTCATGGAGCAATACTCGTTCAGAACAAGAATCAAGATTGAGCATGTCGTAAATCTGGAAGACCCAAGACTTGCATAGTCGCGGACAACTTGGTGCATAAGAAAGATTTTTGAATATTATTTTGCAGACGGTCTTTAGGGCACTGGGGCCAATCCAATCTGGGCAGAACCTCATAATATTCTAGTGTGTTGGACAGGATGGTATGCAGCACCTAATATACTTTTTGTTGCACACCATCCTCGTCAATGACTATTACTCATCATTTATGGCTATGCCAATAACTCATGTTCATATAGATAAGTCATCCTCGCTTAGTGGTAATATGCATGCGAGTTATTGCATCGCATCTGATAATATGGAACACCAGAACGAATATGAGTACTAGACATCAGTGCACACTTATAAATATTTGAACACCTGAGATATATTGTATAACACACCTAAATAATCTTCTGCAATACATCTATTAAACCGTGTAACTAGTGCCCCTTAATCAGGAACCCGCTCGTGACACTTGTGTTTGCTTATGTGTATCCTTGGATTTTATATATATATATTTGTGCTTGGTTTAACTTGATTTTATCATTGGACAGGGAAGGACGAATGGTAAGTTGATAAATCTTGCTGTGTTACTCTTATATCGTACGACGCACTGCCACACAAGTTAGGCTTTTCATTATGCCATGAAACTGATCCTAAGGCAAGATTAGAAAGGCAACTTAATATAGTATGAACAGAACCTATATAACGTGTTTGGATTTATTGAGAGGGCAAGAATCCTTTCCACCAGTGCATTCATGTACTGATTGTAATGCCCCGCAACAACATGGTATATTATGGTAAGTCGGATTAAATAAGACAATAACTGGTTACATTTTAATTTTTTGGATTTAGGAACGAGTATTAATTTGAGCTGGTTTTATATGCAGATCACAAGCGGAGTTTGATGGAATCAAGTGTTCATTCAGAGTAGTAGTGTGATAGCTGGATTGGAGCGATAATATCGTCTTCATTAGTCTGGTCGATCGGATGATTTAGAGAGCATGGCCTGCTCGCACAGTCATACCAATTGAGTAGATCATGCTTTGCATCGGAATACGAGATTAAGGGAACGACCGAATCGGTAAAAAAAGTGCTAGCAGAATCAGACTTGGTGAGTGGGCTCTGTCCTTCTCCTCTACTCCTTCATGCCAAATAATATAGAACATACATAAAGTCTTGAACACTTGGATTAGTATAATTGGAGTTACTGCACTTTGGCATATTTAGAGTGTGCATCGTTCGGTTGGATATAATTTATGGCTTGAGTTGGTTTTGTAGTTGGACAGTTGTAGCTTGAGTGGAGCATCTTGGCTGGAACATCGAGGCACTTCGGGGGAACGAGTGAGCGTGCATTATACATGAGTATCAAGTTGGATGCTTGTTAAGAAAAGCATGCAGTTGTGGTTCAAAATTGGACAACTTTATCAGTGAGGGCATTGTGCCTCTGTTGGGGCATTGTGCCACAGAGTTTTCTGAGCGAAGGGGTGTTCCACCAATTAGAACACAGTGTCAAGAAGCGACATAGTGACTTTGGGGATAACTTGAGATGGTGGCTTGGAATATTATTGTAGAATGGTTATGGATAATTGGATGGATTATGGCGAGTATCGTTTGGCGGGGCGAGAAGGCTTGATTCTCTCGTTAGACCTACTTGGTGTTTGCATTGGTCATGGATAACCTATTGTGCACAGGGTTTGGTTTTCTCGAACAGGATATGCTCTTGGGCACCGGGACCGTTTGGCCATAGAGGAGATAAATAGTAAGGTGCCTTAGATGAGGTTCCGGTAGTTTGATACGACCAGGCAAGCTAGCTACTCAGCGCTGGATCTGGTAGAACTGTAGTTGATTAGTCCTTTATGGCTTGGCTAGTTACTTCATATAGATAAGAGTTGGTTTGCTTTAGTATGGTTTGGTTTGTGCTTTTCGTGTAGACGACGACCACCTTGCCTCGGACAAGAGTGTGCATATCGATGATTGGATTAGTAAGGCTTAGATTATGGCATAGTTTGATGATGGATATTGAGGATTGGATTATGGTTCGATAGGTTCACGTGTTGCTTAGGTTCGAGTAGAAAGGTTTGCATACTAATTTACTTTTGAGTTGGATATATCTGCTTGTAATTTGATTGATTTGAATGCTTGCACGTTTAAACTATTTTATAATTTTTTCTTAACATGTCATACCTCTGCCATAAAATAAATTTTGGATTCAAGTAGAAAGATCACCATATAACTGCATTCACTATTCTGTTTAGTATCGGTTTAAACGAGTGGGTTACCCCTCTCACCAGTACAACTGTGTACTAACCAATGTTTATGGACATTATTTTAGGTACGTAGGTGTAGTGGCGATGTTTGGATATACGGAATATGATGTATGGAACAATAAGTGCCTTTATGGGAAAGAGAAAGAGAAAGAGTGTTGCGTCGCCTTTGAGGTAATTTTTATCGTAGTATTTTTATTTGGACCTATCGAGAGCTTCGCTGCATATACTCTGATGTGTGTATGGTACACAATACTTAACTTTTGCTGTAACTTGGTTATTTTAAAGATAACTATGTTATATGATATCATCACCTTGTGCGAGCGCAACTCCAGGCTCGTACGGTATCACGTTCTGATGAAAATGATTATCCTGCTGGAGCATTGTAATATAGTGATTTACGTTCAGCAGGGATGATTGAGCTTGAAGGAGATTAGGGTGTGACAAATTAGTATCACAACACCCAGTTTATTTCCTCGAATTTTGTCCTTTGGTTCATTACATACTCTATATAGCTTTTACATGTTGTTTGACTCTTGGCTCTACTCGGTGCCACATTGGATGTTTCATGCAACAAGTTTATATATTTGTTGGTTATCAGTGTATGTTGTTCTTCATTGTGTTAGCTTTCGTTGGTTTTTAATAGATCGTGTAGCATCGTTTGGAGTTATTGTATTCGTGCAACAAGTCATTTGGCGTTATTGTATTTGTACAACAAGTTGAAAGGTATCATTACGATAGTTTGACTTATCGTTCGGGGAGATTCTGGTTTCATCAGTAGATCAATTAATTGGCAGACGACATTGGTTACGTGGCATGTTGTGAATAGAAGCATCGGATGATTATGGATCATTGTACGAGTTGCTCGTATAGCGAATGTGTTGGATGTAGTTTGATTTTTTGTTGGGTATTTCATAGAAAATGGTGCACTAGTTGCTCGTGTAGTGTATTGGTTGAGCAGGTTTGAGTATTTACAGGGAATATCAAGAGAGTATTGCACGAGTTACTCGAACGACGAATGTATGGAACAATTGGGTATTGGGATGGATTACTTGGAAGAGATCGTTGTACGGATTGCTAGTGTAGCAAAATTATTGGACGGTTTAAGAAATATTTGGAAGTATTGAGAATAGAATATGGAACAAATTTCATAACGAGATTGATAAAAGAGTTAGATGGTTCATGCATTAGCTGAGTTTCATGTGAGACTTGAGTTGCGGATGGCAGGATCATAAAGAATAGATGGTGCGAACAAATCTTGGATTAGTGCAAAGAATTATGATCGAGTAGTGATTGGATTCAGAGTAGTATATGGTATACCACATAGTGAATATGGCATTAAAATATTTTGGATAGACCTCAATGGTTACCGCAACGGATGCGGATAACAGGAATATAAGTTGGTTGGTGCATATCGGTTGATTTATGTATCGAAATATGGAGCAAGCGAATATTGAGTTACGATCGATAGGATCACCCTAGAATAGTTGGTTTGGAATATACGTTCGTCGATGCAGAGTAAGCATGAGAGCGAATCTATTTTTATGTGGTATATGGTGTAATAAAATTTGACTAAGGTATTCTTCGATACGTTATACTTGAGCGATCAATAATGGACTTGTGAAAATAGAAGTATCGTTAGACTTGAGTGGTCAAGAATGGACTTGTGTAAATGAGACTTTTGTTGGACAAGAACGGAATAAGTAATGGAAAGACTGTTTGAAATTTGAAGGATTGATGCGGACCAAGTATTGGAAACAAGTTAAGATCTATTAGATAGAAAGCTGAATATCTGAGTTCGCTTGCACAATTTGAAAGTTCGGTGGAGTATTCATTGATACAAAGAGAGAGTTGAGCATGAAGAATAAATAGTTAGGATACCCTTAAGCGAGCGATAGGTGAATCGAAGGATAGTGAGCACAGACTACGAATTTTGGCACCACATTGGAGATATTGCTTGAGCAATAAATCACGATATGGTTTGGAGGGGGCAATACGATGGATTCATATAAACTTAAAGGATTTTGGATATTGGCGCTCGAGAAGTTTGACTCAAGGTTTAGTGGAAGTAAAATTTGGCAAAATAATGTAACGATGGTAGACGGATTCTACGAAAGACGTGAACAAGCATGAGATAAGTCTAGTTGAAATTAAGTCAGATTAAAAGTTTACACTTGTAGTACTGAGGAAGAATAAGGAAACAAGTAAAGGCAAAAGATGATTTAAGATTGTATTGTAACTTGTGTACGAGTCATTGAGAGTGTGTGGACTAATCAAAAGATAGTGCAATCAAGATGGGCAAAGGAATGGAATAAGAACAAGAATTATGGCGGATGGACTTTTGAAGATAGCTAAACAAGAGAGCAACGTTGAAGTAAATCACCGTGCTACTCGAGCAAGTTGGACGTGCACAGTAAAACGTAGCATACGGATAAGATTTGGGGCAAGTCTATAATTTCGAGAATTGTTGCAAATGTTAGTGCAAGAAGTCGAACAAGGTGGTTCAAAATTTTGATGGATTCTGGATAGAACGGCAGATTGATGGAAGGCAATTTCTATGAGTACAGTTTAACGAATTGTGGCTTGCATAGATAGTAAGATTCTAGGTGGTTAAGCGGCATTTGGTTGAGAGATTCTTCAGAGGTAGTGCATGAGGTTCTCGGAGTCAAAAGTTCGTTCGGATAGAATAGTTAAATTATGGCTCAGATTTACAGAGGTGATATAACATGGTTTGTAGTAACTGTCCATCATGATAACTTACAATTATCGAGCCTAGCTTCGAGATAGCTGATGCTAGTAACTTGACCGCCAGATCATAAATAAATATTGTAGACCCATAGAATAACCCTTGCGGCAACGCCTTTGGGAATGCATCGAGGGTCGATGTGAGTGGTATATTAGAGATAGTCCTAAGTGACTGAGTATTGGATTTGAGAGTTCCTGGGATAGTCTTCAGCTGAAGATACAGCCAGAAGATGAAGCAATGGTAAAAATAGCTTAAGTCAACTGATAAGATTCGAAGGCGCAGATTTTTGAATATAGCATAGTCTCTAACTCGTCGTGCCCCTGAAGGGAATAACATTCATATGAATTGACGACTATGAAAGTAGCTTATAAAGTTAAAGAAGTGGCTCGTTTGGATCAAATTCTTGCAATACTAGAAGGGACAAATGTGCCTCAGATCTAGAAGATGCATCAAAACTTAGTCTGGAATACGTGCTCATAATGAAGGTGAAGGTGATATCCTGTGCTTCAAGGCAGTGGAAGCTGCACGAAGAACTATTTCATGTATGACCTAGGAATTATGGCGAGTGTGTCCACGATAAAATCGTAATGACACTATCCCTATGGCGTGACGGCAAGATATTTGTGGATCTCATGAACCTCAATATAGATGTTCACCCAGAGTGGTATTGAGATTGAGGAAGAGGTATTTGGCTGAGCAGATCTAAGAGCATAGTACAATGTATGGATAAGTCACCTAGCGAGAGTAGTATCAGTTGTGATGATCGTTTGGAGCAAGCGATGTTAGTTGAAGATAGTACATACGGAATATTATTCGATTGGAATTATGCTAGAGTTTGTTTGGTTGAGCTTGGACAATACTAGTATGGATTCGAAATAATTTTGATAGATTTATTTGGAACATGAACTGATTTGAGTCAGGTAGGAAGATCGTCGGTAGAAAATTATCGCATTTAAGAATAATTTGTGCGAATGTGTTATAAAATGAACGTCAGGGTTGGTTCAATCGGGAGTGAAGTGAATGAATGCCTCGGACATACTTGGTGAGTGGGCTCTGTCCCTTCTCTTTTACTCCTTCATGCCTAATAATATGGAACCAACATAAAGGCTTGAACACTAGGATTGGTACAATTGGAATCACTGCACTTTGGCGTGCATAGAGTATGCGTCATTTGATTTGATATAATTTATGGCTTGAGTTAGTTTTATGGTTGGACAGTTAGAGCTTGAGTCAAGCATCTTGGTTTGAACATCGAGGCACTTTTGGTGAGCGAGAGAGCGAGTGTGCGTTGCGCATAAGTATTAAGTTGGACTCTTATTAAGCAAAGCGTATAGTTGTGGTTCAAAATTGGACAACTGCATTGGTGAGGGCATTGTGAGACTGTTGGGGCATTCGGCCTATGGGGATAACTTGAGATGGTGCCTTAGGATATAGTTGGAGAATGGGTATGGATAATTGGATGGATTAAGGCGAGTATCGTTTGGTGGGGCAAGAAGGCTCAATTCTCTCGTCATACCTACTTGGTGTTTGTATTGGTCATGGATAACCTGTTGCGCACAGGGTTTGGTTTTTTCGAACGGGATATGCTCTGGGACACCGGGACCGTTTGGCCATGGAGGAGACAAATGGTAACGTGCCTTGGGCACGGTGCTGATACGTCGATACGACTAAGCGGGCTAGCCGCTCAGTGCTGGATCAGGTAGAACTGCAGTTGATTGGTCCTTTGTGGCTTGGTCAGTGACTTCATATATATAAGAGTTGGTTTAATTTGGTTTGGTTTGGTTTCTACTTTTCGTGTAGGCGATGGCCACCTTTTCTCGGGCAAGAGTGTGCATATCGATGATTGGATTAGTAAGATTGGATTATGGCATGGTTTGATGATGGATATTGAGGCTTGGAATATGGTTTGATCAGTTCATGTGTTGCTTGGGTTTGAGTAGAACGGATTGCATGCTTGTTTTGTTTTGATTTTGATATATCTGCTTGTATATTTGCTTGAGTTGATTTCTTGCATGTTGAACCTGCTTTACAGTTTTTCTTAACATGTCATACCTCTGCCATAAAATAAATCTAGGATTCAACTAGAAAGATCACCATAGAACTATTTGCATTCACTATTCTATTTAATATCGGTTTAGACGAGTGGGTTATCCCGCTCACTAGTACAGTTGTGTAATGACCCACATTTGTGGGAATTATTTTAGGTACGTAGGTATAGTGGCACTTCTTGGATATACAGGACATGATGTATGGAATAGTAAGAAACTTTGTGGGCAAGAGAAAGAGCAAGAGTGTTGAATCACCTTTGAGGCAATTTTCTTCGTAGCATTTTCATTTGGACCATGTCGAGATCTTTGTTGCGTATACCCTGATATGTGCTTGGTACACAATACTTGACTTTTGTAACAAGTTGGTCATTTCGATGATAACTATGATGTTTGACATCATTACCTTGTATGAGCGCAACTCTAGGTTCGCACGATATCACGTCCCAATGAGAACGATTGTCCCACGGAAGCGCTGCAATATTGTGATTCACGTTCAACAGGGATGATTGAGCTTGCGGAAGATTGGGGCGCGACACTTATAACCCACCAAATTACTCGCAGGGTGTGGGAGAACCTCGTTCGGTGGCTATACCCTTCATGTGCTCTAAGGCATGGAGTTCACTCTAGAGTATTGAAGTACTGCGTCCAGAGCTGAAGTACATATACAAGACATAATATTAGAAATTTGCCTATGTATCATTTCATGATGTAAGCCACTTGGCATACCTTTATTGTTTCGAGCGAGAGGAATTGAGCGATTTGTAATCTCGGCCAAGCATCGCTTGTAATACCGATTTAATATTAATAAAGTGCTTATTTTACTTCTATACTTGTGTTATTCAATGCTTCTATTATGATGACTCTATAAACTTGTTACCAATTGCTTGTTCGTTTCTTCTCTAGTACATTCAGACTATTTTTGTGACTCAGTGGCTTAGCTATTACTCTGTCTGTTTGGATTCATGGCCTTGTACGGGCGCAACTGTGGGTATCACATTCCTGATGAGAATGGTTATTCTATGGGAGCACTGGCACGGTACTTTGGGTCTAGCAGGGACGGCCGATCCTGCTGGAGATCGGGGCCTGACATCCTCCTCCTTGACCCCCTCTCCGGCCGCCCCCTCCTCGTTAACCCCCCTCTCCGGCCACCTCCTCAACCCCCCTTTCCATTGACATCATCAACCCCCCTCTCCGGTCAGAGATCAGGTAATTACCCTAACTAGGTTATTTTGACTTATAATTTAGATACGGACACCTGACACAAATACAGACACCGACACACGACACATTGGTTAGTATTGATTTATGTTAAACTTCTTAGTAGTTTTGAAATTGATTTAGGATTACTAACATGCGACACAAACACGAACACATGACACAAACATAGTTTTGATACGGACATAGTCACAGTTAGGTGTGAGCATTATTCGATTTAATTTTGACCAAAAATTGAACTGAAGCGAACTGAACTGAAGCATTATTTGGTATTTTTTATTCAAATTAATGACCAATTTGGTATTTTACATAGCTAAATTTTCTTATATAGTAGATTATACATAGGTACCTATATATATAATCTTACTATTCTTTTACAACCTTACTATAGATAAATTTTCTTTTATAGTATTATGTTACATATGTACTCATAGTATACACTAGTCCAAGGTTCAAAGTATCGCTATCAAAATCGGTATCAGACCATTACTATGAGTTACCCATGTCGATTTATTTATATGCAATACTTTGTTACATTTTAGAATATATATATATATATATATATATATATATATATATATATATATATTATACTTTATGCATAATTTTAATTATTTCTAGTGTTGTTTTATATGCTATAGATAGGTTTTTCTCTCGCATTTGCTTTTAGCAAGTATCCTAACAAGGTACGCATAGTTCTTTATATATTTTTCTTTTGACATGATACATGCATAATCATTCATGTCTATAAGAAAGCAATGAGTCGATACTTAGTTGACCGATCACAAATGTAAAATCGGCGACATGAGAGTAGGATTGGTTTGACAGATGATTTCATGGTGGTCGTTGAGAAATTTCTCAAATATGTCAGTAGTCAACCTTATTTCATAGATGAGAGGCTCATCAAGGGTCCTTGTGTCAAATATCATAATATACCATTCAAAGAGGTGGATCTCGTCAGAGAGCATCTCTACAAGAAGGGTTTTGTACCGAACTATAAGGAGTGGATGGCTCAAGGAGAATATTTGTTTTTGCAATATCATTATTCCTTCTTCAATACGGAGATAGAAGAGTCCAGTCACGGAGATAACTTTTAATATCGACCATGAAACCTGGCACGTGAGTTGGTATTTGATGCGGTTGGGCCAAGTTTTGATCCGGAGGATCCTAATCCTGATGCGAAGGAATTCTATGATATTTTCAAGAATGTCAATACCCCGTTATACTCGGATTGTGATTCTCATTTTGTTATGTCGGTGGTGATACGGCTGTTGAACCTAAAGTCTAATTTTAACTTGTCGCAAGAATGCTATGACTGGATAATTTAGTTTGTTAGAGAGTTATTGCCAAAAGGATCGAAGGAGTTGCTTGAAAACTTTTACAAGTCGAAGATGATGATATAGAAACTTGGATTAGGCTACGAAAAGATAGATTATTGTCAAAATGGTTGCATATTATACTACAAGGAGAACAATGATAGAGATAAATATATTTTATGTCATACGGACCGGTACAAGCCAATTCGGGCAAAAGAAAGTCAACAGCC
This sequence comes from Iris macrosiphon, assembly GCA_036927795.1. NCBI lineage: Eukaryota > Viridiplantae > Streptophyta > Magnoliopsida > Asparagales > Iridaceae > Iris > Iris macrosiphon. Next base: position 158,840,988 of record JAYESA010000009.1, read on the forward strand.
CGAGCAAGGTTGCGTTCCTACAAGTACATACAGTTTTTGCCAATCACAAAGAGGCTGTAGAGGATGTATATGTCTGCAAATACAGCACAACACATGACATGACATAACAAGAAACGAAGGATGGATGAAGGAGAATTATCTAATCCTTCTGATGAAAAGGAATGGAAATATTTTGATCTGTGTCATCCTAAATTTGCTGCGGAGCCCAGGAATGTCTGGTTGGGTTTATGTTTTATTGGATTCACTTCTTTCGGACATTCGGGATCTCAGTACTCTTATTAGCCGATAATTTTGAATCCTTGTAATCTACCACCGTGGATTTGTATGAAGAATCCTTACATGTTCTTGACATTTAGCATATCCGGTCCAAAAAATCCAAAGAAGAATGTCGATATCTACTTGCAGCCGTTGGTGAATGAGTTGACAAAATTATGGCAATTCGGCGTTCGAACATATAATATATCGAAGGAGCAGAACTTTCATATGAGAGCGTTTGTCATGTGGACCATCAACGATCTTACAGTATTTGTGATATTATCACTCATGGTACTTTGTCTTGTCTGATATACATTGAAAAGAGTAAGGCATTCCGTCTCTAAAATGGAGCAAAAGCATACTTTTTTTATTGTCACCGTCAGTTCTTTCCTGCGTCGCATCAATGGAGTAGGAACATAGATGCCTTTAGAGCTTGTAAATAGGAACTATCTCCTCCCATGTTGAGACTGACAGGAGACAATGTTTGGAAAGAGATAGATGGATTGTCGACTGTAATGGATGATCTGATATTGGCCAATCACTTTGAATGGTTGGACGTAGGCATAATTAGACGAAGAAGAGAACCTTTTTGGAAGGACAATCTCATAAGGCACAATCTTAATGTCATGCATATAAAAAAGAATGTATTCGACAAAATCTGCAATACGGTGATGAATATAAAAAAAAATGAAAGACAATGTCAAAGCAAGAATGAACTTAAAAATTATTTGCAGGCGTTCAGATATGCACCTAAAATGAAGTGGCAACGACAATTAGGTCAAGCCTCCAGCTTCATTTATATTGAGTTGGGAGGATAAATTGATAATATGCAACTGGATTTCAAACTTATAATTTTCTGACAGCTATGTGTCAAATCTGGCAAGATGTGTTGATCTCAACGAACGTATGCTGACAGGGATGAAGAGTCATGATTGTCATGTGCTTTTGGAGAGCTTACTACCTATTGCTCTGAGAGAGATGTTCCCTCACCAAGTATGGACTCCGTTGGCCCAATTATCTATATTCTTTAGAGATTTGTGTTCAAACAAGTTGACAGTGCATGATATAATAAAACTTGAGGAGAAGATTATATTCACATTGTGTAAGTTAGAAAGGGTGCCCCCCTGGGTTTTTTGATATTATGGAGCATTTGTCTATTTATCTTGTATACGAAGCACGCATCGGTGCTCCCGTCCATTATCGATGGATGTATCCATTTGAGGTGTATAAATTCTTTATACTAATAATTTTTTTATTCAAATAATTCTAAGAATCAATATATTATCTATATGTATCTACATCACCTGAAGAAGAAGGTTGGCAATAAGGCTCATGTAGAAGCTTCAATATGCAAAGCATATATCATTAAGTAGATTTTAAACATCTGCTCCATCTAATTTGATACTCATGTCAGAAAAATCACAATAGAGCCCCAAGGAATGATGACAGTGGAGTTGATGCACCTAATAGTATAATCCATACTATCTTTAATATGGGAAAGAAGCCTACAAGTGCCACTAAATTATGTTGGTTTGAAGACGATGAGTTTGAAGCCGCTCATCGGTATATATTGTTAAATAGGGGTATAAAAGAGATGCAAGACATTGAGATGTAAGCGACACATCTTTCCTATATATTTAAATTTTGTATATACTTGGAAAAGAATTGCTCTAACTGTTCTCCTTATTATCACAGTACTTTTATAGTTGAGGTAAAAATAGAGAGACCTAATATTAATGAAGATGATCTTGCTAGAGAGGTTGATAGAAAATTTATATCGTAGTTCCATAATTATGTACGGATCCTAAATATTGAGCATTCTAAATTTAGCATTCAAATCAATCTTTATCTAATATCTATATGATACGTGATGTTTCAAGTTTTTTGTCCTAGTATAGACTTACAGAATGAACGACTTCGAGCATTAGCTATCAGACCCTGCAAGAGGGCAAAGTGTTCGGATGATACACCATCAATGCTTCAAATTTAAAATCTCGAATATGTCTATTAATCAATAATTTGTCGATGATGAGGCTAATTATACAAAGAATTCTGGAGTTTGTGTGAGGGGTTCAGTCTATAATGCCGATCCAAAATTCGACTATTACGGTTTACTAAGAGATATCATAGAGCTGGATTACTCTTGTGAGACAAAAATTATGCTGTTTAAATATGATTGGTTCGACAAAATATCCAAGGATAGAAAATTGACAAAAAGTTTAGATTTGTTTATATAAAATATAGAAAATGATATATAGGTTTTGAACCATTTGTGTTGGCTAGTCAAACGATTCAAGTGTGTTATACGAGCTATCCTAGTCGATGATGCAATAATAAAGATTGGTTGGATATATGCAAAACTAAAGCTAGAAACACATAAAATATTGGGGATCTAGCATACCAAGAGGATGAGGTGGTCATGCCTCAACTTGCATATATGAGTTTGGCCAGTGTTAATGGTATGGAGATTGACTTTACAGTAGAGGATGATAGAGTTGATAAAGAGATTGAGATAGAAGATTTACCTCATACAAAGGAGAACTCTCATATTGAGATATCGAGCGAAGAAAAAGAATTGGAAGATGAAGTTGATGTGATAGTGGAAGTAAAAATAAAAATAAAGAAATAGAAGATGAAGACGATTTAGAAAAGGATTCATAAGACGATGATGATTCAAAAGATAAAGAAGATTAGTACGTACATACATATGCATTAGCTTAGATATTTATTTAATTATTTTATGACAGGATTATTATTTATTTTATTATCACACTAGTATTTACTTATTTTACCACATCATTACTTTATAATTTTCTGTTTGATGACACCATTTTTTTATTTGCTGCAGATTTACCTAGAGTATGGCCGGACGAGGACAAGAACGGGGACGACAACAAGTTCAGAGAGGATCATCTTCTCAGCATTCTCCGTTCACTACGCCTACTACCCCAGATTCTCATACACGACCTGAGGATGAGTTCATAGATGCGACGATGGTTTATTCCTGCCATATACTTGTTCTTCAGTATGAGGAGCTACTCCATCTTCTAGATTGCCATCAGCTGTTATCCCTTCTTCTACTCCAGTAACTACCGGCACTACTACACCGGCTACTCCACCATTTGCTCCCACAAGAGAAAATCCTTTTCTAGGCCTTCTTATGTACAACGGAGTATATGTCCGCCGTCTAGGATTTGCAGACCCTCCTACTCTACCAAAGCGGCCAACCAATATCTTTCGTCCCGTGCTATGGGCCGATGGAGCAACGTAAGCATTTATTTCTCAATTCATATTTTTATTTTTTATTTTTTATTCTAATTGTATATTGTCTACTTATTTTTGATTATTTTTGATCAAGTCTGGGAATGATCTGGTGGAGATCATGCAGGGCTAATTTGATGTCCCTTATATCAACTTCAATGACATCCTGCTCGATCGACGATTCGCTTGGTTGGATAAGCTTGGGGTATGTATATAAATTTTATTTATAATAATATATATTTTTTTGATAACAATGATAAAAGATATTTTTTTAATTTGTAGAGGTTGTACTGGTGGCCAGATTATAGAGATATTGATATCCGAAAGTGCTACAAGATCATCGCTAGCAAGAGGTTGAGAGAGATGATTAATAACCAGAAGGAGCTGGCGTTAATTAGACTGGATCACCGTAAGGAGTTGCTGAAGATGGAGTACAAGGAGAATATTAAGAAGAAGATGGACACCCCGGCCTACAAGGCCAAGTGCGAGAAGGCGAAAGCTTCCCGTGCTTAGGGTGGTCTCCATACTGGTGAATCCATTTCGATCGTCGAATATTTTTGACGGATGGTTAGTATTAAAAAATTTTGCTAGATCAGTTTTTTATAATTCTATTTTATTTGCTTATTTTATAATTGCTTAATTTTTACAGTGCGGTAAGGCTACTAGAGCTGGGGAAGACCCCAAGACCATCAACTTTCTAGTAATCTTCCAATGGACCCACAATAGAAAGAAGGATTAGAAGCTCGTAGATGAGAGGGCCGCCAAAGCATATGCAAGTTGTCTTTATAAAATTTTATCAATTTAATTATATTATTTTTATAATTTAATTAGATTCTAGATTTTTAGGCAAAATAATCAAACTAGGTCAACTCTAGGTCAAACAGTCAAACATTGACATTTCTTAGTTTCTAGGTTGATTTTTTTTTTATCTATTTTGATGGTTTATGAAGTTATATTAGGTTATATTAAGATTGTAACAGAATATAAAGAGGAAAACTTATCTATCTCATATAAATTAATCGACAAGGGTGATTACTATTTTATTCAATTTCAAATATACTAAGAAATACTACTATAAATACTTAAAATTATGCACCTTGGTTAATATCCTATTTTAAGAAACAACACTTAAATACTGTAAATACTTAAAATTATAATTTTATTCAATTTACTTTAAACCTCATAGGAATGGTCCGATACCGATTTTGATTTTGATACTTTGAACCTTGGTTAATATCATATTTTAAAATATCATAGAAATCAAATATAGCAAATATAACTCAAATTATATACATATACTATGATATCTAGTATCTAATATGATACTCTAACCAAAATCAAATATAGAACATATAACTCTAAAATTATTAACTCTAAACATATTTATATAAATAAATATAGGAGTCGTATGAGATATTAGAGGGGGGGCACTAAGAGCAGTACGCTGACTAAAAAAAAGATCGGTGGATACAAGTTGTCGGGATAAAAAAAATGCGGCAGCGTGAAGGGTACCGGATCGTTGGCATCCCAACCGTCGGTTCTTTCCAGAGCTCCTCCGATGGCTACTCCAGCTCCATCAGTGCCCGGCTCTGGCATTCCTTCTGGTGTGATGTCTCTGGAGTATCTCACGATAATTGTGTATAAGCTACATGGACTGGTCCAACAGTTGATAGCCACTTGTGATGCTGCAACACCTGCTCCTCCGATAGCTACTATGACAGCTCCTCCGAAGGCTACTACGTTAGGTCCTCCAGCTACTCCGACGGCTCCAGCTCCTCCGACGGCATCGATGGGTCATCCAGTTTCTTCGACGGGTCCTTCTACTACTCTGTCTATTATTGCTCCTGATGATCTGTAGGATATCATCGCTATGGTTATGGCGCAGTACATAGCTAGCCGACAGTCACCGCCTCTACCGTCGACTTGATAGATTTTTTTAGTTTGTAATTTGTTTTTTAGTTTGTTGTAGTTTTTTGACTTGATTGTATTTATTTGACTTTATAGGATTGTATAACAGTTATTTATATATGTTTGGATTACTCTACTGTATTATTTTATTGTATATATAATATTTGTACATGTTTGTGTGGGTTTTGTTAGTTTGTATAGAATTTACTTGTGTGAATTTTATTTGTGTATAAATTAGTAAATGTATAACAGGTATATGCTCAGTAGAAATTAATTTTGGGGAAAAATATTACCTTTAACGACGGACTGGCGACGTAAAAACGACAAAAAATCAAGAAAATGTCAGGTCAGCGACGGATTACTAACAGAAAATCTCAAGCCAGCGACTACCTAGCAACGGACTATCCATCGCTAAAATGTCTTATACACACAAATATACCAAATATGTATCAGAGTCCGTCGCTAATCCATCACTGAGAGTGACGACTTAGCGACATATTAGCAATGAACTCTGTGAGCACTGAATGTGCAAAACCTTCTAAAAATTTTGGCAAATTTTGGGCTCATATAATCCATCGCTATTTTGTGGTTAGTATTTAAAAAATTTAGCGACAAAAATTATACGTCACTAATCTGTCACTGTATTTAGCAACAAAATTTTTTGTAGCGACATTAATTTTTCTGGTGGAACATTTTGTCGCTAATTAGTCGCTAAATGCAAATAGCGACAAAAATTTGCATTTTAGCGATAGATAATTCTGTCACTAAAACAGTATATTTTTGTAGTGTTTGATGTCTTACTCCCTTTTTTTCATTACTCATTATTATTTCATAATTGTGTTGATTAGTTTTATTACCCTATTCACTCCCCCCTCAAGGGTTTCTATACTTATGAGGTTTATTTGCTTTTTATTATCGACCAAGGCCAAAATCTTATATTATTGATGGTATAACGGGTTCGAAATATGTTTTTTATTTGCACAAAATCTCTATATATGGGTATTGGCACAATTTTTGTTGTCACGTTGTGGAAGGTCTCTTTCCTCTTGGATTCCTTCCAATGATTGCTACATTGATAAGCATAATTGTCGAACCAATCTCCTTTGTAACAAAAATTGATTCTCCCATAGTCATCATAGCGACCATATTTAGTGACATTGTTCCAACAACAGTAGCACCCTTGGTTAGTCGTCATGTTACCGCTATGGTCATCATCATGCCCCCTCTTGAAAAGATTATTGAGCTTGTTGCTCATATTTGACAAATCAACACAAGCCCACCTTAGACGATTATCCGGTGCTGATTCGTAACCCTTCCCCAATAGGTCATGGGTGTTTCTCACTCGTGATCCATTTTTTTACGTTGACTTGGCTTCCTTGATGGTTATTGAAAGCCTACCACTGCTTAACTCATCGAATGCATGGATTCAATCCTACAAAGAGGCTTCAATCACACAACTCGTCAAAGTTGGTCGCCATTGCTGTGTCCCCCCATGCCTGACGATACCTTTGAGACTTTAATTTTCCCTCACATAGCACAAAAATATGGATCACTGAGACCCAACGACCTAAGATAATAAAGTCTGGAACCTCGATTCTCAAACACAATAATCAACACCATAAACTCCCATGGAGCAAATCAATATGATACTTGTTAAAGATACAACAAAATTTAAATAGGACTGCCCATTTCTTTGTGCAAGCCCTATTTGAAGCAACTTTTACTCTGGACGGCCAAAATATTACTATAGGCTGCCCCCCCCCCCCAAACCCCCAAACTTCTTCATTCTAATTTCTACTCTCTCTCTCTCTCTCTCCCCAAATTCTCTTCCCCTTTTTCTCCACCTCTAATTAAAAACCCTAAACTTCTTGGATCATTCTTCTTGGATCTTTCTCCTTTAAGAAAAAATTGATTATGCCCAAACCATCTTTACAATCAAGGTAGATATCTTCTTCACAATCTTCTTCCTTATTCTTCTCCATTTCCAATTTTATCTTTGTAATTTGTATTACATTTTCATGAATATTTTCCCAATCCTTGTTAATGTACAAAAATCATAGAGTAGTAAGAAAAATATGTTTAGAATGAATTTAGGGTAGAATTTAGAAGTTTCGAACCCAATATTGGGTTTTAAAATCCAAATTTTCGCCCTAGGTCTTGAATGAAATATTTAGGTCTGTAGAATATATCTACAGTCTTGGGTACATCTAGGACTATAAAAAATTTCTTTATTTCTTCTTGATATTAGCATTGCAGGAATTTTCTACAATCCTTTATGTACTCGGGATTGTAGAAATCATCTACATTACTGAGTGATTTAGCACAGTCCTATTGTGTTTCACAACTATAGAATTTTTTTTTCTTTCTTTGATTGAAATATTTACTTTATGTTATAGCCACAACCCTAAGAATGATCTTGAGGAAGCGTGCGGGTATCAAAAGAAAATATCCCACTTTGTTAGTGTGCAAGGCATACAATATTGAGGGTGTTCATGTTGAGACAACCATTACTATCGTCAAACCCCTGACACCCTCTCAAGTTGCGAAACATCAAACCAAAAGACTAAAACTCGTTCGAAGAAACCTTCTTCTTTTTCTTCTTCTTCTTCCTCCGACAAAAAAGATGTACCAATTAATCAAAATTGCCCAAATGATGGTTCTGGACCTTCTCGAAAGCCGGATAGTGCGGTCGAGAATCGTTCAAATGGTTGTCGTATGTTACAGTCAATCGAGAACCATATTACATACCAGATATGGAACGATCCGATAAATAATTTTCTTATGATAAATTCTTTTTTTTAGATTACAATATTTTGAAGTTATAAGTTCATCCAATTGTTTATTTTTTTGGAGAGTTCTCGTATGCTAATGGTCATTTAACATGCCAAGATGTGCAATACCTGGGGGTTTGACGAATTAGGGGAAGCCGTCAAGGCCAAAATCAATACCACAACTTTACAAAATTTGGCTAAGTACTAGTATAAGATGGATGATAATGCACTCATATCATTGTTCGTAAAGTGTTGGCATCCAAAAACCAACTCTTTCCATCTCCCACTTCCAAAATTTGGCCAATTAGCGATGTTATTTGCGACGTCAAAAAATAATGTCTCTATATTCATAAATTTAGCGAATCCAAAAAAAGAAGTCGTAATACATCACAAATAGAGACGTTTAACGACTTTCAGCAACTACTTTCAGTATTGAGGGAATAGACGTCGCTAGGGGTCGCTGAACGTCACTATTTTTTTGTAAACAATGATGTTTAGTGACGTTGTTTAAAATAAATTTTAAAAATAGTGACGTTTGGCGACCTATAACACGTCGCTAATTTTTATTTACTGTGACGTTTAACGACGACCGTTTGAGATATTGCTAAAATATTTTCATATAGGATTCAGATTTTATTTCCCCTTTTCCAAAACTCCCAAAATTTTGAGCCCCCATCCCCAGCGACCGTGGTCCCCTGCGATCCCCCCGTGACTCCCTCGGGCTCCCCTCCGGCATGCCACACTGACGCTACCTTCGGCGCCCCATCCTCTCCACGGTCGACCACCCTCCATGCACAGTCAGGTAAACCCTAACCCTCTCTCTCTCTCTCTCTTAGCTAGCTGATGACACATACGACACACACACACTAAAATAGACACTTTGACACAACATACTCCTCCCACTCGAATGTGAGGCGACACACCCCTCTCTCTTTATTTTGTGTGTATATGTATTTGTGTCCTCTGTGTGCATCGGGTGTCCTCTATATGTGTGTGTGTATCCTCTGTTTGTGTGTGTGTGTGTGTGTGTGTGTGTGTGTGTGTCTCATGTTCCTATGTGTGCGTGTGTCCTGTGTGTGTGTGTGTGTGTGTGTGTGTGTCCTTCATATATATCATATGTGTGTGTAAACAATTAGTGCTACATTTATTATAATTTTTATGTTAATACTAAATGTATTAGTTTGGGTTGATGTTAGAATTGGATTTGATTTGTGAGCCACTATATAGTTCATAATTTCTATAGAGATCTTCTACTAGTTATCCTACAATTATTGGACAGTTATCCTATAATTGTTAGACATAATTAAGTATCAATGTGATTTAGTTGATAAATAAGAAATAGTGATTTAATTATTAAGACATTATCATTAGGGAACTAGCATAGGTAATTTAGTTAACATGTTTCATAATATGATCACATAATATATTTATATAAAAAATTATCTAACATAGTGTCACATTGGTAATGGTGATATCATGTATCTTAGTGCCTAGTATGCATGTGTAAGAGAGTGTGCATATTAGTGAGTGTCAACTTCTTTATCTGTGATAAACTAGTGTATCCTAGTGTCAATTATGTGAGTCTGGGTGAGTTTCATATGGATATAGAGAAAGTTGGGTAATAAAGTTATGTGTCAGGTTGAGTATCCATGAGAGTTGTAACAATAGTGTTAAGTATAGATAGGTGTCGAGTTTAGTATTTGGTTTATATCATAGTTAAGTAGCAAGGTATTTGAGTATGTATTTTAGTCAAGATATTAGGTACTGTGGGTTAGTATGGGTATTGTGGGTTAATGTTATCTTGGGTATTGTGGGTTGATATCATAGTTAAGTAGCAAAAAAAATAAGTATATATTTTAGTCAAGATTTTGTATTTGGGTATGGATAGTACCTAGAGTGTTTATGTGTGAAGTATAAATGACAAGTGTGGATACCCAAGATACAAGTAAGTATGTATGTCATAACCTGCACCTGGTGTGAGGGTACAAGTCAAAAACAACGCCCAGCCTACGCTGCAGAATCGGCGGTAGAACGCTGTCTGGGTAATCTATCTAACAATATAATGAACCACCGACAATAACAATATACTCAATCACAGATCTAAGATAAAAATGAGCACGAATGTGATAAAGAATAGAATAGTCACGTACAACTCATGAGTTTGAAATAATACATCAATGAGTCTGAAAGAATACTAACAAAATAGCTGGAGATTAGTCCCTACTGAGCCAGGGTCTTAGACTCTAGACCCACAATATCCTAAGGTCCAAAATATGTAGGGTACCAGTCCTCATTGTCATCTGAAAAAAAAATATCCAGTCAGGAAAGGAGCAGAGTACATCTTTAACAGCAGTTCTAATCAATGATAAAAACTATGTAATAGTAAATAGATATGAATATACAAGATGTACAATAGATACGAGAGATATATACAATAAGAAAATACTGGAATAAATATAATAATGAGTAATATGTCAATAAACAAGAAAAATTAATGACTAAGTATGCGAGTACTAGGTTTAACATATGATCGGCTTGGGAACATGATACAAGAATTATGGCATGATTAACCATACGTACAGTGTATGATTAATACTATTCAATACAAGACTTGATACAAGGAGGGTATGATCATATATCTACACTAAAATACTCCCCACCCTCGATTGGTATAATAGATCTAACCATGGTACGCTATGGCACGAGATTCCCCAAGAAGATAGCTAGTCTTTCCAAGAATCAGTGTTTGTACATGTACAAGATAATCAATGAAACAAGGCTTGCACAAGATACACCATATACTAAGGAATAACATCTCATGACAAGATCCGGATATACCAATCTGTGTAACCATCGTGTCAAGAGAACAAGGATATCTATAATAGATATAATAAAGTCCAGTGAATAGTCACACAAATGTCTGATACAGTACCTCGAAGACCTAGATATGGAATACAACATCAATACAAGATTCAGGAAGAAAAATATGTTAAACTAGTCAACATCTAGGTCAAAGTCAATTCTAAGTCAAAAGTCAAACTATGGTCAACTATAGTCAAACTATGGTCAACTACCTATTTCTAGGTTGCACAAGTCTAACACAAAAATATTGGGGTCAAATACTAAAGTCTAGGTCACAAAACTCATATCTTAGAATACTAGGATACCTTATCTCTGGATACATAAATCAATAAGAACACATAACGTATTATAATTTATATAAATCATAATTACAAACATTAAATAGATATCTTGGTTTTGAACCAACTTGGTATCTCGGTACTAAACTATAATATTTATACCCTAACCCAATACCTTGTCCATCCCCAATTACCTTGGTACTTACCTTGGTTTCTTAGGGTAATACCCCCTATTGTACATATGCTAAGTACCCATAAATAATATATATTACACTAATTATAATACATATAGCATACTATAATACAAGTAGCAAATAGGAATATATTTTTATATATATTATTTATCACTTATAAATATATATATATATATATATATATATATATATATATATATATATATATATATATATATATATATATATATATATAATTGGTAAACAGGCGCTACTGCCTAGACTGTTGTCGCTGAAAACTGTTGCTAAAGCCTCTGATACGGCTGTTGATACCCTACTGATTTAGCAACAGATGCCTGCAGTTGTTGGAAACTGCTGTCGCTATAGGGCTGTTGCTGTTGTTATTGCTACTGTTGCTGCCTATCAACGACGCTCTTGTCCGTTGTCACTAATACATATATATATATATATATATATATATATACAATATATATATATATATACATACAATATATATATATATATACATATATATATATATATATATATATATATATATATATATATATATATATATATATATATATATATATATATATATATATATATATATATATATATATATAATAACATATCTATATAACCCACATAATATATATATATATATATATATATATATACAATATGCATAATTACTACTAATAACTATACATACACCCTCACATAGTATTATATACATAATACACATAGTAATATACACACACATACATACTAAAATGTATATATATATATATATATATATATATATATATATATATATCTATATATATATATATATATATATATATATATATATATATATATATATATATATATATATATATATATATATATATATATATAATCATTCGCCATATATAACACACATTATATAATTATAATTATAACAACCCATAAATATCTATTTACATATGCATATTTATACATGCTACCATATACAATTATATATACATATATAAGAATAGCTACATACAATATATACACATATAATATATACATAGATACAAAGATCTAAGACACAAAATTACATAAATATATATACACCATCTTGGAGAATATATATATATATATATATATATATATATATATATATATATATATATATATATATATATATATATATTCTCCAAGAATACAAGAAATAGATCTACATATAATTTGCACAAACACATAGAGAGTATCACACCGTATCCCACTAGATCTAGGATACACATGTGATACGAGTGTACCACACATCCAAACATACCACGAAGGACACAAACAATTTAAATATATTATTTATGAACAATACGAAGAGTCAAATATAAATCTACGTGTCCGTGTCAAAATGTGACATGTACAAAGTCTCGTGTCAAAGAAAAAACTCACAAATCAACATGTATCACCAAAATATTGGGATACGACCTATACGTACCTAATTATGGATACAACACTAGCCCCAAACACACAAGTACTTGCCAAAATGATCTATAGGACCAATTGACACACACAACAAATGTTAATCTCAGAATTCTCCCCAAATTGACACAAAAAAGTACCATAACTTTCTTAATAGGCCTCCTATGAACACGAAACTAAATCCTATGGGTAGCCTATACATATGGGTTGATTTATCATGGTTAAATCTTAGATTTAGACCCTAATTTAAGTAAAAAAATTGAATTGTACCTACTGGGAGATGGATTCCCAATGCAACCTCCAAATATGATAAAATTGGCCTCCAACTTGTAGATCCTTGCTCCTCTTTGTAGATCATTGCTTCCTCTTTCTAGATCCTTACTCCACTAGTCTCCAATGGTGATTTGGAAAGAAATTAGGATAAAATTTGGTAGAGAAATAAAGTGGAAATGAACAAATTTGGTTGAGAGAAATTCTAGATCTTGTTTTAAAATAAATAGAGGAGAGAGAAATTAATTTCCCCCTCTTTAATAGGTTGGCCCCCCTTTTCCCTTCCTCAACCTTCTATGAATTGTTCAATATACCCCTTGGGGCCTCTCATGAAGAAATATTTTAGGAGAGATGCCTCTAGTCTAATGGTTTAATTAATTTAATCTATCTCCTAATCAATTATCTTTCTAAATGGGCTAAATTTTATCTATTAATTCATGTTGGTCCATGAGTCTAAAGTAAACTAGTTAGGTCCACTAACACAAGTCCAAAATAATTACTTAACATCTAACAATAATTAAAGAATACAACAAATAATTATTTACCATGCACAATATTTAATTAAATATAAAATTACTAAAATGTCCTTTCCTAAAAAATGTGGTAGTGACAAGTCTACCCTCCTAAAAAAAATTTTGTTCTTGAAATTCAAAGACGAAAAACTACCCTAAAAAAATAACAGAACAGAACTAAATAGCAGAACTAACTATGAAAGAACATAACAATGAACCAGAACTAACTATGAAAGAACATAACAATGAACCAGAACAAACTAGGAAAGAACATACCTCAAGGCACAAACAAATATGGATAACGCTCTCGTATTTCATCCTCTCTTTCCCAGGTAGACTCCTCCGGAGAGTGATGCCTCCATACGACATACACCAAAGGAATAGTCTGGTTCCTCAGCACCATCTCTCTCCGATCCAGAATCTCAACTGGCTGCTCTGGATAGCTAAGAGTAGGACCCACCTCTATCTCCGAGTGATCCAATACATGACTAGGATCTGCCACGTATAGTCTCAACTACGACACGAGAAATACGTTGTGCACTCCCTCCAATGTAGGTGGCCAGTCTAGTCTATAAGCAACTACATTGACCCTCTCTAGAATAGTGAAAGGTCCGATGAATCATGGACTAAGCTTTCCGCCTCTATCGAAGCAAATCGTGCCTCGTGTCGGAGAAATTCTCAGAAACACCAAACCACCCACCTAGAACAAAATACCACCTTAAGAACTTAATCTATAACAAACAACCAAAATCAAGCACAAAACAAAATCTAAGTATACCTCGAACTCCAAAGGTCTCTGGTGGCTATCGGTCCAGTGCCGCTGTTTGTCCTACGTCATACAAAATCTGTCTCTGATCAGCTGAACCTTCTCCGCTGCATCTACAACCATCTCTGGCCCAAGCAAAACTCTCTCTCCAATATCGTCCCATGACAAGGGAGTACGATACCTCCGACCGTACAGAGCTTCAAAAGGTGACATCTCTATACTAGCCTGGTAACTTTTATTGTAAGCAAACTCTACCAAATGGAGATGGTCCTTCCAAGAGCACCCAAAATCTAGTACACAAGTGCACAACATATTCTCGAGAGTCTGAATAGTCCTCTCTGACTACCTATCTGTCTGGGGATGATATGGAGTACTAAACTTGAGTTGAGTGCCCAAACTCTCCTGTAAACTCCTCCAGAAATGAGAAGTAAAACGACTATCCGGATTCGAGACTATGCTGACGGAAACTCCATGTATCCTAACGATCTACCTCACATACATTTCTTCTAGCTTTTCCATAGATAAACCCACCATAAAAGGCAAAAAGTGGGCCAACTTGGTCAACCTATCAACGATGACCCAAATCGTGTCTTTCCTTCCTGGAGATCGTGGAAGTTCGGACACAAAATCTATTGTAATATGCTCCCACTTCCACTCTGGAATGGATAATGGCTAAAGTAAACCTCCTGGCCTTTTCCTTTCAGCTTTTACCTGCTGGCAAACTAAGCATCTGGATACAAACTGTGTCACTTTTTTCTTTATGTCATACCACCACACACTCTTTTCCATATCCCGATACATCTTGTTGGCACCTGGACGCATGAAATACTAAGAGCGATGCGCTTCCTGTAATACCTTCTCACGCAGCTTCCCACTAGGCAGAAACAATCTAAATCTATGCCTCAAAGATCCATCCTCAATAATGGTAAAATTATCCTCCAATCCTGCTCTCACCTGAGCTCTGATGCTCCTCAGAGTATACCTCATACTGTGCTGCCTTGATCTTGTCTATCAAATCTGAATATATCTGTAGTTCCTACATCTGTATAGAACAATAAGGAACAATCACCTTAATGCCTAAGCTGTCTAAGTCCTCCAGCAAATATCGATCATGTATCAAGAACATAGCTACCGGATACCTGCTCAAAGTATTGGCAACTACATTAGCTTTCCCAGGAGGATATTGCAAAGATATATCAAAATTCTTTATTAGTTCCAACCACCGACACTGCCTCATGTTCAACTCCTTCTGTATGAAAACGTACTTCAAGCTTTTATGGTCTGTGAAGATCTCCACACGCACTCTATACAAATAATATTTCTATAACATCAAGTCGAAGATGACTGCTGCCAACTCCAAATCATGGGTAGGATAGTTCTTTTTATAAGGTCGTAATTGCCTGGATGCATAGGCAATCACTTTCCTATTCTGCTGAAGAACATAACCTAAATATTTCTTCGATGTATCACTATAAATAGTGAAACCTCTAGACCCTGATGGCAACGTCAAAATAGGAGTAGACGTTAACCTCTTCTTCAACTTCTCAAAAGCAACCTGGCAATCCTCCGTCCAAACAACTCTACATCCTTCCTGGTGAGTCTAGTCATCGGCTCGACAATTCTCGAAAAATCTTGCACAAAGTTCCTATAGTAGCTTGTCAATCCCAAGAAACTCCTGATCTTTGCTACTGAACTCAGGGTCTTCCAAGATTTCACTGCTGCGATCTTCTCCGGATCTACTGAAATACTATCACCAGTCAAAACATTCCCAATGAATTCTATCTTGTCTAGGAAAAACTCATACTTGGACAACTTTCCATACAGCTTCTCCTTCCTCAGCATATCCAACACAATCCTCAAATGCTCCTCATGCTCCTCCGGTGTCTTCGAGTATATGAGTATGTTGTCGATGAACACCACCATGAACTTGTCAAGGTACAGATGGAACACCTTGTTCATCAAGTTCATAAATACCACCGGGGCATTAGTCAACCCAAACGACATCACCATAAACTCGTACTGACCATACCGAGTTCTAAAAGCAATCTTCGGTATGTCCACCGGCTTCACCTTCTTCTGATGGTAGCCTGATCTGAAGTCTATCTTAAAAAATACCTTCGTACAACTCAACTGATCGAACAGATCATCAATCCATGGCAAAGGGTACTTTTTCTTGATAGTAAGATTATTCAAAGCCCTGTAATCAATGCATATGTGCACCAATCCATCCTTCTTCGGTATAAACAATACTGGGGCTCTCCACGGTAAAGAACTCAATCTGATAAACCTATTATCCTGTAATTCGTCCACCTACTTCTTCAGCTCGACCAGCTCGCTGTTGTTTACTCTATAGATATGCTGCAAAATTGGTTCTCCACCTGGTACCAAGTCTATAAAAAATTTAATATCTCGATCTGGTGGCAATCCTGGCAATTCCTCATCAAATACATCCAAGAACTCTGCTATCAACGGATGCAGTAAATCCTTATCTTTCTACCATAACTCTATAAATAATGCCTTCTTCCTACTCCGCAGCTCCTCTAGCAAACTCGAACTCTGGTGGCATACCAAACAAAACTCTATCTCATCTACAAGCTATGCTAGTATGGTTCCTACTAAACCAATCCATCCTGAGTACAATATCGTAGCTCGAAAGTGGCATTACAAGTAGACACGCACTAAACTTCCAGCCTCCCAAAGTAACTCTTTGATCCTTGCAAATATTATTAACCAGGATAATGCTTTCCCCGGTCATGATCTTGCAAGTCCTAAGCAAAGACTCAGCTACCAAAACATGCTTTATAGTAAAAGAAATAGATATAAAACTATGGAAAGCACCACTATCAAACAAAGCTAAAGCTATAATAGAATTAAGAAAAATAGAACCTGTGATAACATCTCCGGTGGGTTCGTCCTCTTTAACGGTCATAGAAAATGCTCGTCCCTGACGGGCACCTCCCTGCTGTTAATGCTGGACATAATGCTACTGCTGTGTTAGAAGCGGTCCCCTCGACTGTACTACAAGTGGTCTCATCTGTGCTCTCGAAGCTGAAGCTACTCCCTGAACTGCACGAAGAGGATTGGAAGGACACTTTCAAAGCTGATGCCCTTCAGTACCATAATACAAACAAACTCCCAACCTCCTCCTGCAAACTTCCCAGATATGGCTTGGATTCTTGCAGTAGTGGCAAGAATCTTGCTTAACTGTCTCTGCTGCTGTGGTGCCTGGTGAAACGATGCCCTAGCTGGAGTCTGGTGTTACTGTTGCTGGAAAGGTCTAAAGTGGAAATGAGGATGTTTTACAGATATTGTACTGTTATTTTCCTCCAGGAAAGAATCACGGTCTCTCTTGGGCTTCAAACCCAACTCTCGCTCAACCTTGCGTGCCTCCGTAAGTATCTCCGAGTATGTCTCATAAAAGATGGAATGAGGATCTTTACTTCCTAGTTTAGACCCTCACAAAAATGAATAGCTCGAACCTCTAGCCCTCTCACTAAATACTCTACAAATTGGCTTAATCTGCCGAACTCTATAGTGTACTCCTCCACAGACATGCTCCCCTGAATGAGACTCTCAAACTGTCTCCCCAAGTCTAGCATGTCTTCCCGAGCAAAAAACTTCTTCTTGAAGAGGTCCTTGAATACCTCCCACGACTGTCCTGCATCAAACAGAATAAGCTCATTCCTGAACCAAGTATGAGCGCCGTCGAACAGTTGAAGTCCTACTGCCTCAATCTTCAGATCCTCAGAAAGATAGGACACCCTCATAAGACTCTCAATATCCTCGAGCCAATCATCAGCATAGACGATGCCCTCCGTCCCGTTGAAGGTCTTAGGCTCCAGTTTCTTGAAGTCCTGAATGTTGCCTGGCCGAAGCTGAGCAACCTATGGAATAACTTGCTGCTGAACCAGAACTTCTCTCTCGACTACGGCACGAGCAAGCTGATAAGCACTCTCGATGCCCTACCATAGAACATCAGTTTGCCTCTGATATGCCTCTGACTAAGACCTCTATGCCTCGAGCATCTCACAAAATATTGTAAACATCTGTGTTGCCTCTGCTTGCACAGAAGGTGGAGGTAAAAGCCCCTCCGATACAGCTGGCACAGTCCTCTAAGTAGGTGGTAGACCTCTAAAAGAAGCTGACATTCCAATCACCAGAGAAGTGACTGGTGCAGGCCCTCGTGATGTCGCAGACCTCTCAGAAGCTGCTCTTCCCTGCTGCGATCTAGTCTTAGACAGCATCTTGAGACAAAGCGAGTTAAGAATCAAAATGGTACATGATGTAAGACACTCAATGAAAGGACAGATTAAGACATCAAGTATCAATATTAAAGGAGAATAGTTGAATCAAAAGAATTTTCCTAGGTGTGATTGAGTATCTCAGCCTATATCCTATATCCTATCGCAGGCTCACAATAGTACAACTAAATCGTCGCACTACCAAGATATCGCATAACTTATGAAGCTGGACCTGTATGTGCCAACACTAAAAATGTGTCATGACCCACACCCGGTGTAAGGGTACAACTCAAAAATAATGCCCAGCCTACAATACAGAATCGACGGTAGAACACTATTTTGTTCATCTATCTAACAATATAATGAACCACCAATAATAATAATATACTTAATCACAAATCTAAGATAAAAATGAGCACAAATGTGATAAAGAATAGAATAGACACATACAACTCATAAGCCTAAAATAATACATCAATGAGTCTGAAAGAATACTACCAAAATAGCTGGAGACAAATTCAGTACAAAGAATACTAAGAAGCTACTAGTCCCGGGTCAACTGTCTCAGTTGGAAAAGTCCCTCCTGAGCTAGGGTCTCGGACTCTAGACCCACAATATCCTGAGATTTATTATGTGTAGGGTACCAGTCCTCAGTGTCCTCTGGAAAAAATATATCCAGTCAGGAAAGGAGCAGAGTACATCTCTAACATCAGTTCTAATTAATAATAAAAACTATGTACCAGTAAATATATATAAATATAAAAGATGCATAATAGATACGAGAGATATATAAAATAAGGAAATACTAGAATAAATACAATAATGAGCAATATGTCAATGAATAAGAAATACTAATGACTAAGTGTGTGAGTAGTAGCTTTAACATGTGATCAGGTTGGGAACATGATACAAGAATTATGGCCTGGCTAATCATACGTACGGTGTATAATTAATACTATTCAATGTAAGACTTGATACAAAGAGGGTATAATCACATATCTATACTAAAATACTCTCTACCCTCGATTTGTATAATAGATCCAACCATGGTACTCAATGGCACAAAATTTCCTAAGAAGATAGCTAGTCTTCTCGAGAATCAGTGTCTGTACATGTACAAGATAATTAATGAAACAAGGTTTGCACAAGATATACCATATACCAAGGAATAACATCTCATGACGAGATCTGGATATAGTAATCCATGTAACCATCGTGTCAAGAGAACAAGGATATCTACACTAGATACAATAAACATAGAGGATATCATAAATGAGAAACTATCAGAGAATGTACTCGCCTGAAGTCTAGTAAATAGTCTCACAGATGTATGATACAGTGCCTCGAAGATCTAGATATGGAATACAACATCAATACAAGGTTCCGAGAAGAAAATAAGTTAAACTAGTCAACTTCTAGGTCAATATCATTCTAAGTCAAAAGTCAAACTATGGTCAAATATGGTCAACTATAGTCAAACTATGGTCAACTATGGTCAACTATAGACAAACTATGGTCATCTACCAATTTCTAGGTTGTACAAGTCTAACACAAATATATTGGGTTCAAATACTAAAATCTAGGTCACAAAACTCATATCTTAGAATACTATAATACCGTATCTCTGGATACGTAATTCAATAAGAACACATCACGTATTAATATAAAAATAATTTATATAAATCCTAATTACAAACCTTAAATAGATACCTTGGTTTTGAACCAACTTGGTATCTCGGTACTAAACTATAATATTTATACCTAAATCCAATACCTTGGCCATCCCCAATTACCATGGTACTTACCTTGGTTTCTCAAGGTAATACCCCCTACTTTACATATGCTAACTACCCTTAAATAATATATATTAGACTAATTATTATACATATAGCATACTATAATATAAGTAGCAAATAGGAACATATTTATATATATATTAATTACCATATATATATAAATATACCTATATATATATATATATATATATATATATATATATATATATATATATATATATAATTGGCGCTACTGCCTAGACTGTTGTCGCTAAAAACTGTCGCTAAAGCCTCTGATACGGCTGTTGATACCCTGCTGATTTAGCGACAGATGCCAGCAGTTGTTGCTAACTGCTGTCGCTATAGGGCTGTTGCTGCTGTAATTACTATTGTTGCTGCCTTTCAGCGATGCTTGTTGTTGCTGTTGCTCTTGCGGCTGCTGCGGTTGCGACACTCTTGCCCGCTGTCACTAATATATATATATATATAATATATATATATATATATATATATATATATATATATATATATATATATATATTATACATATATATATAATAACATATATATATATATATATATATAACCAACATAATATATATATATATATATATACAATATGCATAATTAATACTAATAACTATACATACACCCTCACATAGTATTATGTACATAATACATATAGCAACATACATACACATACATAGTAATATATATATATATATATATATATATATATATATATATATATATATATATATATATATATATATATATATATATATATATATATATATATATAATCATTCACCATATATAACACACATTATATAATTATAATTATAACAACCCATAAATATCTATTTACATATGCATATTTATACATGCTACCATATACAATTATATATACATATATAAGAATAGCTATATACAATATATACACATATAATATGTACGTAGATACATAGATTTAAGACACAAAATTATATAAATATATACATACCACCTTATATATATATATATATATATATATATATATATATATATATATATATATATATATATATATAATTACATTCTCTAAGAACACAAGAAATAGATCTGCATATAATTTGCACAAACACATGGAGAGTATCACACTGTATCCTACTAGATCTAGAATACGCATGTGACACGAGTCCACCACACATCCAAACATACCCCGAAGGACACAAATAAGTCACATATATTATTTATGAACAATACAAAGAGTCAAATACAAATCTACGTGTCCATGTCAAAATGTGACATGTACAAAGTTCCGTATCGGAGAAAAAAATCCCTAAATCAACACATATTACCAAAATATTGGGATACGACCTACACGTACCTAATTGTGGATACGATACTAGCCCCAAATACATAAGCATATGCCAAAATGATCTATAGGACCAATGGACACACACAACAAATATCAATTTCAAAATTTCCCCCAAATTGACATAAAAAGTACCATAACTTTCTCAATAGGTCTCCTATGAACACAAAACCAAATCCTATGGGTAGCCTATGCATATGGATTAATTTATCATAGTTAAATCTTAGATTTAGAACTTAATTTAAGAGAAAAAACTAAATTGTACCTATTGGGAGATGGATTCCCAATACAACCTCCAAATATGATAAAATTAGCCTTCAACTTGTAGATCCTTGCTCCTCTTTGTAGATCCTTGCTTCCTTCTTCTCGATCCTTGCTTCACTAGTCTCCAATAGTGATTTAGGAAGGAATTAGGATAAAATTTGGTAGGGAAATGAAGTGAGAATAAAGAAATTTGGTTGAGGAAAATTCTAGATCTAGTTTTAAAATAAATAAAGTAGAGAGAAATTAATTCCCTTCTCTTTAATAGCTTGCCCCCCTTTCTCCTTCCTCAAGCTACTATGAATTATCTAATATACCCCTTGGGACCTCTCCTGAAGAAATAATTAAGGAGAGAAGCTTCTAGTCTAATGGTTTAATTAATTTAATCTATCTCCTAATCAATGGGCTTTCTAAATGGGCTAAATTCTATCAATTAATTTATGTTGGTCCATGAGTCTAAACTAAACTAGTTAGATCCACTAACACAAGTCCAAAATAATTAATTAATATCTAAAAAAATTAAATAATACAATAAATAATTATTTATCATGCACAATATTTAATTAAATATAAAATTCCTAAAATATTATTTCCTAGAAAATATGGTAGTGATAATCTATAAGACTAAAAGCAATATCAAACTCATGATATCACCCATATACATAAATCAGAGTTGTCTATATGTCTACTAGGTTTGGAAATCAATATCAAACTTATATATTTATATATTATATGGGTATTTATGAATCACGCTATGGATACTCACGCATAATAACTCGAATAATCATGCATCAATCAGAGTTGATACTTTGATGAACATATATATCCATCTTTGCATCCATTTGGATAATATACTTGAATGATATCTATTTATCTTTGCAGAAGTATATTAAAATAGATCTGAATTACTACCTGCGTTATTATTCGTGGATGTACAACCGTTATCCTGATGAAATGTGTGGTGTACAGGATAAATTTATATAAGGGGTGGAACAGTTCTTATAGTTTGCTAAGGCGTTCCCTCAGTACATGCATGACACCAAAATTAAGTATCCGTATATAAGATATCGCAACTTGAAATATCACTAAGAAGTGGATATGATATACCAAGAAATTTTATGCCAAATTACTATCAGTGGAACTCACACGAAGAACTTGTGTCTTTAGCATCGGAGCCGGATCCTTATATGGAGCGTTATATGGATATTCACGACCGCGCTGATTATGACGACGGGTGCGTGAATATGGTTTTTGACGATGCCGGACCTAGTTTTAATTCGGATAATCATGTTGTAGCTGAGAAGGCAACAAATATTGATGCTGTAAAGTTTATAGAGTTATTGGAGAATACAAGGACTCTATTATATCCTAGTTGTGAGGATCATTCACCATTAAGGTGGTTACAAGATTGTTGAGCATCAAGTCCTATTTTAATATGTCGCAAGAATGCTACAACCGACTGATAGAGTTAATTATAGAGAACTTGTCGGAGGGTGCTAAGTTGCCTGAAGACTTCTACTGATCTAAGAGGATGGTGTGATCGCTCTGGATGGGTTAGAAGAAAATTGATGCATATAACAATGGGTGCATATTGTACTATAAAGATAACAATGATCAAGATGCCTGCAGATTTTATGGTATTAATCACTACAAGGCCACTGGTAGAGGAAGGTCTGTCGGTGCAAGGAAGCCAACCAATTTGATGCTCTACTTGCCTTTGACGTCGTGGTTGTAGAGGTAGTTTATGGTGAAAGAGACTGCAGAAAATATGAGTTAACAAAGGCAAAAATAGATCGAAGGAGTGTTGGATCATCCATCTGACGGAGAAGCATGGAAGCACTTTGATCAAGAGTATATAATTCTGATTCAAATCTACGTAATGTCAGATTAGGGATCTTCTCCGACGGTTTTACCCCATTCAGACTTTCAGGCTCCCAGTATTCGTGTTGACCTGTGATCGTCACTCCATAAAATCTACCACTTTGGATGTGCATGAAGACTCCGTATATGTTCCTAACCTTTATTATCCTGGGTTTGAACAATCCAAAGTGGAACATTGATGTGTATTTATAGTCATTGATAGATAAGTTGAATCAGCTGTGGGAAGTAGGTTATAATACGTACGATATTTCTAGAAAGAAGAAGTTTCAGATGAGGGAAGCACTTATTTGAACCATCAACGACTTTTTAGCTTATGGAATATTATCGGGATAGAGCACACATGGTCGTCTCTCATGTCCATATTACATGGACCATACTAAGTCTTTCCATTTGAAATATGTAGGCAAATCGTCCTTATTCGATTGTTATCAATAATTCCTGCCAAATGATCATCCGTACCGGAGGAACAAGAATGCTTTTTGTGCCAGCATTGTAGATAAGACCAATCCACCGCCAATGTAGCCCAGATATACGATATGGGTAAAGATAAAAGATTTATCAAGTGCTATCTAATAGCAAGCTAAGGGGTACAAGTGTGACAGATTTGGTCATACTCATAACTGGACAAGGAAGAGTATATTTTGGAATCTGCCATATTGGAGCACCAATATGATCAGACATAAACTTGATGTCATGCATATCGAGAAGAATATATTTGACAATATAATTAATAATGTAATGGACGTAAAGGCGAAGATGAAAGATAATCCGAAGGCTAGGTTGGACATGGAAGAAATCTATAGACGTCCTGTGATTTATTTGATAGAGGAGAGGAATGGAAAGTTGAAGTAGACTAAGGCAATTTTTTCACAGGAGACGGAGGATAAAGGGTGACTTTGTAGGTGGATTCATGGCCTAAAATTTCCACATGGGTACATGTCAAACTTAAAAAGATGCATCGACCTAAAGAAAAATAAACTAACGGATATGAAGAGCCACGATTATCACATATTCATGAAGAGGTTAATTTTGATTATATTTTAAAAATTCTTACCGCAGGTCATCTAGGATACATTGATAGTTCTCAACATATTCTACAGAGATCTTTATTCGAATAGGATGCTCGTCGATTATCTAGAAAAGCAAGAGAAGGACATTTTGGTAACACTTTACAAGCTCGATAAGGTGTTTTCTCCTGGATTCTTCGACTCCATGGAGCATTTGCCAATTTATTTTTCTTATGAGGCACATGTTATTGGGCTTGTCGATTATTGGTAGGGTGGATGTACCCATTCGAGCGGCATCTGAATCACCTTAAGAGAAAGATAAAAAAATAAGGCACAGGTTGAGGGATCTATTTGTGAAGCTTATGTTCTCGAGCAGATTACAAACTTTTGTACGGCGTATTTCAAACCTTATATTGCTACTAATAGAATAAGAGTTCTGAGAACCGACGACAGATATCAAAAATCTAATAATACAATACTGAAAGTATTAAATGCGTCCGAAAAGCCTTCGGAGAAAATAAAGAAGAGATATTTTAATGACGATGAGCTAAGGGCTGATCAATTGTATATATTACTCAATTTCAATGAGGATGAAGTGGAGAATCTAGAGGGGCAAGTAATTAATTCATCTACATTTAAGTCATCTCAATGTAATAGTATAAGCTAATATTATGCTACTAATTGTCGGTTGCTTCATTATTTTTCCACACATATAATAATGAGCTGCGATCGATTAGACCCTAAATAACAGATAAAGAAGTAGAAAAGAAATGAGATATTATTTTCCTTTTTGGTTGAACACATATCTAAGAAGCTCGATAATTACTTTTTCTGTATACATATGCACAATAAAAAACTTACTATCGCTTCTTTGGTATTTAGGTTGTTCGTCTAATAACACTCGAGACTGAATCTATTAGAACTCTAGCCAAGGGACCAATTACAGCCATTAAAATATGGCCAAGTTACTGTGTGAATAGATTTTTGTTCAAGTCAATAAATGCCCCAATTAGAGACAGCTTTCTAGATCTTGATTGTACGAAAAATAGTTGTTTGTGTATTAAATCTTTGAACTACAAAGATGGCGATCCAGACAATATTTTTTTGGCATCTTATGAGAGATTATGGAGTTGACATATAATTATGGCATAAAAATCTGCTAAGATCGTGTTATTCAAGTATGAATGTTTCGATCCTATTCAAGATCAAGGTTAAAAAATTGACAAGCACAGTCTTCTGGATATAAACTACAAGCGTAGATATCAAGGCTATGAACCATTTATCTTATCAAGTCAGGCTCAACTTATGTACTTCACAACTTATTTTAGACGAAGAAAAGCGAGATCAGGCTGGTGGGCAGTATGCAAGACTAAAGCTAAAAATACCTTTGACTTTGACGAAATAGCTTATCAGGAGGACGAGCTACATCTTGTAAGAAATATTATAGAGGTCGACTCAACGGAAGTTTACTCATTATACGACTAATAATGTAGAAGAGGTAGAATTATCCGAAGATAAAAATAAAGATAAAGATGAAGACAAAGATGAAGTAGATGAAAGTGAAGATGAGGAGTAAGAGGAAGATGAGGACAAAAAATACGAAGAAGATAATTTTTTTGAAGATGATTGAAAATAAAATAAATCCATTTAGACTTGTGACATGTATTATATTTTGATTGTAGAATGTACTATAATTTTGACTTGTGACAATACTAGTTATTTACTATACAATTCTATTAATACTGTGAGATATGACACAGATACAGGTAAACCCTAACCCTATCTAACCCTATCTGATACGACACAGACACAAACACGTACACACACATATATACATACATAATATGACATATTAACTGTCACTTTCTGTTCCCGATATAGTATTTGGATCGCATTTAATTTTAGCACGATTGCATGTGCATGGAGACTAGACCCATTCTTTTGTTTAACCTGGATTATGGTTCATTTTGTAGGTTGGTTCAAGTCGTGAGAACCCTTGGTTCAACCCTTAATCCTACTAAATATTATCCAACCTTTACGTTCTCCCTCTTCATTACTTCATTTCTTTCTCTCTCTTGTGTTTTCTCTTCCATTTCCAAAGAAAAGTACATATTTCATAAGAAATGGAGAAACCCTCCATATTATTATTTTATCATATTTTGTACGTATTTTTAAGTACTTTTATTTCTTGTAGTTTTCTATTTTTATGGGGGGTTTTGAGTAGATCTACATTTCTAACTTAGGATTTTATGAATTTTGTTAGTTTTCTTATTTTTGATCTATTAAACATATATTTTAGAAAACTAATTTTTGCTACATGATGTAGCTTTTAATTTATAGCATTTTGGCTTTTGGTTCACTCGATTTGGACTTAAAATATAGATTTTATGGACAAAATAAGATTTTAGTTTTAGGAGTTTTTGCTATGGCCGAACCTGCTGTTTAGAGAAGACGAACTCTTCATACGACCATCGATTTATACGATTGAGAGTGCTATACGGCCTGAGTTTTTGTCGCATACTGAACAACATGTGTCCATTTTGTTAGATGCATGACTGCCATCACACAAGTATTCTGGAGCTTATCTTTTAAATCCTTTTGTGTTCACTCGTTGAATGCATAAAAAATTCACTAAGTCCAAGAGACCTCCTTGCGGCATTGACCTCCAAGTTGAACCGACCCATATGCGGTAGAAGAGCATGTGGCCACTTTTCCTTGGATGCATGACTCTGAAACCTTGGCACATCTTTCTATAGTTTTGTTTTTTTCCTGATACACTTTATGCATTATCACATCAATCACTTTATGTCACATCACTGACACATTATTCATTTCCTGTTAATTTAATACTTATACCAAGGAGTAAGCCTGAGCATGTGGCCCTGACTCCATATGCGGCCAAGTGGTTCATGTGGCCTGACTTTATATGCGGCCAGGATTTGTCATACGGCCCTGACTTCATATGAGACCTAGAATCATATGTGGCCTGGGCTTCCTATGCGGCCTTACTAGTTTTGATTGAATATTTCTTATTCTTTGAGACCCAATATATTATTGGTATTTAGACTCAAATACTGTATCCATGCTGACACCACTATTGCTTGATATTTATCCATGATTTAATGTGCGTCGAGGTACGACACATCGTGTCATGTATTAAGTGATTATATTTGGATTATGCATCTAGAATGCCTCTAAATTTTTGAACGCATAATATTATAAATATATATTGTTTCCCCAACACTGGCTTAATAAGCGAGTCAACTACCAAAGCGTGGCTAGGATATTTATTGACTGAATGTTGCATACACGCTCAGGTGAATCCAAATTTGACTTTCATGGATTCATATCTATCACGCCCCTACTTTGTACGACATATTAAGAGAAATTCTAATATGACCATGTCTTGAGATTTTGAATACAATATAGGGCTAATTATGTAACTAAGTGGTAGTAACATTGAAGGGAACGGTATCCCGAGATCATGCCAATGAACCTTCCCACAGAGATTTATTCTAACTGTGTTGTGGGTTGGCCACTACAGATACTGTATATCATCTGCCTTAGTGGAATGCAGTATTTGACCTATTATTATGTCGAGCCATTGTTTCACTATAGGATCATTGGAACTATTAATACCGTATTTTAGCACAGAGGTCCTACGGGAAACTAGTGCATCTCATGAATACCTATTTTATTCATTGGTTCTGTTAGCTCATGTTCGGTATTGGTGTGATCTGAGGATACCAATTATGCATTATTTCTGAGATAACCTCAAAATCCATAATTAGCAAGCCAAACAAGTGATTGGCCGATACAGAAAAAATGGAGTTGGTTGTGATTATAAATATTCAGTTAATATCCTAAAAAAATAGACTATCATGGTGTAATGGTTCAACCCTTATCCTTGTTTTGTTGTAAGGTTTAGCCTTTGTGCTAGGATGTGCCTTGGACCCAAGTTACAACATT
Source organism: Iris macrosiphon (assembly GCA_036927795.1). Lineage (NCBI taxonomy): Eukaryota > Viridiplantae > Streptophyta > Magnoliopsida > Asparagales > Iridaceae > Iris > Iris macrosiphon. The sequence goes on from JAYESA010000009.1 coordinate 158,869,993, forward strand.
GAACTTATGTATTATTATGTAATTATTTTTTGGATTTTTGTTTCTCCATTTCGTGCTTTCTTTATGGTACTTGCTATTTGGGGTCTAACCCCACTGGTTTTGTGTGGCCAGATTTTGATCTAGCACCCGAGGATCCAGCATACCTTCCTCCAACTCATGGTCCGTACCAGGAACATGGTTATAAGGGATAGCGAATAAGTTTTCTTTATCCCTGCTCATCATTGTGCATTTAATTCCTTTGGGCGTTTAGCCACCAGCACCCGTTAGCCGGCTCGTTTGGATATTAGTTTTCTTATATGATTGTATTAAATCAGACTGTAGCTTATCATTGTCATATACTTTTCTTACTCTTCCATCTTCTTATTTTATACAGCTGATCTCCAAAATATTTTGAGAAAGCATTTGGGACACATTATTGCTTTATCATATATGCTCTATGCTTATTGTTTCTTGTTTGAATGATTGAGACATAAAAGTTCTTGACCCTAGAAAACTTGATTATGGCATGCACCCCCTTGTCTTATAGTGCAGTGATCGTCGTACGACGTATAGCACCTAGTACGGGGTAGCTGACCATATCCGTCTCCATATTCTGGTACTGGGACGTGACATTCACACACACACAAATAGGATACACTCACACTAATATGACACACACATGCTGACATAATATACCGATACAGACACACTTTTCTTACAAAATAGTGTTGCATGTGTGTATGTGTATTTGTATTACATTTGGTTATATGTGTATGACGGGCCCTATGTGTCGCATTTGGTTATATGTATATTTGTGTTGCAAAATATTTTAGGGTTTCAAGTTGTGACTATGATCATGCCTATGTTTTATCATCATATATTACTATCAGGTATGACAGGACGATGCAGATTATTTGGAGGTAGATCCTCTAGATGGAGTGCTCCTTCGGTACCAGCTATTGATTCCGGATCCCCATCGCATAGTACTCTAGTATATCGAGCATTTATATCTCTGACTCAGTCGATGGTATATGGTAGTACTCATAGGACAAGCAGTTCTATGCCTGAGACTACTTCCTGTCCAGCCTTCCTTCTACGGACGACATAATAAAAATAGAGGAGCAGATGGAGGAGTTTGACCCAACGTCGTCTGCGCATGATCATAGCGATCCTCCATGCATGCCTCCGGACGAGACAATAATGGAGATTTAGAGGGACAGGCCTAGCATGTAGGTTGAATAATTAATATTTTCCAAATGCTTATATCTATATATTCATGAATTTAATTATTGTTATATAGATATCATCCCTCGACGGTATATAGAGCACCAAGAAATTTTCTGAGGCAGAACTACGGTGGTCCTTCGACCAACTACTCAGATGCTCCTGAAGATACAAAAGCAATATGGTTTTCCCTCTTCAAGGTAAAAATATATTTATTTTTAATATCAATAATTATTTATGCATATTATGTAAGTCTCTATTTTACTTTTTGTAGAAAACTTATTTCTATCCACCACACCGTACTGAGAAGATCGAGAAGCAGTTTCCTGCCATCGCCGCCAAGATGATCTATGATGTGATCAACGACCAGAAGGCTCGTGATCACTCCGGACAACCGATCCACTGTTGGATCATGCCTGAGCAGTGGACTGCGATGAAGGTGAGATTCGATGAACCCAGGTACAAGAAAAGGTCAGAGAAGGCAAAGACGGCTAGGTTATAGGAAGAAAAGTGGTGTAGTAGCTCAATTCCCATGACGAAATATTTTTATCGTCTGGTATATATTTTATTAAATATATATTATTTTATTAAAAATAGGATAAGATGTTTAATTTTAATAACAAATAATAAAAATTTTAACAGGTACAGAGGGGTTAGGATGCCAACATGGTGACAGTCTTCCTTGCCACCCATCGGAAGGGCAAAAATCTTATCGATGAGAAGGCCACGCAGACCAATATATGTTTTACTACCCTGTGTTAGTTTTAATATAACTTAGAAAATATGCAAATAGATATCTATATAGTTAGTAATAAGTAACTTAGATGTTAGCAACCACTTTTCAAGTATGAGTAACTTAAACTATGTGATCGGGCAACTGCTAATGCACGTGCAGAGGGAGGGGTTGGTACTTTATCACAGCCCTCTATAACTTCATCGATGGACGACCTTTGGATGACCATCTTTGGTGGTCTTAAGAGGGGTATATAATAAGGTATGGGATCCTATGATGCCTTTGTTGCGATGCAGTCCTCAAAGGCCCCCTCAGTCAGTGTGTATTTCTTGCAGCCTTCGCAGGAATTGGCCTAAGCTAAGGAGAGCGTTGACCGTCATATTGTTGTCCTGCGTGAAGAGTTGCTATAGAGGATTCTTGAGCAGCCATAGTTTGTGCCACAGACAGACGATGCGATGATCACCGCACGTTTCCATTCGCTCTCGCATAGCCTTATGGAGCTCAGTACTCTGAGCCAGACGACAGAGCATAGCCTTATGGAGCTTGGAATTTGAGCCAAATGACAAACCACAGATTGAAAACTCTGGCCATGTCTACGGAGCATAGACAAACAGAGCTGGAGGGGCCGCATACGACCATAAGTGACTCATTTGCGAGGATACATGTGGCACAGGATTTATTGAGTCGCTTAGTGGCGGAGAACACTTCGACGGTGGTATCTGCCATGGATTCATACAATGCTCGATTGCTAGCATTGGAGCAGATACGTCCTCCTAGTGCATCAACATCGACACCGACTCCATCACTGCCTCCTTCATCGGCACCGGTGACACTTTCACAGGAGCAGTTTGAGTTTTTTCTATCCCAGATGCGCGTCGGTGCTCCTCCTGATCAGTAGTAGTCCTTATTTAGATAGGCTTTAGTATGTTTGTGTGTATTGATCCATTCTTGGGTCATTGATGTATTTATTTTATACTTTTATTACATTCTGTGAAGCATGTGACACTTAATTTAAATTTATTTATCTACTTCTTGAGAGATATTTAGTGTAATATAACTTTGTAGATTTCTTTCTATGAAAGTTTAGTTTATTATTCAAATTAATTGTATGTAAATTTACCGGTATTGAGTATTCCACCGAAGGGGTTGGCGAACCCCGAAAATTCAAAGGAGGGTTGCTTTGGGTCTATTTATATAAACTGTGATTTTATAACTGCAAGTAGAGTTCTGTTGAGAAATATTTTACAAACCGCAACCTATTATTTTAAAAAAAATTTAATTTATCGAATTCAAAAAAATATTTTGTGACGTTCACCGACGTACATTTATGTCGCTAACAACTATCGGAATATCTCTACTTGCTACCATGGACGTCGCTAGTACATCGCTAACAAGCTGACATGGCAAAACTTGCCATGTAGGCATTATTGCACAAAAAGTTATTAATAATTTTGCTAAAATAGCAACACACCATATCAGCATTATTGTAGCAAAACATCGCTCATAATGTCGCTAATATAGCAACACGCCATGTCAGCATTATTGCAGCAAAACGTCGCTCATAATGTCGCTAATATAGCAATGTGTTGTGACCAAAGCTTACTTTTCCAAGTTAACGATGACACGTCGTTAATTGTCGTATATTCTGCGATGTCTTCTCGTCGTAAATATACGTCGCTACAACGACGACTAGCGACATTTTTGTTGTCAGCGGCCATGTAATATGCGACAACATAAAAATGTCGCTAGTTACGTCACCAAATTATTTTAGCAACGTTAGTTTACATATTAGCGATGTTTTTGGATGTCGCTAATATGTGTTATTCTGGTAGTGTCCCAAGTAGGGATACGACGATTACCTTCGATGACGTTCATCATATTTTGGTCCTTAGGATTGATGGTCGTGTCTGTAGACATTACAAAAAAGTGTTTAAACTTTATTATAAATTAATAGTGTAGTAAAATGAGAATCCTAACACTGAAAATTCTAAGTACAAAAGAATCTAGGAATTATAGCGATAGAGAGCAAGTCGTGTATGTCTATTTTACTCCGTTGACTATTCTATTGCAAAGATTGGGAATTCACTAACTCTCAGCTTAATGGCAAAAAGGGCAGCAAATTGGCTTAAAGTACTTAGCCTTCAATCCTTTGGGAAGCACATATCTCAATTATTTATAGCCATTCATATAGTAACGACTATATGCGCTTGAATCTAAAAAGTCACTATTTTTTGACTCTGTCGCATAGGATTTGACTTGCCACATTGGCTTCTACGATAAATATGTAGAATAATCTGAATCTGAACATATGTGCATAATCCGGTCGAGTTGACATAGCATGCGTTAGAAATAATTCAAAAACTTGAGTTAATATGGCTTGTCATTGTAATGTATGCCCCTTTAATGCATATAATGCACATAGCTGTCTCTTCTTCTTCATAACAGTCAATGCCAGTTGGATAATAAAGAAAAGGACTTGTTGTCGCATAACATGGCTTGTCGCATAGTCAATTCTTTGTCGCATGGGTATTTGCTGTATGGGAATATTATCGTATGAAGTCCCGGAGACACGTGGTATTAGTACAATTGTATACTAACATAAGTAATTATTTTGCTGACGCAAGCACTGACGTCTGTTGGGTAACCGTTGTCTGCATAGATTATGAAGCGACCAGAAAAAATAATGATATGTCAGAATGAGATATGCGGCTAGGACGTTTGCCACATAGTTCTAAATAGGTTATCTTTGTCGCACACTCCCAAGATCAATGTCTTTTGTTTAAAAGTCACATAGACAAAGAATTGTTGCCACATGAGCTTCATGCTGCATAGTACTTGAGCGTATAGAAGTATGAGACTTCAAGCTTGATTTGATTTCTTTGGTGCATAGCTATTTAAGCGCATAAACTTGGAAATTTCCATGCTTCTATAGACCCCCTTCAAAGTTTTTAAAATTTGAATAAGTTTTGAAATAATTTGAAAGAAGCATGGATAGAAAATTTTATTGGACGCATAGGCCTTTGCCGCATACTACTGCTTTGTGTGCCGCATGGTATGTAGATGCATAGGCTCTTGTTGTCAGGATGTTAAATCTTATTTGATTTCCATGTCAACAATAAATTTTTCCTAGATTTTTCGCATATTAACACGAATTTTAAGGCATCAATTTAGTGCAAAATAAATGCACAATCTTGGGAATCAAGCTATCATTTACGTATATATTAATGTGTAAACGAGAATCAAGGCATCTTTTTTGCATAGGCAGTTACAGTTGCTCTGGCTATAAATAGCGAGATGGGGAGAGAGTTTTTCCCACAACTTCTCTTCTCTAAATTTCTTTTTTTTTTCTTTTCTACTGAGAGGTTCTGCCAGAGCCATTCAACCAAGCATGTCATTACTTCTTTGTCGTTGCCGACTAAGCATCCTTGCATGCTTGTTTCCTTTGAAAGTGAAAAGATGCTCTGAGTTTCATTCTTCTGTCGCTGAGAAGAAATACCAACTCAAAGACACGATTGTATAGTCTCAAGCATGCGTAGACAATAATGCTTTGGGCCATTCAACCAACCAATCATCTTCCCTTATATGTATGGATTCAGTTATCTCAGGACAATCATCATAAGTATGTACTGGGACAATATGCACATCTCCCATGGCTTTGGACATTGTAGTTTATTAGCCGCATATGTCTAACTTTTTCCTCTATGCATGACCTGATTCGCACATACATGAAAAATATTATGACTTAGGAACCTCTATGACATGGCTCTACCGATGCGCTCAACTCTTATGCGCATAAATTTTACTTCTTTGATATACATCCTTGTTAGAAACATTCTTGTGCAAACTCCATCCCGACCTGTGCTGCTTACGATGGATCATGGAAGGATATCATAAACCACCTTGTTTGACCTAAACAAGCATATTACTTGAAGACCATGGCTATCTTCAGACCCAGCTCGTTGGGTATACCCACAAATACTGGTTGCGATGTTAATTAGAGGATTTGGGTTGAATCTCAATCAAAACTCTGTCGGCGGTACTGGATGGTGTTAGTGCAATGGCTTCCCCCAAGCTATTGGTTAGAGTATAATCTTGGTAATGAACTATTCATAATGTTCTCCTTATTCCTTTGTTATCCATCAGTATGGATTCTTTTATGTTTTGAGGTTTGCACTGAGGAGCCTGATGGAGGAATGACCTATAATGTATTGAGATCTCTATAACATGTAGTCATAAAAATCCAAACCTAGCATATTTACATCATATATAATCATGAATATCAATAAAAATCTCCTTTTTGCTTTGTTAATATTCCTTCATAAGAATACTTTTATGAATGTTGACACAAGTATCCTAGGTAATATATAGCATTCTTCAAGGACATTCCACTTGGGTATTTTAGTGGACTTATTATCCATGGCGTATCTAAGACTAGATATAGATAATAAGTTGAATAACTAACACTATTAGAGGTCTGGAAAGACGTGATAGCAGAAAGTCCAGAATATTTCCTCACAGGTAATGTGAATATGGCAAACTTCTTAAGCTAGAACTCCACTGGGGGTATATGCTCAAAGTTTATGGAGACATGGTAGGATATAACTCTGTGGGAATTCATCTTTTATGAGGAAAAAATACAAAGGTGAGATGGACATGATTGTTTTCTTTAATGATAAATTCACTATACTAGGGAGAATAAAAGGAAAAGTATTCAGAGGTAATGTGGACGTTGACCATTATCGAATATATTTTAACCTAGCTTGTTTACATGGGATAAGTTTATCTTGCAATCTCAATAAGAATGTTTCGTAGGATCTGAATATTATTCTACTGAGAAATTTTGGAGAATCTATTACCCATTGCGTATTCAAGGCTCTTGAATTCGGATAATAGCTCAAGAAAATGAAACGTTTTACTGACTCTCCTAGTGGAGTTACTAGAGACTAGCAACACTAAGGTAGCAAAATGTCTTCTAAAAACACTTCCTATATTTTACTGAAGAATATCATAACCACACTATAAAAGGTTATCTTTAGTTGATCTATCATCCAAAACGTATTCGAGACTCTTGAATACAGATAATAGCTTTTAAAATATGTTAAGAGAAATAAATGCCTTACTGTACATTTATATTTTTAAGGGTAAAGTAAAGAAATATAAATACTATATATTTGAAGCAATGAGCTAGGGATGGAAAAATATGGGTTAAACTATGATTTAGATATAGTACTTCTTCAGGAATTTTTTATTGATCGACATCATCATCAAATCTCCATTAACTCATTGGAGAGAGCTATCTGGAGAGAAGGGATCTGGATTTCTAGGGGAAGAACTAGTTCGCTCTCGTAAACTATAGAGAATAGTGTATTACCGGTTGGTGTTCGAACCGTTGTTCGGTAGGCCCAAAGATATTCATGAAGCTTCTCATTCCTGTCATATTTGTTAGACAAAACAAATTTTTTGAGTAACCTGATAATTGTTTCATTGAATGCTTCTGCTAATCCATTCATTTTTGGATTGTATATTATCGAAGCTATGTTCAGGATTCAATTTTTATCACAAAATTTATAAAAAGCATGAATCACAAATTATGGACCATTATTATGAATAATCCTACGAGGAAGATTGAAGCGATAGATAATGTGATATTTGAATAAACTGATCACATTTGATATTTTTACTTCGATGAGTGGTATGACTTCTACCCATTTGGAGAAGTAATCAGTTATAGCCAAGATAAACCGATAACCTCTAGATGATAGTTGGCTGACTAGACCAATGAGATCCATGCCCCATGCTTTAAACGGTCATGACACGACTGTCAGATATAAAAACTTCTAAGGTTGATGGATGAAGTTGTCATAAATCTGACATGTCCTGCATTTTTTGCATATTCTATGGTATCTTCTACCATTGTAGGCCAATAATAACCCATGTATCGAAGACGATCCTATAGTCTAGGACCCGGTCGATGTGCACCATAAGTATAATTGTGAGCTTCATGGAGCGTTTGCTTTGCTTACGCGTCTGATAGGCATCATAGCAGGAGTCCGTCATACGAACGATAATACAATATTTTAGTGGCTGTATCATAATAAAATTGAAGGGAGCATCTCTTAACAGAAGTGGTCTACTTCGGATCATCTGAAAGAATTTTATAGACATCATAGTCTATGAATAGAAATCGTCAGTCTTTGATATCAATATTTATCTCTACAACATTGTTTTGATAGACATACAGGTTGTTCCTGGCACAAAATAACTCTCGACCAATTACCCTGATCAATTTTTGAGTCTTGATTAGAATAGCTAAAGAACCTGCTAGCCTAGCCAGGGCATCCGCCTCATTATTAAGCAATCAGGGTACACGCTCGATAAAGAATCCTGAGATAGTTGAGGCTATATCAAGGGTAGACCTCTTAGCCCTGTAGTATAGGATGAGGTCTTCATGGTGAACCTCATATTCTTGTCAGATTTGGCTAACTATCAGCTTATAATCACTGCAAGCTTCTAGATAGTCTACCCTTAGTTGTTTAGCTACCTGGAGTCCGGTGATTAAGATAATATATATATTCTACCACATTGTTGGAGCATGGTTCCATGAGAGGATAAGCTCGTTAGATGACTAGGTAATTGGGGGAACAAATGCTACCCCCACTCATGCCACAATGTTACCATTGGGTCCCGTTCTTAAAGCACCGTCAAAGAATATCTGTCAAGTTGACTCTTCTGATGTCGTGTTTGACTCCAATAAATCATCTGGAATGTCGTCATAAAGCTTTGATATTTTTGGCACTGGATGTGCTACCAGAAAATTGGCCAATGCTTGGTCCTTGACTGCCTTTTGTTGTATGAACACCATATCGTAAGGTGAAAGAAACATCACCACCATAGCTAGATAAGAGTTTGTCACGCCCCAGTCCCAAAAGTATACGGGACCAGGCCACGTGGCAATAGCCAGCTGTCACGTCTCCGAGGATATCCTAATTTAATGGATCCTAGCGAAGAGTGCTACGCTGTCCTAAAATACTAACATGTCCAATATCAGTCAACAATAGATAAAACTAATCTCATCCATAATATAAATAGCAAGAAGTACTAAATAAACTTCTGAAAGATAAACACCAGTCTCAAATATCATAGTACAACCAAGAATGTCTGGTGGGGACAAACCCACTACCATGACGAAATAAAGTACTGAAATGATAGATAAAAGATAATGACTAGGGCATCGGCTGACTAGATAATGATGCACCCAATCCTAGGCAGAAGGCCTACAAGTGATCACGAAAACTCTGACGATAGTACCTCTAGCTCCTCTGTAGTAGCGAACCTCGTCTCCTGTCTTGGGCCGTACACTGTGGGATGGTATGCCTCGTCCAAATCTGGAAAGGTACCAGGTCCTCAGAGGGACGTAACAAGATACATAAAAATATGCTATATATGAATACTGAATAAAATAAATACAATAAAGGGTGTGCTAATCATCTAAGTGAATGCAATATGAGGACAACTTTGGTATATATGGGTAGGCGTAGGCATAACGTCCAACACCCCGAAGGGCGTGGCAGCAGTACAGTATATCGTCCATATTGCTCCAAAAAATGTGGCAGCAGTACAGTATATCATCCATATTGCTCCGAAGAACATGGCAGCAGTGTAAAGGGAGTCATTGGATCCGTGGCTCCTCTGGAAACTACGAACTCCAATGGGTGTATCCCATATGCCTACAAATGTCCTCCTCGTCCAATATAGATACGCAAGTCGAATACTCGACGTGTATACCACGTATCTATATGCCAGTCTCTAACACTAAAATATAACCTGAATTACGTACTAACCGGGATGTAAGTTATACGCACCGATAGCTAGTCGAGTACGCAAACCCGTATCCTAATATGAATGTCTCAGTGAATGTGTAAGGGTGTCAGGTCTCAGAAGATAACAGAGTATCCTCCAATGGGGTGAGTTTGCTACTGACTAGGTCAAGTACACTAATTATCGACGTATCCGTCGACTGCACCCGAGTCAAATCTCGGATGCGTACAATTATATAAAAAGAAAAGCACAAGAATATAATACAACATATGCATAATTTAAATTAGACAGTAAATATGCCAAGGTATCTTGCCTGAGTCATCAAGCTGTGAATGCCAGAGGTCAGTTCCTGCAGTATCCCCTGGCTGATCCAATGATCCTAACACACATTATAATATAGAAATCTAACATCAAATACTAAGACAATATGTACACACGACTACGATGCTACTCTTGGGTACTATCGCAAGTTCACGATGGATCGACTATAGGGTCGCGTGTGCATGTAGCTAAGATGCATGCGTGCCCTGTCCTCTGTCACTGTGTACCTCACGTTAATAAATTACTAAATTATGGTTTACGAAACTACACTACGCCTTGTTAAATTATACTTCATTATTCCCCATGCATAAATGTACTAAGTCTATGTCTATATTTTTTTAGGTGGAATACAAGTTCCCTGTACAGGTCATATGGTCAGAATAATTATTAAATATAAATTTTATTTAATCTAATTAAACATACATACTTATATACATATGGTTTACTGTGACTTAGTTGTGTCATCACCCGATACGACGACACAGTTGATACGATTAATCAATCATACAACGAAGGAGGGGTGTTTACCAATTCGTAGTCGAGTGGGATGCTGTCCAGTCGACGTCAGTCCTCCGACGTGGCGGCTCCGGCATCGTGCGGCAACTCCGGCAGCAGCGGTAGCAGCAGCAGCTGCAGTGGTCGCAGCAGCGGCTACAGCGGCTTGGTCGGCGGGGGACGACGCCTGGGTGGCGGTCAGTCCATGGGGGAGGTCGGGGTTGGCCTGACGATGGTGATTGGCGGTGCTGGAGGCAGTTGGGGGCAATCGGGATTAGTCGGGTTCGGGTTGGACGGAGTGGATGCCGGCAATAGGGACGGTGATGGTATGCTGGTGATGATGGTGCTGGGGTAGTTGAGTACAGGCGGCGGTCGTGGTAGTGGGGGTGGCGACTTGAGGTGGTGGTGAGGGTGTTTGTGAAGTCGGAGGCGTTAGTGTCTGGTCGAGAAAGAGGGGGCTCGGTTTAGGCGTTCGACTAGGGTTTGGGGGAAGTGTAATGAATAATTAGTTTTAGGGTTTTAATGGTAGAAAATGTGTATTTATATGTGGGGAAGTTTATGGGCTGGCCTCGAGGTTTGGGCCGGCCAGGACTCATGGATGTGGGGACTGGTCTGCACGAAAGGGAGCACGTGGGCTTGGTTAGGTCCTGCTTGAGGTAGAATTGGCCTTTAATTTAATTAAATTAAAACAAGTGCGTATAGTGTTTCCTAATGCATTGAAGACTTATAGAACTAGGTTTAGGGTGGGACACAAGAGTCGTGGGCATAGCAGGCCTGGTGTAGGCTAATACCCTAATTTGGGCACTAGGGAATTGGATTGGGGTTGTTCCTCAATTTCAAGTAGGAATGGACAATCAAGGAATATTGAATTTTGAAATAAAATGTAGGCGTCTGTAAGGAATATTGCACAATTCAAATGAAGCACAATATTGAGGATCTAAAAGTTACACAGGGGTCAGATGGGTAGTCTGGCATGTCTAGGAGATGTGTATTTAATTAGTTTGGGGGTACCTACTATCGTACCATCCCAAACATCGAAGCAATGGTAAGGTGTACTACATTACATGATTTGTGTATTAATATTAATGGTACCAAATTAATCCTAGTCTATTGATTTAATTCAAATTAAACCCTAAATTGGTCGAGGGAATTTACAATCTACCCTCCTTAGAGCATTTCGTCCTCGAAATTAAAACATACGTATGGTAAGAACTAATGACTGAATTTAAAATACTACTATATACCTAGGCCTTCGAAGAGGTAGGGATAACGCTAGCGAATATCCTCCTCACATTCCGAGGTTGACTCGTCTGGTGCATGATGCCTCCATGCAACACGAATTAGGGGTATCGTTTGACCTCGCAGTATCTTCTCGCTCCTATCCAAAATCTCAACAGGCTCCTCCTGGTATGATAGACTCGGGCCGACTGTGATCTCTGAATGGTCAAGTACATAACTTGGATCCGGTATATACCTCCTCAGCTGAGATACATAGAAAATGTCATGGACTCCTTCCAAGGTCTGCGGCAAGGCTAATCTATAAGCAACCTCTCCGACACGTTCTAGCACATCGAATGGTCCGATGTATCTAGCACTCATCTTTCCTCTGCCTCCGAATCTGATAGTTCCTCGAGTAGGCGAGATCTTTAGAAATACGTGATCTCCCACCTAGAACTCTATGGGTCATCAATGCGCATTCGCCCAGTGCTTCTGTCGGTCATGTGTTACTCGTAGATGACCTTAGATCTTCTTCACATTCTCTACTGTACAAATAACCAACTCTGGCCCAAGAATCTGTCGCTCACCTATATCGCTCCAACATACTGGGGAACGACACTTTTTTCCATACAAAGCTTCATAGGGAGCCATCTGGATGCTCTCTTGATAGCTGTTGTTGTCGAAAAACTTGACCAAGGGAAAGTGGTCCTCCCATGATCCTCCAAAATCTAGCATGCACGCTCTTAACATGTCTTCCAATGTCTGAATGGTGCACTCTGACTGGCCATCCGTCTATGGGTAATACGATGTACTAAACTTTAGACGGGTATCGAGACTCTCTTGCATACTCCACCAAAAGTAAGATGTAAATCTCGTATCCCTGTCCGACACGATGCTAACTGGCACTCCATGCAGTCGCACAATCTTCCTCATGTACATATCTGCTAGGACCTCAATAGATTGCCCAACTCTGAAAGGTAAAAAGTGTATGGACTTGGTGAGCCTATCTACGATTACCCAAACTGTATTACGACCACTAGGACTCCTCGAAAATCCCGTAACAAAGTCCATAGTGATATGCTCCCATTTCCACTCCGGTATAGGGAGCGGTTGAAGCAATCCTGCTGATCTTTGATGCTCAACCTTGACTTGCTGACACACCAGGTACTTTGCCACAAAGCGTGCTATCTCCCTCTTCATTCCATGCCACCAGTAGTACTGTCTAAAGTCCCTATACATCTTCGTGCCTCCTGGATGGATAGAGTAGGTTGAACTGTGTACTTCTGCTATCAGCTCTGACGAAGCTCTCCATTCAGAACATAGAGACGATCTCCATATCTCAAGGTTTTGTCTTCATGCATACACAGTCCTGTCTGTATTCCTACCTCTGTCATCTGTCTAAGACTCTAAAATCTGGCATCTGTTGGCAAAGCAGCCTTGGTCCTCTCCACTAATATCGATTGCAACTGAAAACTAGATAATTGTCCGTCTACTCCGGGCATAACGACCTTTATACCCATCTGCTCTAAATCCCTCAATAGATGTTATTGGATAGTTAGGAAGAATGCCATAGGTCTTCTGCTTAACGCGTCAGCTACTACGTTGGCCTTTCCCGGATGGTACTATAGCTCAATCTTGAAGTCTATCATCACCTTGAGCCAACGTCTCTGTCTCTGATTAAGTTCCTTCTGGGTGTAGATATACTTTAAGCTTTTATGGTCAGTAAATATCTTCACTCTTTCTCCATATAAGTAGTGCCTCCAAAGCTTCAAAGCAAAGATCACTGCTGCAAGCTCCAAGTCGTGGGTGGGATAGTTCTTCTCATAGGTTCTCAACTGTCTAGAAGCATAGGCTACAACCTTTCCATGCTGTATCAAGACACATCCTAATCCTTTCCCCGATGCATCGCTATAGATCTCGAATCCTCCGGGTCCAGAGGGTATGGTCAAGATGGGTGCTGTAGTCAGGCGATTCTTCAGCTCATCGAATGCCTTCTGACACTCCTCTATCCAAATGAACTCCTGCTCCTTACGGGTCAAGCGGGTCATCGGTTCTTTAATCTTTGCGAAGTTCTCTACGAACCCTCGATAATATCCGGTAAGTCCTAGAAAACTCCTTACTTTTGAGACATTGGTAGTGGTTGGCCATGTCTCTACTGATGAAATCTTAGCCGAATCTACTGAAATACTATCTCCTGAGATGACGTGTCCAAGAAAAGCGACACGATCTAGGAGAAACTCGTACTTGCTCAGCTTAGCATAAAGCCTCTCTCTCCTCAGGGTCTCCAACACTAGTCTCAAGTGCTCTTCGTGTTCCTCGTAGCTCTTCGAATACAACAAAATATCGTCGATGAAGACTACCACAAACTGGTCTAAGTATTGGTGGAATACTCTGTTCATCAAGTTCATAAATACAGCTGGCGCATTTGTCAGTCCAAAAGGCATCACTAAGAACTCGTAGTGACCATAACGCATCCTGAATGCTGTCTTTTGAATGTCTTCTCTTCGCACCTTCACTTGATGATAACCTAATCTCAAGTCGATCTTGGTGAACACTACTGCTCTTGTCAACTGGTCGAATAAATCGTCAATCCATGGCAGGGGTACTTGTTCTTGATAGTCAAAGCATTAAGGGCTCTATAATCAATACACATGCGTATTGTTCCATCCTTCTTAGGTACAAACAATACTGGTGCTCCCCATGGTGATGTACTAGGATGGATAAATCCCTTGCTCTACAACTCCTCCAATTATAGCTTTAGCTCATCTAACTCCTTCTTCGCCAATCGGTACACATTAGAAGATACCGGTGTTGCTCCGGGTACTAGCTCAAATGTGAACTCTACGTCTTTATCTGGCAATAAGCCTGGCAATTCTTCAGAAAACACATCCTCGAATTCTGCTACTATTGGTGGGGGTTCAATCTCTATAGCAATATAAGTTCCAGCCGTCTGTCCTACTCCTTGCTCGACAGTCCCTCGTATGTATTCAAACTTCGGTTGATCTCGCGGTCTAAAAATGATACTATCCTTCCGGCAGTTCAGTACAGCATTATAATGGCTTAACCAGTCCATTCCTAGCACAACATCAAAGTACGGCATAGGTAACTCTTATTTCCCTACCACATACGACTACCGAACACGTTTTAATAGTGCTGGTAACCGGCACAATACCTCCTCTGGTAAGAATCTTCCAACTCTTAGGTAAGGGGGAAGTAGCTACACTATGTATTGCTATTAATCTACTAGATATAAACGATAATATAGATCCAGAATTAAATAATGCAGTTGCAGGTAATGATGCAACTAAAATGGTACCTGTGATTGCTTCTCCTTCTATTTCCTCCTCTATAGCTGCTTATGCAAAGGCCTGTCAGTGCCTCTACCCTCCGGTCTGCTGTCGGGCTCGATCAAACTGTGCCTCCTGTGGGGCCAAGGGTGGTCCCCTCTGAAATCCTCCGTGTGCTGGGGGACGTTGACCTCCTGGCGGTGGTAGTATCCTTGGAATTGGTGCTGTTGGTCTATGTACGGACGGCGGTGCTGCCTTTCTGCGCTGTAGGCAGTCTCGGACTTGGTGCTGGTCTGACCCATAAATCAGATATATCCTCAGTCTCTTTTTGCAGTCCTTCTCATAATGTCCTCTCTTACCACAGTGGTAGCAAGTTGGAAGCTCCTTTTGTGGTATGGCGTTGTCCTCTACTGTGTCTACGCTCCGGGATGACGGATCGGTCCTTCTACTCTGGGCTGGGCTCTGGCTGGTACGGTTGAGTTAGATTGTCTCGCTCCTCTGACGATAGCCTCCTGGACCCTCTCCTCTAAATGTACCTCTTCATAAGAAATTCTCGCCTGTGCAGTGGTATACCTCTGTAGCTCGAAGGTGAGGCCGTGATGGAATCTCTGGGCCTTCTCTAGATCATTGGGTATCAGGACGGCACCAAATCTGCTAAGGCAGCTAAACTCTGTGTCATAAGCGTCAAAAGTCATGTTTCCTTGTTCTAGATATAGGAATTGGGAGTACAGGACATTTTTGACTGTAGCTGGGAAATACTTTGCATTAAAGTACTCTAAGAACTGCTTCCAGGTCTGGTTCTTGCCTACACTACGCTCAGTAGAATCCCACCAGTGATGGACATTGCCTTTTAGTTGGGCCCTCACTGCGGTCATCCAAAGGTCTGGATGCAGTTGTAAAGCCTCTAGTAGCATCTCCGTATTGGCGACCCAATCAGAGATCTGCTCTATGGTCTCGTTGCCCGAGAAAGTATCTGGTCCCATCTGTCGGAACCATCTAACAGTGCCACCTGTCTAAGCTGGTGGAGGTGTTGGTACTGGTGCTGTGATAGGTGTCCTCTCTAGTACTGCCATCAAACTCTGTCTCAATATCTCAGTCTGATGCCACTAGGCTTGGATCATAGTCTAAAAGAACTGAAGCATCTGTGCCTGTCCATCTAGCTATGGCATCTGGGTTGTATAAGGTAGAGGTGGTGGTAGTGGAACCTCTGGCTGTGCGGTAGGTGTCTTCTCAGATGTCGACCTCTCGGTCTGTGGTATCGGGGTAGCTCCTGAAGTCTGTCCCTCAAAAGGCTGCATGGGAATCGTCGGGGAAGTTTGTCCCTCGGGCTGCGGTATAGGATCGCCCTGTGAACCCTCGTGCCAATGTATCAGCGGGGTCTATAGCGGTGGTTGCCCTTGGGGTACCTCCTCTCCTTGGGTGGTGTTATCGGGCATCACGGCACTGGGTGCTCCTCGTCCACTGCACAAGTTCATCTTGCGGCAAGAGATAGGACTTTATTAAAAAGAGTACAAAATCAAACAAACAGGATGCAGATATTTAGAATCATTACGAAGGAAGTTCAAAGATGAAATCAAAGTGGATGATACCTAGTAATTTCTATCCTACTGCAGGCTCGCTGGGCATGTTACCATATCACAAGCAAAAAAAAAAGTTGACCTGCATGGGCCACCACTAAAACTATGTCACACCCCAGTCCCAAAAGTACACGGGACTAGGCCATGTGGCAATAGCCAGCTGTCACGTCTCCGAGGATATCCCAATTTAATGGATCCTAGCGAAGAGTGCTACGCAGTCCTAAAATACTAATATGTCCAATATTAGTCAACAATAGATAAAACTAATCTCATCCATAATATAAATAGTAAGAAGTACTAAATAAACTGCTGGAAGATAAACACTAGTCTCAAATATCATAGTACAACCAAGAATTTTTTGTGGGGACAAACCTACTACTATGACGAAATAAAGTACTGAAATGATAGATAAAAGATAACGACTAGGGCATCGGCTGACTAGATAATGATGCACCCAATCCTAGGCAGAAGGCCTACTAGTGATTACGAAAACTCTGACGGTAGTACCTCTAGCTCCTCTACAGTAGCGAACCTCGTCTCCTGTCCTGGGTCGTATACTGTAGGGTAGTATGTCTAGTCCAAATCTAGAAAGGTATCAGGTCCTCAGAGGGACGTAACAAGATACATAGAAATATGCCATATATGAATACTGAATAAAATAAATACAATAAAGGGTGTGCTAACCATCTAAGTGAATGTAATATGAGGACAACTTTGATCCGTATGGGTAGGCGTAGACATAACGTCCAACACCCCGAAGAGCGTGACAGCAGGATAGTATATCGTCCATATCGCTCTGAAGAACGTGGCAGAAGTATAGTATATCGTCTATATCGCTCTGAAGAACATAGCAGCAGTGTAAAGGGAGTCATTGGATCCGTGGCTCATCTGGAAACTACGGACTCCAATGGGTGTATCCCATACGCCTACTAATGTCCTCCCCGCCCAATATAGATATGCAAGTCAAATACTCGACGTGCATATCACGTATCTATATGCCAGTCTCTAACACTAAAATATAACCTGGATTACGTACTAACCATGATGTAAGTTATACGCACCGATAGCTAGTCGAGTACACAAACCCGCATCCCAATATGAATATGTCTCAGTGAACGTGTAAGGGTGTCAGGTCTCAGAAGATAATAGAGTATCCTCCAATAGGGTGAGTCTGCTATTGACTAGGTCAAGTGCACTAATCATCGACGTATCCGTTGACTGCACCCGAGTCAAATCTCGGACGCGCACAGTTGTATAAAAAGAAAAGCACAAGAATATAATACAATATATATATAATTTAAATTAGACAGTAAATATGGCAAGGTATCTTGCCTGAGTCCTCAAGATGTGAATGCCAGAAGCCAGTTCCTGTAGTGTCCCTTGACTGATCTAATGATCCTAATACACATTATAATATAGAAATCTAACATCAGATACTAAGACAATATGTACACACGACTACGACGCTACTCTTGGGTACTGTCGCAAGTTTACGGTGGATGGACTACAACGTCGCGTGTCCACGTAGCTAAGATGCATGTGTGCCCTGTCCTCTGTCACTGTGTACCTCACGTCAATAAATCACTAAATTATGGTTTACGAAACTACACTACGCCTTGTTAAATTACACTTTATTATTCCCCATGCATAAATGTACTAAGTCTATGTCTACATTTTTTTAGGTGGAATACAAGTTCCCTGTACAGGTTATATGGTCGGAATAATTATTAACTATAAATTCCATTTAATCTAATTAAACATACATACTTATATACATATGGTTTACTGTGACTTAGTTGTGTCGTCACCCGATACGACGATACGGTTGATACGATTAATCAATCATACAACGAAGGAGGGGGTGTTTACCAATTCGTAGTCGAGTGGGGTGTTGTCTAGTCGACGTCAGTCCTCCGGCGTGGTGCCTCCGGCGTCGTGCGGCAACTCCGGCAGCAGCGGCAGCGGCAGCAGCAGCTGTTGCAGTGGTCGCAGCAGCGGCTACAGCGGCTTGGTCGACGGGGGACGGTGCCTGGGTGTCGGTCAGGCAATGGGGGAGGTCGAGGTTGGCCTGACGATGGTGATTGGCGGTGCTGGAGATGGTTAGCGGCAGTCGGGATTAGTCGGGTTCGGGTTAGACAGAGTGGGTATCGGCAATGGGGACGGTGATGGTACGCTGGTGATGGTGGTGCTGGGGTGGTTGAGTGCAGGCGGCGATCATGGTAGTGGTGGTGGCGACTTGAGGTGGTGGTGAGGGTGTTTGTGAAGTCGGAGGCAGAGGTGTCCGATCGGGAAAGAGGGGGCTCAGGTTAGGCGTTCGGCTAGGGTTTGGGGGAAGGGTAATGAATAGTTAGTTTTAGGGTTTTAATGGTAGAAAATGTGTATTTACATGTGGGGAAGTTTGTGGGCTGGCCTCAAGGTTTGGGCCAACCAGAACTCATGAAAGTGGGGACTGGTCCACACGAAAGGGAGCACGTGGGCTTGATTAGGTCCTGCTTGAGGTGAAATTGGCCTTTAATTTAATTAAATTAAAACAAGTGCTCATGGTGTTTGCTAATGCATTAAAGACTTGTAGAAATAGGTTTGGGGTGGGACACAAGAGTCGTGGGCGTAGCAGGCTTGGTGTAGGATAATACCCTAATTTGAGCCACCAACACTGGAGGATTAGTACGATACATCTTAATGTCATCAAATGGATCCAGGTATTCTTTAGTCAAGATGAAAGAGACTGCTTTCTTTATCAACTGAGTGAACGATTAGCATCATCCAGAAAGATTATATACAAATCTTATGATGTATACCAGTCTTCCTTGAAGTCCACGAAGCTCTTTAAGATTCTTCGAAAGACGCATGTCAAGGATAGCCTATCTTTTTGGGGTTAAGATGAATCCCCTTTGAAGTTATAATAAATCTGAGAAACTTGCCGTAGGAGACTCCCATAAAGGACTTGGTTAGATTCATCTTAAGTTGGTGAGCACACATCAGTTCAAACATCGTTCTCAAGTCTTGATGGTGATCAGCTTTGAGATAACTTTTGACTGCTATATAATGAACATAGCACTCCACCATTTTACATAAATATTTTTGAAAATTTGTACTCATAGCTTGCTAGTATGTCGCACCTACATTTTTCAGGCCAAAGGGTATCACTGTATAGTAATTTACCCACATGTTGTTCAAAATAATGTACGTTTCTCATCATTCAAAAATATCCTTACCTGATATAGACAGAGAATCCGTCCATAATAGATATTTACTCAAAATCATAAGTATTATCAATCATTACATTAATGATTGGGTGAGAGAACTCGTCTTTTGGATAGGACAAATTTAGATCATGGTAGTCTATGCAGACTCGAATCTTTCCACTATTCTTTATGAATAAAACAACGTTGGCCACCTAATTAGGATATTGTTCTTCATAAATAAGGCTGCTTGCTATCATCTTATTGACTTTATTTTTGATTTCTTCCAAGACATGTAGATAAAATTGATGCTGATGTTGCTTCACTGGCTTAGCATTATATCACGACCCACACCCGATATAGGAGAATGAGTAGTGAACAACGCCCAGCATATATCATAGCATCGGTGGTAGAATATTATTTGGGTAAACTATCTATCTATTAATCAAGACATAACAATGCCACTAATTTAATATGAATATGAATACTTGATCACAGATCTATAAGATGGAACAATCGTACGAATATTATAAAAGAACAAAAGAGTCACAAATACATCTCACAAAACAAATAATATCCATTAAGTTAAAGAAATATTAATAGCTGAGTTGGAGACAAATTCAGTACAAAAGATCTAACTACTATGCTACAAGTCTTGGGTCATCTGTCTCAGTCAAGATGAGACCCTCCTGAACCAAGGTCTCTGGCTCTAAGCCTACGATATCCTGAGGCTTGTAGTGAGTGGGGTACCACTCCTCAGTGTCATTTGGGAAAAATATATCCAGTCAGAAAAAGAGCAGAGTACATCTCTAATAGCAGTTCTAATAAATGACATAAACTATGCAACATTAAATAGAGCAAATATACAATATGCAATATAAAGATATAAGAAATATATAATAAAGTAATACAGGAAATAAATACAATAATGAGCATCATAGGAATGAACAAGAAATACAACTACTAAGTGAGTGAGTACCAGCTTTAACATGTGATCGGCTTAGGAACTTACATAAGAATTATGGCCTGGTTAATCATACGTGTGGTGTATAATTAATATTATTTAAGAAACAAGACATGCACAAGAAGGGTATGATCACATATATACACTATATACTCCCCGCCCCCGACTGGTATAGTAGATCCAACCATGGTAAGTTATGACACAAGTTTTCACAAGAAGGATGCTACTCTTATCATGCACCAATATCTGTATTTGTACCAGAAGAACAAGGAAACAAGGCTTGCACAAGATACACTGTAAATACCAAAGAATAATATCTTATGACGAGATCTGGATATACCAATTCGTGTAACCATCGTGTCAAGAAATTAAGGATATCTACAACAAATACAAGAGACATAGAGGATATCATAAATGAGAAACTATTAAAAAATATACTTATCTAAAATCTGGTGAACAGTATCAAAGATGTCCGGTATGGTGTCTCAAAGATCTAAATATAGAATATTATATTAATACAAGATTTTGGAATAAAAATAAGTTAAACTAGTCAACTTCTAGGTCATAAAGCTATTTATAAGTCAAAATAGTCAAACTTGGTCAACTCTAGGTCAAACTAGTCAAACTTAGTCAAACTAGCTATTTTTAGGTTGTATGAGTCCATCTCAAGGATATTGGGTCCATACACTATATAACTAGTCCATACAAACTATACTAAGATACTAAAAAACTAATAAGATACCGTATCATAAGATACGCAATTTAGTAGATATAAAAATATTATAATATGTATATACAAGACAAAATATATAAAACTGATAACTAAACTAATGCTAAGTGGATACCTTGGCTTTGAATCAAAAGCGGTATCACACCACCTACACTCTCATCTTGATGTGCAAACTCAATACCTTGAGTAAAACCTAATACCTTAAAATTTACCATGGTATCTCAAGGTAATTCAATATCTAATTTATAATTACTACCCATACACATCAATATATATTAATATTTATTAATATGTTTTAAAACTTATAACAATAATATAGTAAACTATATACTAACATACCCCTTGATATTTTATACCCGTACCCAAGATATCCCATTCTGATTACCTTGGTGTACCCCAAGATAATCTAGAAATAATTCTAACTAATATTAAATAGTACTTATGTATATATAAATCTCATATATATATATATACCAACTTATTTACAATATATACATAACTACTAGCTTATTAATATAAACTAATAATCTTATATATATATATATATATATATATATATATATATATATATACTAACTTATTGCTTTTCGATAAGCTGCAGCTTATTAAAACTACTGCTGCCGCTGCTAACTACCGATGCTGCTGCTTACTGCCGCTGCTTCTGCTGCTTTCTGCTTCTCCTTCTACTACTTACTGCCGCTGCTTCTGCTTCTACTGCTGCTTCTACTTCTGCTTCTGCTGCTTTCTGCTTCTCCTTCTGATGCTTACCGCTTCTGTTTCTGCTGCTTACCGCTGCTGCTTCTGCTGCGGCTTCTGTTGCTTACTACTACTGTAACCTCCGATTTCCAAATTTCCGAAATAATTAGAATTTTAATTTATTTTAAATATCAAGTTTATAAAATATTTTCTCCTAAAAATTTTTATTAGATTTTGAACAATGTTTGATTTTAGAAGGTGATTTAAAACCTTTATAAAAATTATTTTTTCCTAAATGTCGATTTATTATAAATTAAATAGATAAATAATGATATATATAATACTCTAGCTTCGAATATTTATTGGCTTGAAATCATAAAATTATTTGCTTAATAAAATTATTTAAAGGACTAGTTGTTTTCAAAATAAATTTTGAAATCCATTTGGGATAGTAAATAAATAAATTACATATTTTCTAGGGTTTTGAAATACGGGTTTAATTAGTAGCTAATTTGGAATCAGTTAGCCTTAGAAGCCTCTTAAAATATTTTCTTAAATTATATTTTTTCTATTAAATTTACCAGTTTACCGTCTATCATTCACACCCTCATTTTTGTCCCACATGAAAAACTCATTTATATAATCTGGGCCATTCATTTTGGGCCAATCCTCACCCTTTATCCCACACCCTCTCTCCTTATTTAAAGACTCTCACCACACCATTCCCAAGAAACCCTAGCTAGCCTTCACAAATTCCCACAAGCCAACAAGCCATCACCATTGATTTGTGTGCTCGTGTCCGTGTGTCCAGCTTTACCGTGTCAGCCGTGTTGGCCTCGGGTCCGACCCCGGGTGTCCTACCGTATCCATTCATTTCCTGTGTCCAGATTTACAACATTACAACCAGATTTTCATGTCCAACACCATCTGGACACAAACCCCCACACCGCAGTACATTCAAACCCCTGTGTCCAACACCCGGACACGTCCACAGTACATCGAATCCATCGTGTCCAGCCCGGACACGATCCAACCCCGACTCGTTCACAGAAATCCTAAAACCCTAACCTAGATCTCGACCGCCGGTGGCCGCCGCGGATCCCCTCCACGTCGTCGAGCTCCGCCGCCGCTCTCGAGTTCCACCGCCGCCGCCTCGGATCCGTCGACCACCGCCGAGTTCGACAGTCGCCTCCTCGAGCCGAGCACCCGCCGCATCCTCAAGACGAGCGCCAGATCCGTCGCCGCCACAGCAGTCGTCGACCGCCGACGCCTTGCCCGCGTGACCCCGGCGGACCTCCACCGTCTCGACGCCGGAAGACCTCCAATGTGAGCCTCCCCTTTCTCTGCTTCCCTTTCGTTTCTCAAAGTGTTGGGAGAGAGTGTAAAGAGAATTAGGTTAGTTTATAATTAGTTTATAATTAGCATATAATTAGTTTATTAATTATATATAATTAGATTAGTTAGTTAATTATTAATCAGATAGTTAATTATTAATCAGTTAGTTATTATATAATTAGTTTAGTAATATTTAAATTGTTTAGTTTTTATTTTAGTTTAGTTATGTAAAATTATAAGGGTTTTCGATTATGTAAAATATAATAATTTGTTGGAGTTTATATTATTTAAGAAATAGTTTCAATAATAAAAATTAGTTTAAAATTTGTTATTTGGACTGGTAACCGATTTTTACTATAGATATAAAAATATATTGGCTTTTACAAAATTCTAAATTTTATAAATAAAATTTTATTGGTAATTATTGTTCAAAATAATTTTTTAATAATTTTTATTAAATTAAGGTGTTACCTTAATAACGAACAATCGACCATTTTCTCTTATTAGCTAACTTGTTAATCTTAATCTTGTTAACCCCGTATGCTTTTTCTATGTATTGAGGACTCGGTATCCTTATCTCGATTTTTGTGCCGAACTCCGATCGTGGACTTCTTTATATAGTTTCTAGCTATTTGGACTGCTCCGGACTCATTGGAACTAACTGCTACTTCATTTGGGATCACCTTGAGAAGTGTGGCATTATGTGCATTCTTCGATTAGTTATATATATAAAAATATTTGATTGATATAAATACAAATATGTATTTTGGTATATAAGTATATATTTATATACATCTATTTAGTGTATATACACATATACGTATTTTGTACAATTACTAATAGATACTTATATATATATTATATACGTTTTTATTGGTATATACCCTGAGTGTAAATGTGTATTATATACGTATCCCTACTAGATGACCCTAGTTGACTAGAGCCATGCCTGGCATAGCCTGAGGCCAGTGTATTTCTATAGTGTGTTAGTGTAGCATCTGATATAAGTGATATTATTATATGTTTATAGGACTGTCGGATTCTCCAGACGATACTCTGGGACAGGACATTGGTATTGACAGCTAAGGACCCAAGGCGAGTACATTCTCTGATTAGTTTCTAATTTATGATATCTCCTATGTTCACTGTATCTAGTGTAGATATCCATGCTCTTGACACGTTGGTTACACGGATTGGTATACACGGATCTCGTCATGAGATGTTATTCCTTTTTCATGGTGTAGCTTGTACAAGACTTATTTCCTTGTTATCTTGTGCATGTACAGACACTGATTTCCGGGGAGACTTGCTACCTCCCTAGGGAATCCCGTGCCATAGCGTACCATAATTGGATCCACTATACCAGTCGGGGGGGGGAGTATTTTAGTATAGATATGTGATCATACCCAACTCTACATGCATCATAGCTCACCACAAATCTCACATCGGGTGCAGCCTGACCATTTACATGCTTCATAGCTGTTACGTGTGATTAGCCTGACCTCTACATGCATCATAGCTAACCAACGGTTAGCCTGACCTTACATGAATCATAGCTAATCACATGTAACCAGCCTGATCAAGTTTCCAAGCCGATCACATGTTAAAGCTAGTACTCACACACTTAGTCATAGGTTTCTTGCTCATGGACATATTATTTCTTCTCCTGCATTGACTTACAGTATTTCCAGTATTTCTTTTATTTCTCGTACCTATACATGCTTCTCGTATATTTTCATCTAGAACTGCTACATAGTTTATATCATTAATATAGAACTGCTATTTAGAGATGTACTTTGCTCCTTCCTGACTGAAAAATATTTTTCCAGACTGTGACCTTAGTAGACTGGTTTCTGACACACTTGGAGATTGGAAGTTAATGATTTCAGTTATGATTATTTTGTCGTTAGACTTGTCTTGTATTTCTTGCTTGCCTTGATATCTCATCGTGCTTTAGTTTAGGTGATTGAGTATTTCTAACATTATTTTATGATATCCACGTCTCCTTATGGAGTTGGGTATTCATGTGAGATTAATTAGATAGTTACATGACCTAGACAGCGTTCTACCGCCGATGCTGCGGCGTAGGCTGGACGTACCCACGCTCTCGTACCCCTACATCGGGTGTGGGTCGTGACAACTACTATTGTTTTTTAGCTGCTTCTCTCAGCTTCTTACTGCTTTTCTTCTACTTTTTTTCATTTCTTTTTTTACTGTTTTCTATTGTTTAATTCACTCTTTTTATGGTTTCTTCTTCCCTCAAGCTCACACATAAATACACATCTTACATATATATATATATATATAATAAACCACATACATATACATATACATATATTTATAATATATATATATATATATATATATATATATATATATATAGAGAGAGAGAGAGAGAGAGAGAGAGAGAAGCATATGAACTTCTACTCTCCTATGATCACCAACACATCAACATGAATTCTATATCAAACATATAAATATATATATATATATATATATATATATATATATATATATATATATATCTCATATAATAATTATAATTATAATATTTATAATATCTATAATTAAATTAAATTGTAAAGAACAAATACGTGAAGTCATCGAACCCGTATCATACTAGATCTGTGATATGCTTACGATATGGCTCTACAACAGACATGAGCAAGTCTAAAATCATAATTATGAACAATATGAAGAGCAAACTACTCATCTACGTGTCCATATCAAAATATGATATTCTCAAACTCCCGTATCGGAGAAAAATCCCCAAATCAATCTGTATCTCCAAATTGTCAGGATACGGCCTACACGTATCTAATTATAAACATGACACAAGCAACACAAAGCAAACACATGTCAATTTGGTCAAATTGACCTATTGACAAACACAAGTTGGGTCAATCTCAAAAATTTTCCAAAATTGACATAAAATACCATATAACTTTCTTCGTAGGTCTCCTATGAACTTAATTCTAATTTATATAGGTAGCCTTAGCATATGAGGTGGTTTCTAATGATTAGAACACAGATTTAGAGTCTAATTAGAGGGAAAAAACTAAATTATACCTATTGGGAGATAGATTTCCAATAAAACCTCCAAATTGAGTGAAAAGAGTTTCTAACTTGTAGATCCTTGCTTTCTTCTTATTCTAATAGCCTTCAAATAAAACCTAGATTTCCAATAAAACCTCCAAATGATGATTTGAAAAGGAATTAGAAAGAAATTTAGGTAGAATTTGATGTAGAAATAAAAAAATTTGGAAGAAAAAATTATTGATCTTGATTTGAAATAAAAATAAAGAGAGAGAAACTTTTCCTCCATTTGAATAATAGGCCGTCCCCTTCCCCCTTCCTCAAGCTACGATAAAATATCTAAAATACCTATTGTGGCTTCTCATAAAGAAAATAATTAAGGAGGAAAGGTTCTAGTCTAATTGGTTTAACTTAATTAATTATCCTTCTAAGGATTTGGCTTATTATTGGGCTCAATTCTAACTAGAAATAAATATTGGTCCATGGGTCTAATCTAAACTAGTTAGGTCTACTAACACAAGTCCAAAATAATATACTAACATCCAACAATAAATAAATTTACATCATGCAAAATATTTTATTAATTATGAAATAACCAAAATATACTTTCCTAGAAAATGTGGTAGTGACACATTAGGAAGAATATTGAGTCTATACATTGTGATTTGGGATCCTATAACTACCACTTTCTCCCATAAAAATAATTTAATAATTTTGCATGTTATTAAAATTTGTATATATTATTAATACAATAAATAAATTTATAATATGCATAATATTTAATTAATTATGAAATGACCAAAATACACTTTTCTAGAAAATGTGGTAGTGACACATTAGGAAGAATATTGAGTCTATACATTATGATTTGGGATCCTGTAACTACCACTTTCCCCCATAGAAATAAGTTAATAATTTTGCATGTTGTTAAAAATTTTATATTATTTTATAATATTGATTATCTAGAATTATATTAGTGTTAGTTAGTTGCTAGCCAATTTGAATATTTAAGTGTTAGTTAGTACTAATTATTGTTAATCATGACTTTGTAATTAAATTTAGTTGTCATAAAGAGAATATTTCTCTTAGTTGTAGAGATTCTTTCTTTTAGTTAATTAGATTCCATTCATGACAAATGGAGAGGGGCAAACTTAATATTTTGGCATGACCAAACCTTACTATAAGAGATAAGTTCAATTTAGGGCTCATCCATTCATTTCGTTTTACTCATTAGCCTTATTTTCTCCAAAGCTTCTTCATTTCCAAGCAAATCCAAGTCCCTACTAATTTTACTCAATCCAATTCCAATTGCACTCATTCTCACCATCATAAAGGCATAGAGAATTGGAGAGCACAAGGAGATCCATAGGAGAGGAGTTTGCTAGGAGATCGTTTCAGACTCATCCCTTTTGTGTCCAAATTTGGAATTCTCCAAAGAGTCTACCAAAATACTAGGTAATTCCCTTAATTTTATCAAATTTATGGTTAGGAACATCCCTTGGTCATGTAGGAACCTTCACATGGTTAGATTTGTCACTACCATCATCATCATCATCGTTCCTACACAGAATAGGGGTATTTTTGTCTTTTTATATATTATAAGTATTATGTGTATTTAATTTAAATAATTGCATGATATGTGTATTTATATATATTATTGTATAGTATTTATTAATGTTTGAGTTAGTAGACTAGACCTAGAAGCCCACTAGTTGAACTTCTGACCAGATTATAGGGTTATGATTTTAATTTGTATTATTCGAGAGTAAATATTGAGGATTATAATTATTATTATGATTTTATTTACTTGTTACACCCTACCGTTGTTGCAATATTCGGAGCCCAACATTAGCCCATAATTTCCAATAAGTTGTTTTATTCTAGACTTGACACGCCAACTTAGGCGCTGAACTTTTCTGTCACTCAAAATCATAATCCTTTGTGCTCTAATTTAATTGCTCAACTTCCCGTATCCGAAATCCATTATTTAATCCTGTATCGCGCACCTGTGTCGTGGTCATCAATTTTGAGACACCAACTTAATCCGTTTAGCCTGAACAATTAAAGGGTCCAAGACTTACACCAAGTCTACACCTTTCATGACCTTTGTATCACTCCAAATTAAGATCCCATGTGCCCCTATTTAATTTAAGAGCACATGATAATTTATTTTAATTAAATTAGGGATACCAACTTTGACTAATCCCAACTTAACCCCAATTTAATCCAATCCCTCATTCATTGAGCCCACGCAAAACACTCAACACCCCCTCACCTTATAAAACACCAAACACCACTTCCCACCCTATTTTTCCATTATTTCATGTATTTGTGCAAATATCCAAATTTAAGGGGCTTTATTGCAAATATTGCACTAGGTGTCATCATCTTATTGGTTTAAACCAAATAAAGAATCCCCCCTCAACCATTGATCGTTCCAAACCACATTCTCCTCTGTATGGTGTGCACACAACTTCTTTCATGAGAAATTCAAGCCATCCATTTAAAAATTGGAAGTATCTCCACCACACACTCACCATCACCCTTCCCTATAAAATATCTCCTCACACAGATTTCCCCAAGCAGGCCCTAACCCCAAAACTTAGGGAACCCATCCCCCCACTTTGTTTCTCCTCCCTTCTTCTTCCTTTCTTCTTCTTCTCCTTCTTCTTCACTTCTCCTTCTTCTTCATATTAAACTGAACTGAATCGACCGAGCTCCCTTCTCCGGCCAGCTCTTCCCTTCAACCCCAGCAGCCAACCTCTCCACTCGGACCAGACTCCTCCGTCCCGTCTTCACTGTCGCCATCGCCAGCCTACATCGCCTGAGACTCCTCCACCCGACTCCAGGCGACCCTGTTTTCCTGTACCTGGCCTAGCCATATCCACCCGGCCAACCGCTGTACCCCAGTCGAGCTCTACCATCTGACCAACACACCCTCGAACAAACTATCGCCTGAACTCTCCCCCAATACCACCATTAATACCGCCTGACCCGGCCTTCTCCAGCGGAACCCGAGCCACCACACCACTACCTGAGCACCTCATCGGTGACATCCATCATCCCGACCTCCTCCTCTCCCACCTGTCATCTTTTCCGATCAACAGCCACCCGGCCAGACCTTATCTCCTCCCCCTCGTCATTCTCCCCTCGACGAACTCACCACCAGCATGACCACCTGCCTGAGCGCCGACTCCGACAACCCTTCCATGACCCTTGACTCTCCATCACCATCATCATCATCATTATCATCACCAACATCATCTTCATTATCATCGTCATCGTCAACCCCGTGCGTGGCCGCGCAGGTTCGTACCTGTCCCCTCCTCCTTCGTGATTTTATGTACGTATGTGTGAAATGTTAGGATTTAACGTATTCATTAGATATCAATTTCTTGAGACCCTGCAATGAACCCAACTCGTATACACATACGTACGCGTATGCATATATTATTCAATAAGGTGTATATATACATATTTAGTATGTGTACATTATTCAATATGATACAGATATATATTTAGTATGTATATATTGTTTAATTTGGTATATCTATATATGTATATTTAGTATGTGTATATACTATGTAGCAATTAAATACTATGCTAGTTATGACCCTATATATATTTATGTATGTACTGAGAGACCCTAGTGTTAATTACGGATATCATGTATTTACATTGGCTATGTAACCCTGTAAATTGTTAGAAGACTGCCTTATATACACTGACGTACTGGCGAGAACCGTATTATTTTGACTGTTTGATCTTGCACAACAATTATAGATGTAACACCCATGTGATTAGACACACACTTGACCCTAGTAGACCAATGTCATACCTAGCGTAGCCCTGAGTTCAGTGTATCTATGATTGTGTGTTAGTGTATCAACTGATATAATATTATTATTAAATGATGTCTATAGGATTATTGGATTATTCAGACGAGATCCCGAAAATAGAATATTGGTATTGTCAGCTAAGGACCACAAGCGAGTACATTCTCTGACAGTTTTTATTATATTGATTATCTCTATGATTCCAATTGTATAACGTACATAATTCTGATATTATTGTAGACACGAGTTGGCATCATCGAGACCTGTCACGAGGAGTCATGATTGGAATCCATCGTGCTAGCTGAGAAAACCAAAAAATATTAGTAAATTATGTGATCATGCCTAACTCTACATGAATCATAGCTCAACCATACCTCATGTCGGTGCAGCCTGACCATTACATGCCTCATAGCCTGTTATATATGATTAGCCTGACTATTGCTTGCATCATAGCTATCCGAATGGTTAGCCTGACCTTACATAAATTATAGCTAGCCATACATAGGAAGCCTGATCAGTCCCAAGCCGATCACATGATATGCTGATATTTTACATACTTAGCTAGATAGTCTATACATGTATCTCTAGTTATTGATCTAGCATTTTCCTATGTTCTAGTCATGGTTTTAGCATTCACTTATATATACTAGTTCATTGTTCTAGCGTGCACTTGTATTTTTATTTATTGCTAGTTGTACCATTGATATGACATATGTGCTCCAGTATTTCTATTTCCAGTATATTCATACTCGTCAGTATTTCTTATTGCCAGTATTTACATCCATCTTGTATTTCTTTACCTGTATTATAGTTTTTATCAATATATATGGAACTGCTGTTAGAGATGTACTTTGTTCCATCCTGACTGAAAATATTTTTTCAGACTGCGACTTAGAGGACTTGTTTCCAGCATACTTGGAGATATGGATGTTATTGATTGCAGGTTAGACTATTCTTGTTATTTAGAATGTGTTGTATTTTATTTATTTCTTCGATATCTTATCGTGCTCTAGTTTATGTGATTGAGTATTCCATATTATATTGTGATATTTGTGTCTCCTTATGGAGTTGGATATTTATGTGAGATTGATTAGCTAATATTATGACCTAGACAGTGTTCTACCGCCGATGCTGCAGCGTAGGCTGGACGTACCCACGCACTCGTGCCTAAATTCTGGGTACGGGTCATGACAAGATTTGACTTTCCAATAGAAGACCTAGGCACTAGGAGCCCTAAATTTGGTAGATCTAAGTTAGTGTCATAATTTTGGGACTCAATTTGGGAAATCCCTATTTATTTTTATTGAGTGTGTGTATTGAATCCTAATAAGGACTATTGATATTTATTTGATTGTGTGAGATATTCATGTGTCCAAAATTAGACACGTAGAGTCTGTATTATGATACACTAAGATACATATAGGTGGATTTGGTAAACTGGGTGTATACATCTGTTCATATGTCCAAAATAACCTAAATTTGTTATAGTATTTAGCCTCATTTTTAGCAACCATAGCAAATTAAAAAATTTATAACTCCTAACTCAGGACTCCGATTAATCTTCTACTTACAAAGAACCGTATCGAAGTTAAATTTTCAAATATATAAATTAATAGACAAAATTCGTTCTAGAACTTTCTATAAAACTATTTGAGTGTCAGGTGTCCGAAAGACGAACATAATTTAGTGTTTTTGCGATTCTAGAAGCTTCTGGACACGAAAATTCAATCTATTTAAAGTTTTTAAAAGCTAATATGAAGAGATAAGACATTATTTAACCCTATAATTTATTGAATAAGTTTAATAGGTGCAATATTGATTACAAGTTGAGATATGACTATATGATATAGGCATTTTGTGTATCCTATGAGCCTATGTAGTATGAATATCTAGTTAGTGTAGGCATCATAGGTTATATATATATATATATATATATATATATATATATATATATATATATATATATATATATATATATATATATATATAAGTGTTAGGTAATAATTTTTAGTTAGTATGTGTGTTAGTGATGATACAAGTGGTTATCACGTTTGCCAAGTATATGTAAGTTATGTGTCAAGGTGTTAGAGTATTGGGGCTTGAGTAAGGTATCATATTTTGTATCAAGTATTAGTATCATAGTTAGTTGGGTAAGTATATAGGAAAATAAGGTATTGGTCAAGATACTAAGATATTGGGTATTAAAACTAGGTAATGAATAATATCAAGATGTCAAGTGCCAAGAGTAGGATAAATATCTTGGATGTAAGTTACGTATAGGTTATGGTCATGGGTTAATATCTTGGGGGTTGGTATCATATGATACTTAATGTGGTACCATGGTACTAGGTACAAACTAGTGGGATATGTGCGGGGTAAATTAGAATATGGTATTCTACGATGTATTAAGGTATCTAGAATACCAATATACCAAAATATTAGAACTAGTATGAGATAATAATTGGATACTAAGGTAATATTATGATATTAGGTATTAGATTAAGATACCATAGTAAGGGTAGTGTCTAGCTTGGGTAATGGGTTAGGTACCAAGGTATGAGTTAAGGTATTGGATATTGGTCAAGGTAATGGTATTAGCAAAGGTATTAGTCTAAAAACTAGGATACGAGATAATATGTTAAGGTATTAGTTAAGATAATGAGGTAATACTAGAGTAATAGCTAGGTAATAAGGTAATACTAAGAAATTGGCTAGGTATTAAGTTACAGACTAAGATATTGTATATATTAGTATATCTATATAGTATATATGGTATTATTATATCATAGCTAACTAGTATGACTTTAAAACCTAGTATCAGCAAGGTATTTATCCATAGTTGAGGTATTGGTGATACAGCTAAGGTATTAGTATAGAAACTTGGATATTAATTAGGTATTGACTAGTTTGGACTAGAAACATAGTTTAGCCAAGTTATTAATCCTAGAACTAAGGTATTGACTAATAGTTAACGTATTTGAGATACGGACTAAGGTATCAGGTAAATATGATATACGGGTTAAGATACCATGATATGGGATAAGGTACATAACTATAGACCAAGGTATTGCTAGAAATTATGTATAGAAGTATATATTAGGATAATATATGCCAGTAAATTATTAGTATAGCCTAGAAACCAAGCATTGGCCTAATATTAAGTAGTATAGACTAATTTGACCTAGTTAGCACCAAAAAACTAAATAGTGACTTGTTAAGACCTATTATTACTTTATAAACCTTGTTGATAAGTAAAATAAACCTAAAAACTAAAAAATGACCTAGTTTGACTGTGTTAACCTAGGTTTTACCTAGTTTGATCAAATATGACTAAATTTGATCTAGTTGACTAGTATGACCTAAAAATGACATAGAAAATATATTTTAGCTTGTTTAAACCTGCTTATAACTTTATTACACCCAAATGACATATAATTTTATATATAGGTCAGTATGACACCAGTTCAGATACTATTTTGCATTTATGGCTCTGGACCTCAGGCAAGTACATCTTTCTGTTAGTTTTTATTACATGATATTGTATATATTACTTATTCTAGAACTGTGATACTTGACTCTAAAATATTGTTACACGGACGGGTACTATATGGATCCAGTCAGGAGATGCTATCTTCTGACCGTGTACAGTGGGTACTCCTTATATATGTACTTTATCGTGTGTATCGGGTATTCTTGTACTCGTTTTTATTCATGTGATTCATGTACTCACACTATCTCATGTGCTCAATGTTCTTATATTATAATCATGTGTGTAACGTGTCCTGATTGGATCCAAGAGTATTTATTAGGGCGGGAGAGTAGAAGTTGGTTATGTGATCAAATCCCTTAGTATAATCATGTGTATGTCGATTATATACCTCACATATAATCGAATTACAATAGAATAATTATGTGCAACCCAAGTCGATCACATAACAAACTTGTACTCCATGGCACTTAGTTAGTATTCTTGTTTCTCCTACTTGTAGTTTATTCTATATTGCCTGTGTTTATATTTCTAGTATTTTACCTGCTTATCTCAGTTAAATTTTTATTTTCTAGTTACTTGTACATGTTGTATTCTTGTATATTACTTGTCATATATTCTATACCATGTATCTGGAACTATTTTCAGAGTTTTGTACTTCACTCCAATCCTGACTAGATATATATTTTATATATTTATTTAGAGGACTAATGTCCTACCTATTATGGACCACATGTTAGAAAGCTTACTGAGATAGCACTGTAATACTGGAGGACCAGTACTAGCTGTTAAGGAGACACTTGGCTAGTATTATTCATAGTAGTGGATCTGTCGTCAGCTTCTAGACTATTTTTATGTTGTTGATACTTTAGCCTTATTGTGTTATTTCTAGATTCATTGACTTGAATATTTTATTGTGTATGTTCTAGTTTGAGACTTTCTGATTCTTATTTTTTATTTGATATTGTCACTTCCCATTCCTGATATACGTATTTGGAATATATTAGCTTTTTTGCTTATATTATTTGTTGCTTGCATGGTAATTATGTTGCATATCATGGAGACTATACCTATTATTTGGTTCAATTAGACTCATGGTTTAAATGTTGGGTTGGGTTGGTTTGTTCATGAGTAAATCCATTGCCTAAACCTCAACCCTAGCATATACAAGTTAACTTCTTTCTCTCCCTCTTCCCTCATTCTCTTATTTTTTCTTCCTTCATTTAGGCAAGTACACCTTGCACTATATGGAGAAATCTTTTAATTTTTGATTCTTGCTCTTTCCTTATATTTTATTAGTCTTATATGTGTACATTATGATTCTAAATACTTTTAGGACTTGGAGTTTTCAGTTTTAATGGGTGGGTTTGAGTAGATATAAATTTGAAGTTTAGGATTTTTATGAGTTCCTTGAGTAAATTTTGGTGGTTTTGATCTATTAAAATATAGTATTTAAAAAACCAATTTTTTTGGATTGATGAAGCACTTTATTTCGAGCATTTTGGCTTTTGTTTCACTTGATTTAGAGTTAAAATAAAAATTTTATGAAGAAAATAATTTTTGAGGTTTTTTCCATGGTCGAACCTGTTGTTTGGACAAAGTCTTCATGCGGCCAGCGAGTTATGCGGCCAAGAGTGCTATGCAGCTTGAGTGCTATACGGACTAAGCTCTTTGCCGCATACTGACCAGCAAGCATCCATCTTTTTGGATGCATGACTGCCATTACACAAGTGTGCTGGAGCTAAACTGTGAACTCCTTGTGTTTCATCCACAAAACAAATAGGAAATTTGCTAAGTCCAAAAGAGAAATATTCGACCGTGTGACCTATATGACATAGAGAGTATGTGGGCACCCTTCCTTGGATGCATGACTCTGAACAGTAGGCACAAATTTTTAGATTTTTGTCTTTTCTCTCTAATACTTTATGGCTTGTCAAATCCATCACTTATGTCACTTCTCTAACACATATTAAATACACGCCACTAAACACTTGTCCCTAGGAGTAGACTTTGCCATGCCATATGCAGCACTGATCCTATGCAGCACCAACCCATATGCGACCAACTTTCTATGCGGTACCAGTCCTAGGTGGCACTAACTCTATGCGTCCCTGATCCTCATGCGGCCTATGTGCATATTTTATTTATTTGCTTGGTTTTAATGCTTTATGGAACTTTTGTGACTCCATGTATAATTTTAATAATTGCTAATGTATGTGAGCTAAGTGACCATGTGATAGACCTGACTATGTGCTAGAACCCAGGTAATTTACCAATGATTAGTGACTTGACTTGATTATTAGTATCTGTGCTGATACACTTAAATGTGTTATATGTTCCTACGTGCTAAGCGATATAGGATATAATAAATTCCTTGATAATGGACATGATAGTTGGTTAATAACCAAGCATGGCTAGGATTCGTTTGACTGTTGCATCATGCTCGGTTGAATCCATATTGAACTTTCAAGTTACAAAGTGTATTCGTATCTAGCATGCTCCTACTATGGTACGACATATAAGGGGAGTAAAATGTGACCACGTCATATGATTCCAGCTAACCGTAGGGTTAACTAGGCAACTAAAATATATAGAGCACTGGAAAAGACTGAATTTTATGGCCATGCTTAACTAGCGACCCTCAATCTTTATATGGGGAGTAAAAGTTGGCCCCATAGATACTATTTAAATTCTCATTAGTGGATGATAATATCTGACTATTATATTATACTATGTGTTCTATACGATCTTAGCACGGTGGCCATACGAGGGACTGGTGCATACTACTATGTGTGATATGATGATTCATGGCTCGGCTAGCCCTTGCTAGAACATGGTTCAATCTGAGGATTCCTATTATATGCATAATACCTCTGGGATAACCCATACTCTACCTAGTTACAGTCGTAACCACCGTACGATATTCTATATCTTGTACGGGAGAGCTGGCCATGTCCGCCTCTGTATTTTGGTACTGGGACGTGACAGATATCGTGCCATTATCTTTCTCTAGTTTTATTATGATTGAGTATCGATTATCATTATATTGTCATCTTGTCCTCCATATGGAGTTGAGATATCATTGACAGGTTTATACATTATTATGTGAGATGGATAGATAGTATTTTTAATCTAAATAGCGTTCTACCGTCGGTGCTATGGAGTAGGCTGGACATACCCACATACTCGTACCCTCACACCGTGTGCAGAGAATGACACATTTTTGTGGTGGCCCATGCAGGTTAGGCTTTGCAACTAGCATGATGTCGTAGTAGTACAACGGCTTAGTTGTACTACTACTACGAGCCTGTGATAGGATATATGGTTTAGGATATAGGATAAGATAATACTCAATAAAAAATTTGTATTTCGTTAGAGATTCCGGGGATGACCCATAAAAATCTTATGATGGACCCTAATTCGAATCTATTTTTACTTGCTTTATTCACCTTCACCTTTGTACTTCTCTATTTTGGATTTGATTCTTGTATCGAGATAAATCTTATAGACTAAGTTGAGGTGGAGTCTAGAGTTTTCGGACATGAGAAGAGTATATCTCTCTATTAGTTTTTATTTCATGATAGTGTATATATCACTTATTCTAGAACTGATATACATGATTCTGATAAATTATTACACGTACTGGTACTATATGGATCCTGTCAGGAGATTTTATTCCCTACCGTATTTAGTGGGTACTCCTTACACATGTATTTCTTCGTGTGCATCAGGTATTATTTTTATGTACTTTTGGTGCATCCACTATTTTGTGTGCTAGTGTGACTATATCGTATTCATGTGTATAACATGTCATGATTGGATCCATAAATTTTGGTTGGGGAGGGAGAGTAGAAGTTGGTTATGTGATCAAGTCTTATTTACCTCATATGTATGTCAATTATACATCTCACGAATAATCGAGTTATCCTATTTATCTCATGTACAACCTATGCCGATCACGTTACAAACTTGTGCTCTAAACCTCATAGCTAGTACTCTAGTTTCTCTTACTTATAGTTCATTTTGTATTTTATGTGTTTACCTTTTGAGTACATATTGTTTTTATTTGCATATTTCAGTTATGTTTTTACTTTCCTTTGCATCTTTTATTCTTTTCTATTGCTTGTCATATATTCTCTACCATATATTTGAAATTACTTGCAGAGTTTTGTACTTTGCTCCAATCCTGATTGGTTATACTTTTCAGATGATTGGCTAGTAGAGCTTCCCACTTATTATGGGCCATAGGACAGCAAGTCACTAGAGGGTGTTAGGATGACTTAGTGCTAGTGACCGAGGAGGCTTAGACATTATTTTGGACATTGTATTAGTCTCATTATTAGACTTTTAGCTTGTATATATTATTTGAGACTTATATGGTGCCTAGACTTATGGTTTTGGACATGTGATATATTGTGACTCCTTATTTCTCTCTTTTATTCTATATCATACTTTTAACCTCCTTTAGTTATATTATGATTGAGTATTTGTTAGCATTTATCATATATCATATTGTTCCTCCATTGGGAGTTGAGACAATATTAACTAGTACGTTATATTTATTGTATGAGATATTTAGATAGTATTTATTGTCATAATCCACATCCGGATATTCGGTCACGAGTACGTGGGTACGTCCAGCCTATACCGCAGCATCGGCGGTAGAATATTGTCTGGGATAATTCTAACTAATATCTCAATAATATAATATAGTACCTGTCAATTATCTCAACTCCAAATGGAGGAACAATATGGTATATCATAAAAGTAACTAAACTCAATCATAATACAAATTAAGGAAGATAGAACACGAATAGAATAGCGAAGAAAAGAATTAAGATACAATCCACAAGTCTAAAATAATATATAAGCCATGTATCTCAATAAATGTAGTCTAATACAAATCCAACACAAAGATAAACTAAACCTCCTTGGCTATGCAACTAAGTCCTCCTGGTCTACAGGAGTATCCACTATAGGTACATCGTCCTACGACCCATAGAATGTGGGACACTGATCTATAAGCCAATCATTTGGAAAAATATATCCAATCAGGATTGGAGCAAAGTACATACCTCTGAAAGCAGTTTCAATAACATAATCGAGTATATAAAATAGATAATAGAAACGAATACAAGATCACTAAACATCTGAATGAATGAACAAGAGAAAGCAGGTAATATACTGGAATAGAGAACAATAAAATAAATATCTGCAATATGAAGAAAAATAACTGAAATATAAGTAACGTGCCTCAGAATACAAGTTTATTATGTGATCGATTTAGGTTGAACATAATCCATAAGGTAAGTCGATTATAAGTGTGGTATGTAATAGGTATGTACATAAATAACAATGGGGCTTTGCACTACCAAAAAAAAGTCAAATTAGCGACGTAAGAAATATCGCTAAATGACCAATAAACGTCGCTAAATAAATTTAGTGACGTAATTAGCGACATTTTATAGAAGTCGCCTTTCAGCTAGTCACTGAATGAAAAAACATTACCAAACGTCGCTATACCGACATTTTCTAGCGACGTAAATACGTCGCTAGATTAGCGACGTTTAGCGACTCAACGTCGCTAATTAGCGACGTGTTGATTTATCACTTTACGTCATAAATTAGCGACGTATGTAGCAACTTTTATAGCGACGTTACTATGACCTGGCAATACTGCCATGTTAGTAAGTTGCGACATGTAGTGACATTTTTAGTGACATTTTTTGCGACGTTATTAGTGATGTGTAGTAACCCCTTAGGTTCAACACTCAATACCGATAAATTAACATATATTTAATATGAATAATATAATAAAATTTAAATAAAATAATATATTGAAATTAAAAACCTAATCAGAAGAAAATATCGTCGTAAAGAATGCAATAAATATTCATACAACTGAGTCTCATCCTAAATAATACAAATATCCAGCAAATATCCATGCAAATATCCATACTACTGTGGATCTGCAGGAGGATGACCACCGGCGCACATGAAGTATAAGAACAGATTATACTACTCCCGTAAAATTGATACTGATGTCGATGGAGAAGGCAGTGATGTCGATAAAGTCTGTGTCGATGTAGGCGCACCAGGAGGACGTATCCGCTCCAACTTTGCAAGTGGTTGGTTGTAAGAACCCATGGTAGATAACAGCCTCGTACTGCTATAAACCATTGTATCCTGTATCATCATCAGCCTCTCGTCCATGGATAGTTGTGATGCCTGCAGCTCCGTCACACTACGCTCTGTCGAGGCTCTAAGATCATTTGTCAAATCCAGGAGCTCTGTGATATTACGATCGAGCATATCAAATCGTGCGATGACCGTCAGATCATCCGCCTACGGCTGGGACCGGGGCTGCTCCCCCATCCTTCGCAGCAACTTATCATGGAGAAACGCAATCTGACGGTCAACGGCCTCCTGGGCTCTGACCGACGACTGTGAGAGTTGTGGAGAATACGCACTTGTCGGGGAGGCCCTAGATGACTGCGACGAACCATGGTGCTATAGGATCCCGTACCGTAGTATGTACCCCTCTGGAGACCACCAACGGTGGTTACCCATAGCTCGTCCATCGACGAAGCTGGAGCAGGCTGCGAGTAAGTACCAGCCTCTCCAGCTGTAGGTGCACTAGCAGTCGCCCGCTCACGCAGCCTAAGATACTCGGCCTAGAAAAGTTTTGATACTCGATAATTGCCTAAGTTATATTAAAATTAACACAATATAAAGTAATACTTACATAGGTCTGCGAGGCCCTCCCATAATTAAGATTTTTGTCCTTCCGATGGGTGGCCAAGATGACGGTCACCATGTTTGCATCCTCAACCCTCTGTACCTGTTAAAAATATATTATTTAGTACTAAAATCAAATATTTTTTTCTACTACCATTTTATCGTACATACATTAAAATAATATATCTTAAATAAAAAATATAGCAAACGATGAAAATATTCTGTCATCAGAATCGAGCCACCACACCACTTTGCAGCATTTCGTCTAGCCGCCTTGGCCTTCTCTGACCTTTCCTTGTACCTCGGATCGTCGAATCTAGCCCTCATCGTAGTCCACTGCTCAGGCATGATCCAACCTTGGATCAATTTTCCAGCACGATCACGAGCCTTCTGGTCATCCAGAGTATCACGGATAAGCTTGGCGACAACGGCACGAAACATCAGCTCGATCAACTCGGCCCGGTACGGAGGATAGAAATATGTTTGCTACAATAAATAATTTAGTAAGTGAGCATCATGGATAAGTGATATAATATGTATAAATTAGAGGATTTATATAATATACATTTACCTTGAAGTGTGCAAATTAGAACGCCTTCCTCTCCTCCAGACCTTCAGAGTAGTTGATCCAAGGGCCACCATAGTTGTTCCTCAGAAAGAGGTCCAGGCATCTCTGAACCGACGATGGACGATATCCATACAGAGATAATTATTTTGATAGAAAAGTCAATATATGATGAATAAAAAAATACACGATATATATTATGCTAAACCATTTAATTGACTTACTTTGTACCGTCGGCCCAAATCTCTGTCCTCGTCTCCTCCGGAGGTGCGCATGGAGAATCTAGCTAATATTGGGACAACGTCAGCACGACCTCCTCCACGTGCTCATCTGTCTCCATGGTTCCGTCAGCAGGAGGAATGCTGGACGAGGAAGTACTATCAGGCCTGAAACTACCCGTCCCAGGAGTGATGCCACATAACATCGTCGCAGTCGGAGATATGACTGATTGATATATTGGAGTACTTGGCGACGAGGATCCGAAACCAACAGTAGGCAGTATCGGAGGAGCACTTTGTCTACCTCGGGACCTGCCGAACCCTCCGCGTGATCCTGTCATACCTGATAACAACATATGATGAATAAATAAATACACAAATATATATAGTATATTCTACAATCAAAATGTTATGCATGTCTCACAACATTTATAAAATTGTACAGAAAATAACTTGTGGTGTCACAAGTCTAAATGGATAATACATTCTATAGTACAAAATATAATACATATATTCGTTAAAATATATATTCTACAGTTAAAATATAGTATATTCTACAGGTAAATTTTTTTATTTTCAATCATCTTCAGAAAATTTATCTTGTTCGCCTTCTTCATCCTCCGCTTCCTCTTCCTCATGCAATACGGACATGAGAGACCACCATGAGTGCTCCATCCCGATAATATTATATAGGTCGGAAAGTCGTTGATGGTCCACATAAGTGCTGCCCTCATCTGAAAATTTTGCTTTCTAGAAATATCGTACGTGTTGGCACCTACTTTCCACAGCTGATTCAACTAATCTATCAAAGGCTATAAATATACATCGATGTTCCTTTTCAAATTGTTTGGACCCGGGATAATAAAGGTTAGGAACATATACGGAGTCTTCATGCACATCCAAGACGGTAGATTGTACGGAGTGACGATCACAGGCCAACATGAATACTAGGAGCCCGAAAGTCCCAATAGGATAAAACTGTTAGAGGAAAGCCCCAATTGATATTACGTGGATCCGATGCAAAATCTGGATACTCTTAGTCAAAGTGCTTCCATGGTTCTCCATTAGATAGATCATCCAACACTCC
The DNA here is from genome assembly GCA_036927795.1 of Iris macrosiphon. Lineage (NCBI taxonomy): Eukaryota > Viridiplantae > Streptophyta > Magnoliopsida > Asparagales > Iridaceae > Iris > Iris macrosiphon. Next base: position 158,912,519 of record JAYESA010000009.1, read on the forward strand.
TTCGATCTATTTTTGCCAGTACCAACTCATGTTTTCTGTAGTCTCCTTAACCATAAACAACCTCTGCAATCGCGGCATCAAAGGCAAGTAGTGTATCAAATTGGTAGGCTTCCTTGTACCTACAAACTTTCCTCTACCAGTGGCTTCATAGCGATCAGCACCACAGAATCTGTACGCATCTGAATCCTTGTCGTCTTTGTAGTACAATATGCATCCGTTGTGACATGCATTAATTTTCTTGTATCCTATCTAGAGCGATCTCACCATCCTCTTAGATCGGTAGAAGTCTTTAGGCAACTTTGCACCCTCGGGCAAGATCTCTATAAACAAATCGATCAGTCAATTATAGCATTCTTGCGACATGTTAAAATTGGACTTGATGCTCAACAATCTTGTAACCACCTCCAACGGTGAATGATCCTCACAACCAGGATATAATAGAGTCCTTGCATTCTCTAGTAACTCCATAAACTTTACAGCATCGGCATTCAGTGCCTCCTCAACTGCATCATGATTTTTCGGATTGAAACTAGGTCCCGCCGCATCAAAAACCATATTCACCCACTCGTCGTCATAAGCAGCATGGTCGTGGACATCCATATACGGCTCCACATATGGCTCCGACTCCGATGCTAAAGACACAAGATCTCCATGCGCAGTCCACTGATAGTAATTCGGCGTGAAGCCCTTCGAGCACAAATAATATGTGACTTCTACTTGAGGATATTATTTCAAGTTACGATATCTCACACACAGATACTTAATTTTAGTACCTTCCATGTACTGAGGGAACGCCTTGGCAAACTGCAGGAACTACTGTACACCCTCAATGAATTCATCCCATAAACTGCATATATTATCAGGATGATAGTTGTACATCTATGAATGATAACGCAGATAGTAATTCATATCCATTTCTAGATACTTCTGTAAAAATGGCAGTATGTGTCCTATAAATCATTAAATACAGTATAATTCTCCGGAGGAAGGTAAGAACTGCTCTAACTTGATACACAATGCCTTATATATGTGTGTATGTGCATATGGTTGTTTGAGTGATTAAGTGAGCTCGGGTCACTAGGGAGAGCAGTTCACAGTGCAGTAGAGAGGAATCAGTGTGCTAGCTCTGTGCTAGCAGCTAGCAATATGTATATGTATATATATATGTATATGTATATGTATATGTATATCTATATATGTATATGTATATGTATATAGATATAGATATCTATTTATCTACTTGTATTGCTCATTTGTTATGTATATATATATATGTGTGTGTGTGTATGTGTGTGTGTGTGTGTGTGTGTGTGTGTGTGTGTCTAAGTGGTTACATATATATGTATATAGACATATATATATAGGAGTAGTTATAGGTGCTTGTGTGTGTGTGTTTGGAGAGGGTCGGGTACTGCAGGCAGTACAGTCTACAGGAAACAGCAAGCACAACAGAGGAGCAGCAAGCAGAGTAGGCTCGGACAATGCATCAGCTGCCTCTTCAGTGCAGAAATCCATTATAGCAAGGCCAAAGCAGTACAGCCATATGTATCAGCATTTCAGCACTGAAACAGTATTTTAGTGGCAGCAACTTTCAGCAACTACCCAAGCTACACCAGCAGCAATACAGCAAGGCCCTTCGAGCACACAACAAGCAGTACAATATTACAGCAACAACAAGCAACATTGTGTTGCAGCAACAGCAGCTTCCATTTATAGCACTGGAAGAACCAAGATCCCAGGTCAAAAACCGTAACCCCAGGTCAAAAACCCTAACCCTAACCCCAGGTTAAAAACCCTTACCATAACCCCAGGTCAAAAACCCTAACCCTAACCCTAACCCAAACCCTAACCCTAGGTCCTGATCCCAGGTCATGTCAGTTTTGGGTTAGGGTTAGTGTCACGTGTGTGTGTATGTGTCGTGTCTGTGTCAGTGTCTTTCACATGTCTGTGTCTGTGTCTGTGTCATGCCGTATCCTGTGAGAGAGAGAGAGAGAGGGTTTACCTAAAGGAGGAGGAGGAGGGGGATGCCGGAGTAGGGCGCTGTGGAGGATGACGGTCGATAGAGAGGGGGAAACACCGCAGGTTTGTAAATTTTTGAAAAATTCGATAGATGGAGGGAATCTAAACCGATCCCTAATTAACAAAATTTTAGCGACGTTTAGCAACGTCAAATTAAAATGTTACTAATAAAAATATTTTTGTGACCTCGCAGAAGTCGCTAAAACGTCGCTAAATATTAAAAATATAAACGTCGCTTAATACGTCGCTAAACGTCGCTAAATTTTAAATTTTAGCAACGTTTAGCGACCTTCGATAACTTAGCGACTATTCTTTTTAAAAAATAAATTATAGTCGTTAAACGTTGCAAACGTCGCCAAACAGCGACATATAACAACGTTTATATTTTTTGTCGTTGATATCTTTAATATTAGCGACGTTTTAACTTAACGTCGCTAATCCCATAATTTTTAGTAGTGTTGATTCATAATCAACTCCTACTCTCCCATCCACCAACTAATACCAATGGATTCAATCATGACATATTATGAACATGAATAGGGCTACTGAACACGAGCAGTGGGTGTACATGAATATAATCATACTAAACACGAGCAGTGTGTGTACACGAATAAGCACACTGAATACGAGCAGTGTGTAAACATGAAATATAAATCAATACCTAATATACACAATAAAATAAATGTACAGGAGTACCCGCTGAACACGGTAGGGGATAACATCTACTGACGGAATCTATGTAGTACAAGTCCATGAAATCACTATGTCAAAATCAAGTATATAGTTCTAGAACATGAATATATACACTATTATGAATTAAAAACTAACAAAGAAATATCTCGTCTGAAGTCCTGAGCAAGGTGTGTCTCTCGATGCCTAAGCTGGTGTCACACAGACTATATATGGTATGTTACATCAATACAAGATTCTGAAATAGAAAAAAGTTAAACTGATGCAATTCTAGGTCATAAAGAAATTTTTAAGTCAAACTGACTATTTCTTGGTTGTATGAGCCCAACTCTAGGATATTAGGTTAACATACTATGAAACTAGGCTATACTAGCTCATCTAAGATACTATGAGACACATAAAAGGCCGTATCATAGGATACGTAAGTTTTAGATATAAAAATATTAATTTATATATATATATATATATATATATATATACAATTCAATACATATAATACCTTAGTTACTAATTCAAATAGAATACCTTGGCCTTGCACTAATGTG